>JAQQZS010000009.1:4397630-4437345 GCA_030068045.1 Platyallabes tihoni | reverse complement strand
TTTCCCTATGTATAGCATGTAGGATCATGGGATATATCCGGTCCTCCGAAGCGTAAAATGGACGCGGAGAAAACGAATTAGACTCGTTTTCCTTGCGTTCGTTGGGATTTGAACGCTAAGAAAAAGCTGCATGCAACGTTTTTTTAACGCGCAGCCGGACAAACGCACGTCACCAAAACCCGTGTGAACACTCTCATTGACTCCTATGTGTAGAAAACCCTCGGCGCTTCATCCGCGCTCACTGGACGCTACGAACGACAGAAAAACGCTCGATTTTAACGCCCATGTGAACAAGGCCTAAAGTGACTCACTGACATGTGCTTGATGACTGTATGTTCTATTCTAATTCATGCTTGATTAGGTGTAAGTTTACAAATTACGTTTAATGCTAACTTGGTGTAAGGTATGGTTAATTTTTTTTACTTCTTACATTCACAGTTTGAGTGCAGACATTTGTTGGGTTTGTATGAGTTTGTTGTGTTTGGAGTCAATAGTCTTGTTGCAACACACACACTTTTTGTCACTGTCTGTGATTGGAGGTTCTCCTGACAAATCCTGAAAGTCCTCCTCCTTTATTATTCCATCCATGTTGAGTGATGCACCAGTTCCCCCAGCAGCCAAACAGCCCCAAAGCCTGATGCTACCAGCACCATGCTTAAAAGTTGCTACAGTACTCTTGAGGTTGAATGCCTCTGCTTTACTTATCCAAAACACCCAACAATTTGCACTTTCTTACAGTAATTTGAACTGATTTTGAAATGGCTCTAAGAGACGTTCCTGACCTTAACGTTTAAATCGACCCATCCTCTTTCTCAAATCTGCACCGAGATCCTTGGACTTGCCCAACGTACTAGGTGCTGTTTAGACCAATGGCTGCTATGAAACAAAACAATGTTTATTTCTGGCACAGAAAAGCTACCAGCTGTGGCAATAATCATGATTAACAGGACATTGAGATGCCTTGAGCTTGACCAATTAAAGGACATTATGGGACTTTAGGCACCACTGATAATCTAAGTGAGTGAATGTACAATTTTAACCATTTATTTATTTTTGATCCTGACTAGATGTTTACATAAAATTAAACTGGGCATGTACCAAATTCTTCAAGATATATTCTGTACAGTCTTGAGATCAGTTCAAGAAAAACATTAAAAACCCAATACAGGTAGCCCTTGACTTATGAACAAGTTCCATTCCAGGAGCACGTTCGTATGTCTGATTTGTTCTTAACTCCGACAAAGTGAGTCTTATACACCTCTGACACAAATATACAATGTAAAGCATACCAATCGACTTGACTAAATCTCTGTCCCCTTTCCTAAACTGCAATCATGTGGCAAAAAATCGCAAAAAAACATTTTGTCTCAGAGCTGTTTTCCACTGTATTGGACTGTGAACTCTGTCTCGTTAAGGATTTTCCGAAATTAGGATTATTCACCATCAGGACAGTTTTACAGGACAGACATTTTCTATCATCGTGCCCCCGGAGGCAGTGAGGCAGACTAATTTCTCACTCACCTCCACGCGCACACACAATATACAATATTTGCAACTCAAATGTTCATAAGTCAGGAACTACCTGTATTACCAAAACTTTACATCTCCGACCACAGTGAATTATGGAGCTTTAACTCAGCATACAGTTAATGTTGCTGCCACTCACAGAAGGTAGCATAGGGTTAAAAATTATTGTGTACCACAGCTGGTGTAGGGTCACAGAGTACCCTATGGAACCTCTCCCAGGAGCTTAGGTAAAAGTGTAATACCTAAGTGTCATATCATAGTGTAAAAGTGCACACACACATGACTGGGGCCACCCATTCTCACCTTCCCATAGCATATACAGTACAGGGACATTTGCATTGAGCCATAAGAATTAGGACCTCAAACTACTAGATTCATTACTTAAAATAAAAAAAAAAATAATGAAGGAAGCAGATTAAACATTTCATTTAACTTTATTAACTTTTTTTCCAGACACATTGATTTCTTAACCTTTCAGAAACATCTTTTTTTTTAATTCTTCATATTATTAATATTTGAAAATACAAATATAAAAGTAGACTTTTTACATCTGAGGCATGAGATAACCCCACCCCATGATTTTTTTTTAAAGCTTTTTTTTAAATTTTATTTTTTGTATTTATTTATTTATTATTTTTAAACATCAGGGCTTGAGCAAGCCATACAAGAGGACCTGAAAGATGCTTTCAGATGTCAGTTTCTTGCTGTTAAAATGTCGTTAACATTTGAACACAGGCATGTGTCAAGACAGGAGGAAGGGAAAGAAAAGGCTTTCTTTTCTTCAAGGAGATCGCAAAGTGAAGAGGAAGCCTGAAGTGTGTGGGCTGTGACTGTACAGCTGTGACAGCAGGATATGCTCGCTTTAGTACTTGGCACGGGTCAATATCACATTTTTCTACAACGATAAATAAGTCTTTTAAATTAATAAACAGAATTGTAGCATTGCATTTTCTAAAATATGGAATAAAATAAAGCCACTATAGATGTGAAAAAGGAGATGAATCAGCACATGCCTACTTTTCAGATGTAAAAAATGTATAAAAATTTAAATCCAGTTGGGGCCACTCAAAAAAAAAAAAAAAAAAAAGACTTGCTCACTGGTTAACCGTCAACACTTAAGTGTTTTTTTCATGCTGTTATGTAGAATCAGATTCTATAATTGCCTAAATTGAAGTCTGCGGTGTTCTCAATGATTTGCGTCGAAATCAACGAACAATCGGTTTAGTCAAAAATGGGGAGATGGAAAAAAATAATAGTAATAAGAGAGTATGTTTCAAACACCTTCCAGCTCTTATTTATCACAGGTTTTTAAAAACCGTTTCGACTTCTACACTAGTGGAATAAACTAGTTAATGTGTGACATTTATTCATGTCTAAACGCAAATAAATAGAAATTAATCCTTAAAATCTAAGCTAGAACAGAAAATTTAAAATCATTGATCAACTTTTATTTTACGCAAAAATTACATAGAAGCGACACTTACTTGCCATATCCTATTATTATTTCCTGTTAAATTGCTGACGTGTTTAAGAAGGTGGAAATGAATTTATACCACATCAGAAGGTGTGAACAGGACAGCTTGGACGGTAGTTTCACTTCAACACAAAACACAAGTATTAATAGTAATGCTCTAATGTAACCCAGCGCCACATCATCTAAGATTAATAATAAACTGTTTTAAGAAAAACTCTGTTTAACAAAGTTAAAGTTAAGATCGTTGATATGATGGTTTAACATTTGCGGCAGGAATCACGGGTGTAGTCACAGTTCTTTTTGAAGTTTATCACGGTGGGTTGAGTTGTTCATAACGGCACTCATCTGTGTAAAACCATCTTGTGAGTAAACAAAGATCTGTGTGCTCCCGAAGCCAGGGTGATATTTCTGTCCATACTGGTTTGCAGAGTTTCCTAGGCTGGTGACCAGAAGGGACGTTCTCACATCTCTGCTGTGTTTATACCACCTTGTACCATTTCCTGCATCTGTTTTTTTTTATTATTTTTATCGTCAAGCGTACACCTTTTATACCTTTTTACATAGAAAGAAAAAAAAATCATCTTCTTACTAGCCAGTTTATCATGTATAATAAGCACCTATTTTTCAGGTTTATGATATCCCTATATATAGATTATCTGTTGCCGTGCACAGTTTGTCAGCGATCCTTTAACCCTGTGCGTCGATAGGAATGGACCACCACTGAGCAAAAATGATTTGAGAGGCGGAATAATCTCAGGACAACACTGACACCAGTGACATAGATTTATTCTTCCTGTCGTTTTTTGATACACACCTGCCTGTAGGTGCTTGGGTTGAGACTGAATCAGTGAACAGCAGCAATAAATTTATGAACTATATTCACTGAGTCTTTGGCGCATGTTATGAAATAAAGCCATGAGAGCGGATGTGGTGGTGATTTTATCAGGGATAAAGGTGTTCTTATACAGATTCCAAAATATATTGTTTAATAAATTACCGTAAACAACTCTTTTGCCGCACAAAGTAGTCTGGAAACAGTAAGCTTTGGTTGCTAAGCAACATAACGGCTAATGATCAGGCTACAGTTTTATAAGGTGTACGTATATTACGGCTCAGCCAATCTCATTTTATCCATTTTTCTCTCGTCCATTGTGTGTAGAGTTATAGGTAGTTACATATTCCATAAAACCATCAACTGAGTGTGTAATATATATATTCACTACCGCTCAAAAGTTTGGAATGACTTTTGGGATCACTTAGAATTTTATTGTTTTCCAAGGAACCACACACAAAAAATTTTGAATAGAAAATATAGGGGAAAAAAAGGAACAAGACATGCTGACATTGTCAAAGTTAGAAATAATGATTTTGATGGAAATGAATGTGTTCTTTAAACTTCTTTATTAAAAAAAAAAAAAAAAAAAAAACAGCACAACCCACATCTTTGGCATTAATTACAGCCTGGCAAACCAAAGGCCTTCTATAGTAGGTGTTCAAGATAACCTGAGATTCCACCCCATGCATCCTGGAGCGTCTCCCCCAAGATGGCTTGATGACGGAGTCTTCCTCCGTACTATGCGGTCAAGCTGCTTCCACAGAGGCTCAATAGGGAATTCTAACTTTGTGAAATGGATGAAATTGTTTATGAATTGCATGAAAAATTAGTTTTTCTTTGGAAAACAAAGAAATTTGCAAGTGAGCCCAAACTTTTTTTTTGAGCAGTAGTGTATATATAGTACAACACAAAAAAATAAATGAATAAATAATTAGTTTAATGGCGTAGGCTTGTCACTTTCTAAAGTGCACAAACATCAAAATCAGGTATTTGCTTACTAGTACTGTAATTATGATTAATTATGGGATTAATTTTTCAAATTAAACTTTCCAGAGTTCTCCCTGCTTAATTATACAATTTAAAGTCTTCATAATTATAACTACAATTCCAAACTAAGACTTGTGCGTTGGGATCCAAGGTAGCACCCTGCTGAAAAACAATCTGTGGTATGGGTCCAAGTGATGCGTTATTTTAATTTTTTTATTTTTACTTCTACATTTTGCATTTATTTTTATAGAGGTGTTTTTTTGAAAGTTTGTGTTAGGCGGAAACCACATGGGCAAATGGAGGTAAAAGATGAAGTTTGAGAAAGTTTGATCCTAATACATACTATCGAGTCTATACAGCATCTATTAATTAGTAAAAACAGAGAGAAGGAGGGAAAGAATGGCCATGGGAAAGTGACACAGCACTACACGGACAGCACTACAGAGACAGCACATTATTACAATACATGGATGTTTTTTGGATTTTCCTTTTTTTTTTTTTTTTTTTTTTTTTAAACACCCTACTGGATACTAGGCATGTGCTGATAGGTAAGACTTTCATGTCGCAGCAATTGCTTCATGTTTCGTCATTTCATTTATTACCAGACTCTCGTGGAAAAAAAAAACTAAGACTTCGAGAAAAAAAAATCACTCATCATTAAGACTGACGGCTCGCTTCCTTCAAATGTATTCAAATTCTCTTACTTTTACAAAAGCATTGATGACCAAAAAAATCAGCTAGATATAGAGATAACATTATTTTGATGCATCCACAATAAATTTGTGTGTATATTATTTAGATATATATATATTTATATAAAAGATGGATTTCAGCACATGCCTGCTTACTAGAGTAATGAACTGAAGCTTGGGTGTGGTGATGGGAAACGAGAGAGAGAGAATCTGAGTACACAGTACACTGGAGTATAATTATTATGTTCACTACTACATCAACAACGACAAACATGAGAGATATAAAAACCCCTCCCCTCCCCTTGCGATTCAAAATTGAAATCAGTAAAGGAACATTTTTCCTTTTTTTTTTTGTATTTCATTTTTTTTCTTGTACATTTGAACAATACAATAGTCATCTTTTTTTTCAGTTTGTTTAAATTATTACTTGATCGTATCTCCAGATCGTGTAAAAAGCATCCAGCATTTTGCTTCACCTGGTTATTCGGAGCGTCGGTGTACATCAAAAAATGAAACAAAAACAAAACAAAGTCAAACCGAAAAAAAAAAAAGAATCAAAAACAAACAAAAAATAAAATGTAGTATACATTTGCAGCAGGAAACAAGAGACAAATGTACAAATATACATCGATCAAATCATCACCTTCAACAAGCCACACTTTAAAAGTCATTTCATTAAAACATTATATCTCTGACCAAAACCCAACATGTCCTTTATACAAGAAAGAAAAAAAGTCAGCACAGCAGCTCTGGTTCTCTGCACGAACATATTCAGTGTCTTCTATCAGCTGTTTCTAAAATACAACAATATATAGATTTTTTTTTTCTTTTGACTTGATGCCGGCTACGGCCATGAAAATGAGATCTGAGCTCCGAGGTCTAGAGACTGCTTTTCTTTCTTCGCAGTGACATTCATACGGAGTCTTCATACACGAAACCCTGTCAAGGAGCATTCAACATGTGCAAAAAGGAAGCGGTCAGAGGGCTTTTCCACTGGTCACAGTGCAATGATTTAGCCTTATACTCAGCTCAGCATGGTTTGCCTGTTAACTCGCTGATAAAATAAATTATGATTTAAAATTTTTTTTTTTCTTCTTCTACATGTTTCCACCGTTAAACTCACAGCACTGAGGTATGGTATAAAAGGTTTGCCTTCTCCATTCATTTAAAAAGAACAAGCCGTGACCAGGCATGTGCTGATATTCAATTATATCGTGATTAAAACCATAATATCCTTCTCGAGGATTCCATTTATCGGCAAAACATCATTTTTTTTTTTTTTAAAGTGACAACGTAGTGAAAAAAAATTACTCGTGCCACAGATTTCTTTGAGAACGTGTGTTTATGCTCCCTCATGTCTAAAATAAGCACCCTTAGAAGATCTTTACGTTCTCAAAGTTACCTTCTGAACAAAGCAAAGTCTGCGTAAGTGCGTTTACTGGCACCCTGCACAATGGCAATATTGTGAGAAATAGTATAACCAAATTATCAGCACATGCCCATCTGTAATGTACAGGTCAGATACTGAGTTCCAAAATCAGGTGGAACCAAGTGTACAGGACAAACAACAACACCAAGTAACATAGTCATCTTTTTTTTTTTTTTTTTTCCCATTCTTTGTCAGGAGTATAAAAGTGTCAGGTCACACAGAGTAAAATCTCTTTAACACTACCTACAGTGTGCTTTGAATTGAAACATTGTTCGTTCTCAAAAGTTCAAGCTTGAATCTCCAGCGTGGAGATAAAAAAAAAAACCTCCACCAAACGTCACCGTGAGCAGTGCCCTGTAGTCACCGGTTTGTAAATATGCTGGTATGACACTTGGAAAATTATTCAGCTCGAGTATTTACACAGCAAGCAGAAAAAAGAAAGAAAAAGGAAAAAAAGAAACAGCTATCCGATAGATCTGATTTGTCACCGGGGTATGTTACTGTATTTACGCGACAGCTAGATAATAATAATCTGTTAAGTCCTATATTTTCCTTTTTGCTTATTCACACCCTGGAACAATTTCTTTTTGACACATGGTCAGAAAAATATGTACTTTTCTCCCCCTGCTCCCCCTTTCTGAGTAGGTTATATGCAATGACTGGAATAATATTTACAGTTACTTTTTTTTTTTTAACTCTTAAATCTGAATTTCACAATGTCTTCATCTGAAAAATGCCATAGTATACATTTCTTTCCTTTTTTTTTCTCTCCCCTAAACGACAAAAACAACACTTATAAAAAAAAAAGGACCATAAAAATATTGGAGTCCTCTTTGTATTGCCCAAAAATAGGTAATTATGATCGACAATGAGACATCACAAGAATTAAAAACAGCTACTAAGATTGATTAAATTCAGTTACTCTTCCGTGGTTTTTTCCCCCCTTTCTCTCCCCCACTCAAAATGTTCTCTCATAGCTGTAACGCTGGATCGTTAACTGTTTTTGTGCAAATATGACACCATAAAATCGGAGCTTTACAACAATTAGTACCAAAGGTAATTCAGACATAGCCAGTAAACACAGAAACTACACTTTTCCA
The DNA here is from genome assembly GCA_030068045.1 of Platyallabes tihoni. Classification (NCBI taxonomy): domain Eukaryota; kingdom Metazoa; phylum Chordata; class Actinopteri; order Siluriformes; family Clariidae; genus Platyallabes; species Platyallabes tihoni. Next base: position 4,429,301 of record JAQQZS010000009.1, on the reverse strand, counting down.
AAATGCTGAAAGAAAAAATTCCCATGAAGAGAAGTAGGAAAAAAAATCAAAATGATAACAAACCAAGCAAACCTTTTTTTTTTCTTTTAAACTACTACACAACCAACTAAAAGCAAAAGAAAGATAACTAAGAGAATTAAAATGCCATACAGAACAAATAAAAGTTACGTAGTTATACAAGAGGGTGGTGGGGGTTATGGTACAGCAGTTATTATTATTATTATTATTATTATTATTATTAATTTTTTATGAGCTTAAAATATCCTTTGTTATTTTCTTCTTCATGGTGCCACCCCCCCTGTCCCTTTCACCAATGGGATGCTGCAGTGCTTGAAGTCTCACGTCATCAACTGTACACGACCAGTTAGAAACTTCGGCCCATCTTCCCAGGACCTCCAGGTTTACACTGAGAAATTAAAACAGATACAGTCCAAAGTTACATTTGCAGCTAATCACCACATTACCATTAATGACCATTAATAACAACCATGCTGATATGCAAAAGTAAACAACAATGTTAATTTTTTTTCCCTATAACAGCATGACCCAAAGTGTTTTACTTCTTTTACCGTAGCTATATTTTATTTATTAATTAATGACATTCATCTCTTATCCATTTATAGTCTGGTTTAAACAAGCTAAATCCTGTTATCACTTACATTATAGCAGCTATAAACAACCATCCCTTTACTATCCTTCCTGTGGAGGAGTTGTGTCTATACTTTCCATGCAGATGATAGAATGACTCATTGTAGTAAAATTAGTGCTGTGAGTAACTATTTTCTCAATAAGACGCATGCTGTTGCTATACAGACAGGCAAGACTGTCAGCTTAAACCTTTGTCCATAACTGTTTTATTAGTGAAGAAGAAGTAAACCAACAGATTCCTCAACTTTTTCTCGAACACTATTTTTGTAGACAAGCGCAGTGATGTGGAAGTGATTGGAATGGACAGGCCTGGGCAGACTACTGCGCGCCCAGTCTGTGATCTGACTCGATGCCCCACAGATGTGAACATTTCAGGTCCATGAGAGCACAGCAATGGGATACCCAGAGCGCTAATACTGATATACGCATACCTGAATAACGCTTAGATGATGAGATGAAAGTGATCATCTTTACATCAATTCTTAATAAAGAATTCTATATTGTGTAAAATAAAATAGAGCGTTTTAGTCCACTAGCACTGACAGGTCATAATTGCTGAAAAGGTTGTAGCTAAAATCAGTAATTAGACAGAACCTTATAGCAGGACTTGTCATAAATGAAAATAGGGGTAATATTAGTTAGAGTGTGGTTGCCTGAGGAAAACCTTTACATTGTCAAGTACTATACACACTGATCAGCCAAGTCCTCCTTCCTAATATTGTGTAGTTCTCCTCTTCTACAACCAAAACAGCTCTTACCCATCAAGACTCTACAAGATGTTCTCTAGTATCTGGCACCAATAAAATACAGTTTTACAGTTTGATCAGATGGAGATCTGGGCAATTTGGAGGCCACGACAACACCTCAAACTCTGTGTCCTATTCCTTAAAACATTCGGGAACAATTTTTTTTTTCCAGTTTTGCAGGGTGTATTATTCTGCTGAAGATGGGGCACTATTAGGATACACCTAATGGACACGATGGGGTGTGCTTGCTATGTACCGTAGGTGGTACTTTTCAAAGTAACATCCAAATGAATGCCATGACCCAATGGGTGCCGTCTTGCAGAACCTTGTCCAGGGCATTACACAGCCTATGCTGTCTTACTTTCTTCCCATAATGCATTCTGGTGCCCACAAATTACTGAAAGGGTATCAGATGCTATTATAGAAAGGTGTCAGAACATAATGCATAACAGTAAAAGATTGTCTAGAATGCCCATGCTGGCCCCTGTCCACTGCTAAGGGTACCTACAATGGGCACATGAGCATCAGAATTGGACCATGGATCAGTGAAAGATCCATAAATCTGGTCTGATGAATCATGTGGACAGCTGGGTGCATGTTCCCCGCTTACCTGGGGAAGAGATGGCACTAGGATACACTGTGGGAAAAAGCCAAATTGTTGAAGACAATGTAAGGTTCTGGGAAACGTTCTGCTGGGAAACCTTGGGTTCTGGCTTTTATGCGGATGACACATACCACCTTACTAAACGTTGTTGCAAGCCAAGTACACCACTTCATGGAAGCAGTATTCCCTAATGGTATTGGCCTCCTTCAGCAGGATAATACACCATGCCACACTGACAAACCTGTCCAGGAATGGTTTGAGGAACAGTTTAAGGTGTTGACTTGGCTGTCTCTCTGACAAACGAAACAGATCCATGTACCCTAGATCCCTATGTACCCCTATGCAACTTCCTTCAAGGATCTGTAGTTAATGTCTAGCTGCACACATTTATAGTCTTCCAGAGTCCATGCCATCGCACGTCAGAGCTGTTTTTGTGGTACAAGGAGAACCTACACAGTATTAAGCAGGTAGTTTTAATGGTTAAGGCTGGGGTGTGCAGTAGGAACACCTGTACATCTGCTCATTTATGCACTTATACAATCAGCTAATCATATGGCAGTAGCACAGTGTATCATGAAGCTAGAGATCAAGAGGTTCAGTTAAATTTCACATCAGAATGAAGAAAGTGTGATCTCTGCGGCTGTAACTGTATCATGGTTGTTGGTTCGAGATGTTCTAGCTTGAGTATTTCAGAAATGGCTGGAAATTGCACACAAAACAGGCTCTGTTTTGCATAGAATGCAAAAAAACAAAAAACACACAGGAGAATGACCAGACTGGTTTGAACTGGTGGGAAATTTACAGTAACTTATAACAGTTAGTGCTCCCTTTTAGTGGTGAGCAGAAAAGCCTATCAGAATGTACAACACATCAAACCTTGAACCTTGGCCTATAACAGGAGAGCACATCGGGTTCCACTCCTGCCAGCCAAAGACAGAACTCTTAGGCTTATCATAGTGCACAGGACCTGGTCAACTGAAGACTGCAAAAAGACCAGGTGATTTTACTTTACCATGAAGACAGTCCTGACCCAGGCTGATGTTCTGTGAGGACTTGTGACTCCAGTCTCTCAATAGTTCAGGACTGGAATTTCCTACATTCTGCCTGAGCCACCAATAACTAACCGGACTCCATATTAACTTAAAGACATTAACTGTTTATTGAACTTTCAGCCTCCTAACACACAGTATGACTGAAGATCAATCCCTGCTATCTGTTATCACCCAAATGAGGATGGGGTCCCTGTTGAGTCTGGTTCCTCTCAAGGTTTTTTCCTATCACCATCTCAGGGAATTTTTCCCCTCAGCACCGTCAAACGCGGCTTGCTCATCAGGGCAATCTGATCATTTTGATTTATACACATTTTTCACATTTCATACACATTTCCATAATTTTCTTTTGACTCTGTAAAGCTGCTTTTCGACAATGACGTCTGTGTGCCTCTCTGCCCATGATAGCCTTAGATTCCTGTTCTTGGCTCACAGTGGACTCCAGACAGGAGTGGACTCTGATGGTTTTATTTTCCCTTTTTCTTTATTCTGATGTTTGATTCTTCACTTGTATGTTAATGATTTTTTTAAATTGTATTGCTGCCATGTGTTTGGCTGATTAGATAGCTAAATGAATATACAGGTCTTTCTTTTAAAAGAGATTATATAGTATAGTTTTAGCATTTTAAGTTTTAAGGTTAGCACCGATATTAAAAAAAGAAAGAAAATCGCATTTAAAGATTGCATTCTGACTGCAGGACAAGAGCAGAGGCGAACAAATGTGAGATTTTCTGGGAGGGGGGAAAAAATATAAGGTTGTTAAAAATGTTACTTTTGACTCTTTTTATGAAAACTCAGCCACAGCGACATCTGACTGGATTTCCCAGACTACCATACATACGTATTACTGTTTTTCTAAGCAAGATTGCTTGTTCTTAATGTTTTAACATTCTGTAGTCATCAATGAAAAGCAATATTGATCCTAATAGCTAAATGTGCAGCCTTTAATATTTATATTTAAAATAGGTATAGACCATTTCTATGGTCAAACCTTTATCTGGCTTTGTTTCTAGTTGGTCTTGCATTTATACCTTGTTCAAATGTTCTTAAAATTTAAACTGTTGTCATTTTGGGGGCAAAATAAATAAATAAATAAATAAGATAACAAATTACACACATGAAAAATGTCAACAACATAGCTTCTAACTCAGACTCACGCTTCTAGTAATGGAATGCATTAAAACTACTGAAAGAAAAACATGCAAGTGGAAGACAACGTCTGTTCTGCCATGCATTTAACTTCGAGTCTAACATTCAAGCTTAAACATATGAAGCATGAATAGTTCCATAAAAGTGAGAACAGGTGGAGGAGAAATTAGGACTGAAATAAGTCCGTAAAGGCTGACACACTGATGAATACAAAGCACCACTGAGCAATATAAAAGAAACACAATACCTCCACTGAGATGGCGACCGACCACCTGTTAGGTTTCAATGGTATCCGTTTGTAAAAGCCGTCGCAATCAAGGGGCCCTAAAAGTATACAGTTAGTGTGAATGTCAGTAAGCATTACGAGGGGGAAAAAAAAAAAAGTAAGCACATCTTCATCCATAGGATTGTACTGTCAGTATGTGTGAGTCACAAACATTGAGCTGTTTCCTCAATTTAGAAAACAAAATCACAAGAAAGCCTTACCTTATCATAGCCAATACAAAATAAAATGTAGGCTATTTTAAATTATGGTTTTCCTTATGGAATATTATGTAATATTAGTTAGAATGAAACTCACAAACAACACACCATAAATATCATTTTAAACGAGTGTTAGTCACTTTTTAATGCACAGAATGATTATCAGCTTGATTATTTATCAATGTTCATACCACGATTCAGTAAAATAAAGCATACAGTGATCACAGTCCAACCAGTATTTATACCCGGAGTGCAAAAGTGCAGCAACAGTCAGTAACACGCTGTCATTTATACAGAATTTATTTTAAGTCATAGCTTGAAAACACATTAAACAATGCAAGTGTATTAAATCATTTAAATAAATCTCAACCTATACAATTGTTAGCTTGTTTTCTTTATGTTACTTACAGTTTTTTTTTTCAGACGGTTATGTTTTTACTGGTAATTATTGGATAACATGGATGGGTAATGGGAAACTCAGTGTAAAGAATTTCTTTGTAATATTTCTGCAGACGCAAACATTATGTTAATCATGTAGATGTAGTAATTTATCACAAACTGTTGATTTCGAGTTCCAAAATGCAAAATACTACTCGCTAATATTGGTTAACGCTAAACACATTTCAGCTAGTATCATATAGGGCCAGCCTATGCTAGTTTTTGCCGAGCCTTCAGGTGAAGGATTTTTTTGAGAGTAAAAAAACCAACCAAATTTCCGGCGTAGCTTGATTAGCTCTCCAGCTCACTCCAGAGCTTTTCCGATTCTGACAATAAACTGTTTATTTTTGTCCCGGAGGTTTGACATGCGCTGGCTCTCATTCATGCTAGCAGGATAACTTGAATATTTCAAACACCCTCCAAAATGATGAAACGTCCACCCTAGTCTCTCTTCGGTCTTGAGACGATCAATTTCGCCCTCCATATGCAAATCCCCGACACTGTCTGATTTCCTGATTGCGTTTGTGAAACGAACTGCCCACGCGGCAGATTTAGGGGGCAAAACGGCAAACTGTCAACATGTCTTTTTATAGAGTGGGGAAAAAAACACAGACTCTTATCATGCCTGTCATCGGCCTATTGTGATCATGAAGGAAGCGCTTCAGAAAGAGGTTTAATCCATATGAATAAATCAAAGTCTGCTCTGGCAGGCAGCTTCGAGTCTCTCTAATCAGGCAGACTTGGAGGGAAGTGTGTGCTCCCACTAACATTTTACCATACGACAGCTTATAGCATTAAATTCACACCGCTCATGTGTTTATTTCAGTGTTGCTCAGATAAGGGTCTGCTTTAAAACAGTTGATTAATTTCAGCCGCTAATGATAAAGCTCTTCGCGAGCTTATTTAGAGTCCAGTGCTTAACTCTAGCGTGGCGAGGACCCTCCAGGGCCAGTAATACAGGGTAATAAAGCAGCAAAATGCGTAATCATTCGGCGGGTTGCGGACCCTACAGTTCTGCGATGTGGCTAATTGTTGACACGTGTCGCAGAAATAAACAGAGAGGAGCATTTCGCCCTTCCGCATCATTTGCCGCGCTAATGCGCTGCTCAGACGCATCATCCGCTCTCGGGCCGAAGCCTTCAACTCCGATAACACCCACAGAGGAACTAACTCAACCTGAAACTGCACCATTACACATTAACCTCTCATCTCTGTGCACAGATGCATCCCCTTTAAACGCCACCGTGCATAAATAAACCCATGGATCTGTGACATGCAGTTCGGTTTTCAAGGCATGCTGGGTGCTTAACAGAGTAGAAGTTCAAGCCATTTAATCTCTTTGAGTAATTTATTATTATTTTTTTTTATAACCATCACTAATATTCTCAACATGACTTGTGCGCGTGAACTACAAGCCAAAAAAAAAAAAAAAAGAAAAGGAGAACGGTTTCTAGCCTCGACGCAGAAGTGATCCTCGGAGTGAGGATAATTACTTGATAACTGTATTATAATCATCATTGTTCGGCAAATATAATAGCGAGCGACAAAAACTTTGTTCCGTTCTCCAAGGCGGGGAAGGCGAGGCCCGGGATGACTGACGTTATACACCTTGTCAGAAAGCACATATCTGCTGTTGAGCAGGTTAAGACACTTAGTTGTGCGAGACTGAGCGTGTGAATAATTTAATTTCAATTTGGCACTTCATTACAAATGCATCCTTTCGTTTTTTTTTCTTTTCCCCTTTTCCCTCCAAATTGAGAGCTGCAGCGATTCAGAAATAGGCGCTGACATCTGTGACATTCAGAGGAGGAATCTGCGCTTCTGCCAGCAAAAAGCCAATTAAAGCAACTTTTGTGCAGCGCAGTGCTTTTGTTTAGATATGGTGTCAAAAGCAGCTGCTTGTTACACAGACATTGGAATTCGATTTACTCATTTCCAGTCGTGCAGGCTGTTTTTTTTCTTTTCTTTTTTTCTCCCTCTCAATATGTTTGTGATGCTTGTCTCCTTCTTAAATTTCAGGCAGTATCCCGATCGATTTGAAAAGCTCCCGATTCATATGTACATGAATGTTTTTTTTTTTTTTTTTCCATTTAATTTTATTTTTTAAGCATGCATACAGTGGCGATTCATTCGATGATGCATTAACACCAAAAAAAGGCTCACATTAAAAGATTAGATTTGGATGAAACTTTTAATTCACTCAATGTTCTCCTTAAGTTAGTCAATCAGCCAATAAACCTACACAGTACAAGAGTATGTTCTCCTACATGAACTTTAAGGCATTGAGTGTTCTTGAATACGCTTGATTATATGGTTTCAGAGTTCAAATCTAAGTGACATGAACTTTTATTAAGTTTTTTTTTATTTTTTATTTTTATGTTTTGACTAATTACATAAATTTTTTGGTTAAATTCAATTTTGGGCCAAAATGTTCCTTCCAAAGGATACAATTAAACTTCATGCCTAAGACCCGAAAAACACTTCAACATACTGGAAATGCAAACAGATACATTTCCGACAGATAGAGCATGCATGTTCATAATAGACAGAATGGAGATGGGGTGAGATTCAACGTGTGTAATACTCACAGCAATTCCATGGCTGAAGCCAGAGCCGGGCTGAGGACTAGCAGCACTGATGTAGTTCCCCACGGCCGATTCCTGACTAGTCGGGCCATACAGATCAGCTACAGGTCCTGGACTGTTGGCCACCGGGAAGGCTCCAGGCCGAGCAGGATTAGCACCTGAGCGAAAATAAACACGCCAGTACACAACCTTGAGCTAGGTGTCCTCAGGGTTGTGTCAAGTGTGATATGCACGAACGGAGAAACAAATTGTGATCGACTGGAGGTTGGAATATCCGCAGTTATACGTGGCGAGAATACGATATTGGACTTGTACATCTATATTAATTTTCAGGATATTAAACAATTGGGAACAGTAAAGCAAAACAGCAGCAGCAACACCAGCAACGAGAGTGGCACGGAAATGCTTACTAATTACCTGAAATGGCTCTTACAGGGTCGTCAAAATGATATACGTATTTCTTATAAGTAGTAAGGGGCGCCAGGAGTAATTAGCTGAAATCATATTCTCACGTATGCACATGCCAAAAAAAAAAATCTCACAACTTCGAGCTAAGTCATGCACAAGAATATTCAGCATGCAGTCACACAATGAATTCAGCATGCAGTCAAGCTGTTCTCTGCTGAGAGCATGGCTCACACACTTCAAGTACCCCGACTTTTCAGGACTTCAAAGACTACACAAGAGATGGTGTTTACCAAACAATGCCTCGTTTAATTAACACACCGTCGTTAAACTTGGAATTTGTCTAAATTAAATAAAAGGAGCAGGGTGTCTATTGTGAGCCGAAGGTCAGTTGTGGGTGCACGTACTGATTACAAGGTAATAGATTACTACAAGATCATTAAAATAAACAAGTCTCTGTTTGATGCAAGCCTGAAATGTGCTTGAATTAAACAGATGCTTTTTTCCAGGATTATACAAAAAATAATGCATAAAAAAAATAATTAAAAGAAACTTGCTCTGTGCTACTCATGAAGAGCAGAATATTAACCGGGATTTTTATAGTGTTTTATAGTTTTCTGGCTTGTTCTACACATCTAACAGACTGTAACAGCAGACTGAAACTAAGCAACACGTTTGAAGATGGATGATTTGCTGGTCACCTCCCACCATTCCGCAGATCAACTTGCCAATACCATCAGGCTCATCATTACACCCATGCAATCTGGTCAAAACAATTAAGACAAGTGACCGGGGAAGGATCATCATCATAAGCACAAGGCATCCTTAAAAAAAAAAAAAAAAAAAAAAATCGCCTCCGCTGCTACCGTCGCAACAGAGACCGGCCAACTCCGGGATGACACACCGTTGCGCTGACTAACATGCAGTGTCTGAGTCACGGATGACTTTGGAGAAAGCAGACAATTCTGCCTTTTCCGGTCCAAAGACAATTCCTCTTTGCCTCGTCAATGCATCAAACGGAAATGTTTAATCGAATCTTCAGAAAACGCACAAACGCGCACTTAAAATGTAAGGAATGACTCAGTTCAGGCTACTGTACCTGGCCTGCTCTGAGATAACTAATGAGGAGAGAGTGTGAGGAAGACTAATGCGTATCTCCAGGCCTTTCTTACCAGTAGCTACACTGGACTTATCTAAACAGCACACGTTCTAATGGTCCTGCTTATTAAGCAATTACAGCCATTTTCACTTTCAACAGTAATCCTCATTTCTGGTAATTGGTGGATTCTGTTGAGGCAAGTGCTCAGTGTGTGTGTGTGTGTGTGTGTGTGTGTGTGTGTGTGTGTGTGTGTGTGTGTGCATGCAAGCAGGAGGATTTATGTTTCAACTTAAACCCCCAGGCTAGACTGCTCCTGCTATTAACTTTAATAGGCAAACATGAGTTCCACTTATTGGCTTTGACTGGTAGCTCAGCGGCACCATCCTAATTAAACTAGGGCTTGTGATTACGTGGCAGTTTTTAAGGTACAGGTGACTCATTTGTCCTGCACTGCTGCTCAGAGTTAGGGCTTTAATTTATAAAAAAAGAAAAAGAAAAAAAAACAACCTTTGTCTCTTCCTGCAGGATGACAAAGTGGTACTAGTCGGCAGGGGAAGAGGGCAAACACCAGCGCGAGCACAAAGAGCTATTCCTAACCTCCAACTTCCTTCCTTCAAAGGTATTTTCTCTTTTCCATTTATTACATCACACACACAGACTAAACAAATAAATTGCGTATGTAACCGAAGACATGGTGATGTGTCAGAAGTCTGAAGAGGTGTTTGTATAACATTTCTGGAACGAGTCTCCAGTGTCAAAGATAAAGCTGTAACATTTCTGTTGTTACACCAGTGACGAGCTACGGTACATTTTCACGAGAGTGAAAGATAAAATACATTTTTTTTAAAAAAAGCACATGATGGGTCAGTCCTTAACAGATAATCATTTGATAAACGCTATGGTATCATGGTGGTAACTGTAACTCCACCGGATGAGATCACCCCATTGTATTTATTTATTTATTTTTTTTAGAACACCATGTGTTTTTATTCTTTAATCTAACACTGATGGGGACAAAGAGCTTCGGCGTGACCCCTAAAAGCTCCACGATGCATTGATGGTTGCTGTAACAACAAAATCAAAGATACAGGAGACATCGCAAACATCGCCTTAATCCAATAGAAATTTATCTCTCCGTGTTCTTGACCTATATTGCAGAAAACCCGAGGCAGAAATGCTTCGGAAGCCACTGTTGCAAAGATAAATATATAAATTTAAAAAGCTGAAGTGTCACTTATATCTACCTGATAAAGGCTGATGAAAAGGCAGTGAAACAAGCTGAGGGGGGGGGGGGGGGGCACCCAGCAAGAACAGGCACAGTGTGTAAGAAACAAAGTGCAGATGTTTAGGAATTCCTTAGAAAGGGTTCTTTCCTGCCAGGTCTGGGTGAGATCTGACTACAGTAAGTACAGCAGTAAGTTTCAGTACTACATGGCACTGGGTGCCACTGAAGCTGGGTGTAGTGAAACGTACCCAAGGCTGGGCCCAAGTCCAAACCAGGAGATCTGTGTAATCTTCAGTGTAAAGCACAGGGACTAGCATGTCTTTCCTTGTCGGCTGCCAAAGCAAATGAGGCAAGATAGGCGAGGCAGGGCGAAGTGACTGGCGGGCCTAGCACCACCTGGCCTGAGCTGCCACCAAGGCGGTCATTACGACCGCCACAGACAGGCGATCGCACGCAGCACTTCAGCGGAGCGGAACGTAGTCAAGCTTGCAGTGCTCAAGATGGCGCAGGCAAGGAGGCCCACGCAGGGCCTTCTGAAAATGGCCAACCAATGAGCCTTGACTCGACGTGAGACAGGAAAGTCACGCTCAGCGCTAATGACTTCGCAACTAGAATTTGAATTGATGTCGCCACGTTTTGGTATCAGGATTCAGGGTTATAGCGACAGTTTAAAAGAGAACTGTTTAAATTCGAATAGAAGAGGAACAGAAGTTCATCAGTGTCTGTAACTGCACTTATGGCAGCAGAGGGCTCTAAAATTATCCTCTGCTCCTCTATTTTAAACTTCAATGAATTTTAAGGACATTTTAAAAAGTAAGATGACGTTAAGGACACACAAGCTTACAGGATCACGCAAAGCAAGACATCACACTGCGAAGATGTTCCAGGACACTTGTGTTAAGAAGTCGAATCAGAGGACTCTCAGGTGAAGGTGACTTGCCACATTAATGCGCCACATGAAGTGACAGGAAATGAATTAGATTCTGTTTCTCGCAGTTATTTTAACAATTCATACGAAATGACATCCGGTAGAAATGCCGAATGTAAAATGACTCGGTTTTATTAGACTGCTACTCAACACATCCTTATTTAAAAGTCTACAAACAAATATGGTTACGTCTGGAATCATCCAGGTTTTTGAAATCAGCGTACCATGCTACTTCAGTAGATGCATAAGTATGTGTGCTAATGATAAATATAGGGGAAAAGAAAAGTCTAAGTCATCCATCTCGGCATGCTTACGATCTGTGCATGCATCCCCATGTACCTTTGTGCAAAAAAACAAAACAAAAAAAAAACAGCAACAAAGAATGGAGCTACAACACGTAAAATTAAAGACCTCTCAAAGGGACAAATAAACAAAACTTATACTTTAAATGAAAAGAGAACGCTGCATGCAGTGCATCTCAGGGCAAACGATCAGATGCAGGTGTTCATGTACTGTAAAACATTTTTATTTATTTATTTTTTTAGCGAACACCAAAATAATAAACAAGGTGCCTTGCTAGTGCAAGATATGACTGAAAGGTAGTCAAAAATCAAAGCAAAACCAAAAAAGAAAAAGGGAGAAGAGACAAAAAAAAAAGACCAAAGGAAGAGGCAGCAAAGGGCTAGTACAGAAACGCACCATACAAACCTGGGCTCTTAAACTGATCCGGGCTGTGAAGGTGCTGCAGGGGAGAGTTGCAGGCGGACGTGGCGTGCTCGCTTTGCAGCATCTGAGCTGCCTGAGGCCCCAGGGAGCCATAGTCGGCAAAGGAGCAGGGCGCCCCCCGCTGGTCACTGGGCGCAGAATAAAACCCATAATCGGGAAAGCCTGGGAGATACAGTACAGGATGGGGGGAGGGGGAAAAAGGAAGGCGGTTAAGGGGTGAGGGGTGGGACGCCATTATTTTGGCGGAAAAAAAACTCTTTCATTGTACACAGTCATGTAGGCAAGGTGTGTATGTTTTGCGTGGCGCTCGAAAGAGTGGCTGAGACGTCTAACATGGCTCTAGGAAAAACGAAGTGTGAGAAGGGTCCATCGGCTACCTGCTACAAGTGATTAGAAAAAGTAACCACAGCCAGACATGGAAGTAATCACCAGGAAACTAAGCTAGTCTACACAAATAACCTTCAGATTAACCCAGACGATGAGTGTGGAGAAACAGATCTTGGTCCTCATTCACACGCTTGCAGTCTTCAATAGTCCCTTTTATGTGATCTGTCGCTGCCTTTTTGAGAGAAAGAAACATAATGCATTCACACGCAATTTCAAGAATCGATTTTCAAACCCTTTTCGACTAAACGCGCAGCGCTACTCATTACGTTCTCTATAAGATAAAGGAGGCCACATTCATGTCTGCTGGGCGAAACCGTTTAGGGAGGGTCAACAGCACACAGCACACCGCACTCATCACATCACGAAACCGCCTTCCTTTCAGTCAGACGGTAGATTATTAACGCACCAGACAGCATCACTGACTAGCCTGAGCTGACATTTAGAGTTTGTCAGAATAACCTGAGATGGAGATTTGGTTGTGAAAGCCACAGGCAGCACTCGCACGTCTGTCCAGCTTAGCAGCTAATTCAGTCAAGGCAAGCAGCACAAGTCTTTTACTATGACTACTCCTCTGGATTTTTTTATTTTTATTTATTAGTTTCCCTAAACAAAAAACAAACAAACAAAAAAAAACAAAGAGCCCAAACCTTGCTAGTGCAGATGATACTGTCAATAACAGTATCCATAGATTCTGCCGCAACTTCCTTATGGGTAATGTGCCTGCTTCATATTACAGTGTGAAGTCTGAGGATGGCACTGTGCCTGGATTATCTGTTTACTGAAATACGTATGCTATTTAAAGGAATCAGACAAACCTCCAACTATGATGAGCTCCTTTGAGGGCAATACCGAACAATACAGAGCCGAGGGACATCAGTACCGTACAACCTATTTATTCTTTGTTCACATACTTAAAATCATTTTTAACAATCGTGCATTAAAAAATAAAGAAATCATGAATAGTACCTTCTGTCTTTGAGAACATGTTTAATAATCTAAAAACAGAACTTTCATTGTCTACATAGAACACAAAGGCTTTGTAGACCAGCAGCTCATAAAGTGAAGTCCATAAATAGCAGAGCTATTTATTTAATATGTATTTTATAGACCGAATCCTGTTTGACTGATCCGAACCCAAATAAAAATAAACATAAATAACTGCACATATCACCATGTGACGCTGTAAAAGATAGATACACAGATACACTTACTGTAGTAATAATAATACATATATATTTAAATCATGGGCCTGATGCTTAAATAGTTGGATTGTGTTCATAAATAAAAGTCTATCGAAGGGGTGGAATTTGTTTTACAGTTAAAGAGGTCACCGGCTGCACGAACAGTTTGCGGACTCCTACGCTTTCTTTGTTACTTTCATATATGTGTTCCGAGTGTGTGGGTGCCTCAACAAAGCTTTACTGGCATTAGCATTAGTAAAGTTAGCTGCCATTGAGTTTCCAGTAACATTATTGTTTAATCGTCAGATCTGAGATTTAGACAGCAGCTGTGAAATCATCACAGTGGAGAAAAAGAAAGCTTTACCATGAATCATAACAACATAACCATTCAGTTGTCAATATATCACATATATACATTATCACATAATCAAATCTAACTATGTCTGTCGAACCAGACGGACAGTGAATACTATGGACAGTACTTTTTGTGTAAACAGTGTGCTTTTTTTTTTTCATTAACTGCAGGCCTCCCAAGTATCTTCCGCTCTCCCCAACTGCCACTGTCCCTAAACCGATTGCAAGCAGGGGGCAGAGAGACTACTCTCCTTCTCTGTCTCCTAATGACTCATCTGTGATAGGACTGCAGCAGCCTTGGAGCCTGCACTGCCCACTGCGGCTCCTGCTGCTGACTCACCACGTCCGCATCTGCTCTCTCTCTCTCTCTCTCACACACATACACAAAAATCCTAGACTTCTTATGCCCTATTGTCGGTCTCCATATCCCTTTTATGTGCCTTCATCAGGCACCTGACACGCACACATCTGCTCAGTACCACACAGCTGCATGTCCTTAATAATACCCCCATTATTGCCCATCCCCTTCTAGTGCAACCTGCATCTCCACACAAGCGAGAGCTGTTTCTCAGTTTTCCTCTGTATGTGACAAAAAAAAGAAAAAAAAAAACCTAGAAAGAGTTGCAAATCTAAGTGAGGGTGGAATGATGCCTGACCAGGGGTTTGGGAAGACGATAACCTCAGGGAAGGCAATAAAACTGTAGAGTGGAAAACACTGACTGGTAAAAAGCTCTGGAGAAGGCCCATGCCCCTCTCGCTACCACCTCCCTGTTCTGTATCTGCATGTCTTTCATGGTAACTAGGCATGCTTTCAGCTTTGCTTTAATTGTTTCAAACCCAAATACAATACAAAAACACAAAAGAGGGGGGAAAAAATAATGGAGCGTGAAAGAGACGACTTTTATTTAATCCATTTTATACGTGCATGCAAATAGCTCATCGTCCTTGAATTTCAAAGTGGGTTCCGGGCTCCTCACTAAATAGACAAGCTTCCTCGGCTTCCTCTGCTCACTCTAATTAGAATCTTTAATAACAAACAAGCGCCGACCTTTACAAAAGGCTTCACCACAATCTCCTCCATTAGCTAAACGGATGAGGAGAGGAGGGGTGAGAGAAGAACCGTCATCCCCCCACCCCCCCCTTTATAGCCAAACACCATCCAAGGCTCAGGCCTTGCCAGGCGCACACAATGTCGGCTTCCTGCCGCGATCTGTTCAAGGCAGCATCGGATTCAGAGTGTTTTTGGGAAGAGGGAAGCGAGAGGACACAAGGACGACATCAGCACGCACAACAAATACACATGGCGGCTTTGTTTGCTCTGACACGGACAATTAACCCTCAGCTGGCGACACCTCGCAACCGGGAAGGTCTTATCTAATAAAGGCAGGCAAAACGACTTATTGTTCAGGTAGATTGCCTCTAATGATAGTGCCATCAGTATAAAAAGATATGAATAAAAATGGGCTTGCACGAGAAAGAAAAAAAAAAAAGAAAGTGGCTCTTCCGTGGATGGCAGGAGCGAGAAAAAGACACCATCTGGGAGTGCTGCAATCACTCGGTTATCTTCCCGCGCTAATTTTCTTTTCAGCGCATACAAATGATTTATTTCAGGCAAAGGTGAGAAACAAAGTGCGATTGAGCAGAAGAGCTTTTTTTCCCCCTCCTTTTAACATCAAAGTTAGAGAAATAATGGTCTCTCTCTGATCTTTCCCCGGTGCAGCATATGTTTCTCTCCGCGGTGTGTACGACGGAACTGATTGTGTTGTCTGCTTCCTTTGGGAGAGGCTGCGGCGGTGGAGTGGGTATGGATTAAAGAAAGGCGTTTATTTGTACGGCGCGGGAGCAAATTTGCTGCATGCTAATGAACAAACATCAAATGGTGCGTTGGAGCTGCACAGACATCTGCTGCCACACTGTATCCTAACTACTACAGCATCATCACACGAGCTCTGTTTGGAGTAATGAAGTTGCCTGTTTGTGGTGTATTAATTCTTGTAACGCGAGTGTGTGTAGGTATAGCCCTAAAACAAACATGATGTCATGAAAAAAAAAGAAAGAAAGAAACATTTATCCTAAACATTCCAGGATGAAGCATGAGAAAAAGGGAAATACAGGGAAGAGCTTCTGATTGTTGCTGTTACCACCATCACTGTGTTTCACTGTAGGATTTCTGTGGAATTTGTATCATTGTTTAATTTAGTATAGGGGTGCAAATCGGTCTTGTCTTCTTGTTGCCGCTTGCGTGTGACTGGATGCTTTTGTTGTGCGCTCTAAACTGTTCACACACTGTCTGGCAGCACAGCATCCTGTGTAATAGGAGTGACCTATTTGCCAAGTTTGTTTAAAATTGAAAACAAAATCTAAAAGAATATTGAATCGAGATATTTATAACCTGATAATCATAGAATTGCAATACAGATCGAATCAGCACCTAGGTATCGTGCTCATATCGTATTGGGCGATCCCTTGTGATTTCCATCCCTAGTATCTTTTGACTTGTTCTCAATTTCAGCCCTTTGGAGCTGTTCAATTTAATATCTAAAGATCTCATATATGATCTATAAAACTTTTTTAAACAGCTACATAGCAAAGTAATCTATTGGACCGAGTAATTTCTGCGCATTTTTATCTTTCTGCCATACACACGAGATTAGATTACAAGAACTCGGGTGTATAAGCGGTCCTCACACAATATATTCTAGAAGTATAGATGTTCAAAGGCTTAAGAACACCATGCTGCTACAAGAATAGCTTCTATACAAAGCCAAGTCTCATTGTACATCACACCTGAGAACAAGTCGCGTATACATAACACTGAGCTCAGAGATCCCGGTGTTCAGGTAGGTGTTGGTGATTTTAAGATGAAACAATGGTTCAGGATAAAATGCACACAGATCTTTCCACCCAGCCACTCCACCTCTCATCATCTAATTATTAACGTTCGAGCCATCGGCCTGAGACAAAAGACCGCTTCTTCGCCATTACTTTTTAAATCCTGTGGTCTAATTGGATGTAATTACTCATCTACAAAACAAATGAGTAGGTCGGCGTTGCCGTGGCGACCGGAACGGTGGGTCCAGCAGTGCGAATCGTTTCACTGAGGTTCATTTCTGTGGATAATTATCACGCGTCTCCTTTCTCTGCCTTTTGCCCAGTCCTTGAAGGGTTACCGTCGCTGAGCTCCAGCTATCGGCTACTGCTAATTCAACTGTCCTCAGCTATTCCGTCTGTCCCTCCCTCGCTGTCTTTCTGCATATTGCCATCAAGTGTGAGGCTCTCTTCGAGTGAATAAATGCTGCTCTCTCATTTTCACTTTGCCACATCACTGCTTCAGAGAAGGAATTCCACACCACTGCCACAGGACCTTTTTTTTTTTTCCTCCTGAGCAAAGAACCGAGTTTTTTTTTTTTTTTTTTGCATAAAAGGAAGATGAGAAACTCGGACTGCATGCCGATCGAATGTATATTCTCCTGCCATTTTACCACTATAGAGTCAAATGGAGGAGTAGAATGTGATAATCCTAATACCAGTGTTTCAATGATTATATACACATGTGCTTTTTTTCCTACTTCAAATCCCTGGTGGCCATTAACTGCACTTCCAGGCCAAATGTCAATAAACCTGTCAGATGCCTTTCCTAATGAGCTTAGAATTTCAGAGCAGCGACAATTAGCGACTTCATTTTCACTTACGAAGAGGCCCAGAGTTAGCCTTCACTTTTCTATTATAAACAAGCTGTTTCTAAATGAACTGGTGAGTAATTAAGACCCCTCTGTGAGTCACTCTGACGGTGCTGACATTTCCCAAATAGTTAATATTAAATGTCTTGTCATTTTGTTCTGACAGAGGCTAATGGGTGTTAACTGGTGATTTACTCCCTTCTCAACAGTATGCGTATCTCTATCTGCTCAAATGTCTCAGAATGCTTAGAACGTCATGTATGAGTCAATTTTGAAGTATGAAGAAGTCCGGATAAAAAAATCCGGATTTGCATTCCAGGGATCTGGCTTGCATGAGAATGTAGAACATTCCTGAGAGACACTGTGGTGTTGTGTACTTGTGGTTAACGCACTACAGGTTAGCCTTTCAAAACAGCACAAGACTGACACGAAATGTGCATACCCCCAGCACCTCTGGGTACAAACCAGACACAAGAATGTGGTGCTGCACAATGAAGGCAGAACAGGCACACCTGACTGTTGAGTGGCCACAGTGTCTGAGCATGAAGAACAGTAAACAGCTCAGACAGAACAACGCAAATGAACTTCCTTAAGCAATAAGTCACATACTGGGCGCTACTGTATATGATCAAGACAGAGTCTTGGCTGCTTAACCTGCCAGACATGCATTGGGACAGGAAAACCACCCCACCAAAATCTGCCACGCAAGTTTAACCAGGTCAGTAGCTCTCTCTAGAAATAGTGATTGTAAAATTCTTGCAAGTCAGATCAAGCATTGTATTAAAGGTCACAGTAAGGAAGGAAATGAGAAGATGAAAAAACTTTCTTTAGGACCGTATCCCTCTTTGTGAGTGGGGAGATGAAAGTGGGCAACAGCTGAGCACCTCTGGAGTATGCTTCCCCCCTTTGAAGTTCAGGATGGTTCCTCCCAAAGGCCCTCTCTGAGCATCTGCCCATCACAGCTGTGTGGAGGAGTCCATCCTGAAACTGAGGGGGAACAGTGCCTCTCTAACCTTTATGTGTAACATTTATCTTCCTGCGACAAGAGCCTGTGGGACCGGTGTCACATGGAGCATCCTTGAGAGAGCGGAGCTGTTGTTGGCCCTTTTGGCACGAGCCGGTGCCGCAGCTGTGCGGGTGTATGTGTGTGCCCGAGAGGCAGTAGATGGGCACGTGTGAGAGCTGGGGAGCCAGTTTAATCTCGCCATGGCAGCACAAGCCAATGCAGCCCTCTGTTGAGCCTCTCGGCAGCGATCACAGTGCTTGTTGGGATGAAATGCATAATGATCTCCAGATAATGGGAAGTACTCAGCCAAACGAGAGCAGCTCCGTGTCTAGCCAGCAGCAGGCCTCATCAAGCAAAAATGGGGCTTCATACAATAACTTCCTTCTTGTTTCATCAGGATAATATGTTCAGAGGACGGTGCTGACAAGGATGACGATGGACATCTAGCAAGTGTATGCAAATAGACTTCAAACGAAAAGTAATACCGACCTTTTCCCTGTTACATCCTGACCAAAAGGAAAGGGCTGACTGATTTTTTTCTTTTTTTCCTCTTTCTTTTTTGAGACCAACTGTTGGTGGCAGTGGTCTTAGGATAATTACACGCTGAGGTTTAAACGTAGCGGCGATTGGCCATTTTATAAACCATATTAGAAAACTGCTTTTTTCAAGAGAAAGCTGCCAGACAATGTTAACCTTCAAGGGATAGCTACAGGCCACCTGCACAACACAATCTTCTGCTGACAAAAGGCACTGTAGAAATACTGTCCGGGTTCCTGACATCCAGTATGTTGAGAATGAGAAAGATGAGAGTGCAGATACTTGTGAAGGAAAAATTTGAAACGATGGACCAGTGTCTCCATGTCCGCCATGGCTCTGACCAGGATAAATCACTTACTGAAGATGAATGAAGGAGAAATTAAGTGTAGGAATAACACAAGAATGAACCAACCTCTTTTCTAAATAGCTAGAGGGAGGAAGGAAGATTGGGGATCGATCGGGGAAGAGAGCAGTGTTGTGAGGCCTTATGACAGAGAGAGAGGTTTAAGAAAACATATCTCAGTTTCTGAAGGTGGGGGGGACGACATAATTTTGCAATACTATATACTTATTGTCCAGCCCTTGAGAAGACAAAAATCTCTCCATGGAGCGACTCGAATTCCCCAGCGAACAGAGAGTAGTAATGGAGTGAGCCAGAGGACATTTCTCAGCAGAAAGACAGAGCGAGTAGGAGGGGTGACTTCAACGGCATGTGCCAGCACGGCAGTCGGACACACACACAGTCAGCTATGGAGGCTGGCAAGGAGAATAGAAGTGCGAGAGACAGACCTCCAGAGGGCAACGCCTCCTGTGGTGCAGCACCCTGTGGCTCTCATAATCTCAGCTGCACGTGAGGTCCTGGAACAGACGGACAGTCAGAGGGACAGAGCCCAGCCCAGAAAAAGTCAAAGGGACAGCTAGTGAGACAGACAGACAGCTTGACGTTCAGACTCCATCTGTAGACTGTACTTCAAATTCAGTGTGCTAGCCTCCCAGGCAACAGCTGAAACAACTACACCTGAGCAATGGCTTATAAAGTATGTTTATGAGTGAATCCTTTTCAAAGGGGATTTCATTTAAGTATGCAGATCAAACAGCAAAATGCTTTTTTTTTTTTTTATTGCATGCAACATTATACAAGGAAAAGCGCTGGCCCTTATATAGGTCTTTCTGACTTGTATATTCAATCAATTTAGATTACTAAATGAAAGAGTAGGCTAAAGATTTTTTCTCTCTCCATGTTTCCTCCAAATTTGTCACTTGTCCCCCCACCCCGCTTAAACATGTTGCAAGAAAAACAAGCCAAGCTCTGTCTACCCTCTTCCACATACTATACATAAGACTGCTGTGATTGACAGGGGAGACAGCATATGGTCCGCCCACTGAGACAGCATGGATAATTTATTCTCTCTTGGCTCCTGGATCGTAGGGATACAAACTCACAATCTTCAGGTGACGACGCAAGAATAGTTTAGCTAGCATATAAGATAAACTAAGTTAAACTGGAGCAAGAATGAATGAGGTAAAGTCAGCATAAGACTCCCAATTCACTGTGTGCACAGTACGATACAACATCTAGGTGTGTAGCTGGTTATCTGTCCTATAAAACAAAAAAGGATTTTAGTAAAACCTTATTTCAAGTCATTTTGATTGGATACAATAAATTAATAATAATAATACACCCTACAGACTAAAAGCGGGAAACAGCAGTGATACTAACGATACTAACATGAGATTTTATTAAGAAACAAACTTGACAGTAAAATTTTTAAAACAAACATTCTGAATCGCAACTAAACATCCTTGGGTGAGCCAGATGTCTGTGAACATGACTGTTGCTGACAAAAAAAACAGACAAAACATATTTTTACGCCTATTTTTTTGGCCTGTAGTGGTAATAAAAAAAAAAGAAAGAAAAACAATGCAAAAGGAAAGCATTTTTAAAGAATAAATTTCTAAATAAGAATTGTGTGCAGTAAGACTGTACAGCTCCCTCACCGTTAGTGTTTTTAAGGTAGAGGTAAAGAGCTACAATTTGCTCAGGCTTTCAGCTGTCCTTGTGTCTGTGGTGTTTCACATACTTCAACTATCTCACATTTCAGACAATATAGTCAGCGGTGCATGTCAGATAAACATTCCCTCAGCTATCGCTGCTCGAGCCTGAGTGCAGCTCTTCAATTCTCTGAGCCTTTTTTACAGTATTGGTGAGGTATAGAATTACAGCGTCATCTCAATTACCACCGGACACTTTCAGCAACTGCACACAAAAACCATGGTGATTTCTGATGTTCAAGGTTTCTCCGTGATTATTTACACCTCGGGTTAACAGTCCGAGGGAGGATATCCAGGGACGACAGAGAGATACATGTCCCGTCCTAACCGAAAAAGCTGACAATGTCCAAACCCTTTGAAATCGCACAACTCCCAAAGACTTCTCACAAATCCCACATACTTGTCATATTTAATACCACCAACGGTGAAAGTTGAGCGTGTCTCAGTGATGAGTCTAGGTACCTTTGTACAACAGTATGACAATGTAGCCTGATGGGTTAACCAACAATTAAATTTTTCTTTTTCTTTTTTAAGATTTCACCACTGAAACACTATAAGAATAGAATATTCAATTATTTGTCACATGTACTTTACAGCACAGTGAAATTTCTTCTTCGCATATCCCAATTAGGAAACTGGGGTCAGAGCGTAGGGTCAGCCAGCTTATACCGCCCCTGGAGCAGATAGGGTTAAGGGCCCTTGCTCAAGGGCTCAACAGTGGAAACTTGGCGAGGCTGGGACTCGAACCCCCGACCTTCCGATCAGTAACCCAGTAACCCACAGCCTTAACCAACTGAGCCACCAGTGCCCTACAAATCACTCAAGGAAATGATTGACCAAGCACCATCATCATCATCTGATTAGCTATTACCCCAAGCTCACACCAGCAAGAAACTAAGCAGCATGTTTCATTAATTTTTTTATGTACATGTGACATCGAGTCAATTATCTTGTACACAAAGCAACATAGTTTGAGTGATTCCTATTGCCAATCCAATTTTTTTTTCCTAATTCCAGCTCCAGTTCCCACCTTTAACTAGTTCCTATTTACTGTTTGATGCACAAAAATGAAGGAAAGAAATGCAAAACAAGTATCTATAGAAATATTACAAAGAAAAATAATGATTAGAAGTTTGTTGAAAAGCCCACTGGTGCCACTGGAAAGTGTTATCAAGTTATCAAGGTAAATCAAATGAATCCATTTTAAAAGATTTCAGCTATGATTGTTAATCATCAGAACGCACTAAATGTGACCCTTTGGTTATTTGTAATTAGCAGAAGTGGTAACACACTTCATTTTTCATGCAAGATTAGTCAAATGCACAAGGTCTGTGCATGCATATTCGATGCGTCTTACTACGTTATCTATTTTATTACACCGTAAATCTCTCTACTTAACTCTGCCACGGCTGGAAATGAAAAACAGACTTAGCTTCAGCCTATCCAATCACAGAACAGCACCCAGAGGGTACCCACTCCAGGACGGTGCTTAATTACAGGACAAAAAGCACCAGGGTCCCCGGGGGGTCTCAGTCTGCTTAAGGCTGAGAAGCCATCGATTTATTTACCGCTATCGAGGAGGCGCATTCCTTCATCAAGCTGACGAGCCGATCCATAAACTGCGATAACGAGGAGCAAAGTCTCATTCTGTCATGACATTTCTGTCATGGTGTGTACATACTGTAATGGTGCACTTTTTAATATACATGTCTGTTACTGAGGGTTAAATCATACTCATCACGTTAGCAAATTTTTTTTTTTTATAAACGATTAGAGCAAAAGACAATCGTGATCTGGAAAAATCGTGCTAGTGATTTTAGTTTAGTTGTTTTGAGGAGGACTGGTAAAGCTGCCACTCTCTCTCTTTTTAAAATTTTTTTTAAAGTGTGTAAGTGTAGAGTGCAGAAGAGGATGAACATAGCCGTAACCACACAGAACACACGCGGTCAGAGTGTTTACCTGGCCCCGGGTTCTGTGGGTACGCCACGTAGCCGCCTCTTCCTCGGGCGCCCCTACCTGAGCCTCGTGCTGCCGCCACTGCCGCCGCCGCCGCCACCGGACCATACACTGCTGCCGGGAAACCTGACGCACAGACGAGACACACACAAGCGGTTAGCACTCACTAACAATCTACACTACGGTCGCTCTGTGACCATAACAGCACTAACGTTCGTTACCAGGAGGCAGTTAAGGATGGCGCTTTTAGCATGGGAGACACTTTTTATGGGTTACTTAAAGCTTGAACATGTTCAGCCTACAGTAAGGAAAGCAGAAAATGGAACTGCATCCATGTGGGGAAGCTTTAAGAACAGTTGTAGTGAAAGAACTATAAAGATTTGAGTTTGAGTATAAATGGATTGCAGAGGGCAAACTGAAAACCATGAATAAGCAATGCGCATAAACATTTTATTCCTCACACTGTCTCTCTCTCTTTCTCTCTCTCGCGTGCATGTGAAGGGTTGCTGTGAGGCAGATTGAATAAACTAACTATAACGGGGGCGCCAGCACAATCATTTACTCAAATGAAATAATTAGGAGAGGCAGCGACGAAAGCTCAGGCTTCGATCTGTGAAAGTTTTATCATGCCTCTTTATTGAGTCAGCGACATGTTCCCATTTACTTGCTTTCTCTCGCTCTCTCTCTCTCTCTCACACACACACACACACTCCCATACCTCACAACATGACTCCTTTTCAGCACCATAATTCCATTCAACACAAGAGTATAGAGTTCATACATTTGAACTGATGGCTCTTTTCTGTAAAAAGTGCTGCTTTTTTTGTCTCACACACACACACACACACACACACACACACACACACACACACACACACACACACACGCAGAGAGCACGCAATGAACCGTTTCATTTGAGCAAAAAATTATAGGACTGTTCAAGTGAGGAGTGTGAAGAGGTCAGATGGCCAGTAAAGGGCCATTCACACCAAATATTCACCAGGCAGCTGGATATCAGTGCAAAGCCAACTGGTAAAAGTACAGGCTAAAACAAATGGAGGGTTGTTTGGATGAACAGCTTTCAGGGAAGGCATACACATCGTAATTTAACAAAACCAAGAGCCTGCTCTCTTGCTTCAGGGATTTGACGTACTGTCATAGGATAGAAGATTTAGACTCACTGACACCTAATGTCCAATACACTCGATACAGAACTGTAGTGATGAACAGAGGCGCTCATGAAATACTTTCGAGTGTGAGCAACTTAATGAAAAGCCGCAAGAACAACGCTGGGAAACAACCCAAGAGGAAATCAGATTCCTCCCCATTCCCGTGCAGCACGGCCCTGAATCCAGTTCATCATCCATCGATTTGTGTGTAAGAGTGCGAAGCCCGAATATAAACACCACGATGCAGAACACAATCACTGCTGCATGATTTTGTCTTTTTCATGTTTTCACAGGAGGGGTTAACCCAAATATTGAAGAAACAGATAGTCGGTAATTAAATATAGCCAGAGAATCGGCTGTACGGACATCTAGAGGAACGTCCTTCTACCACATACGTGCCAGAACAGAAAACAGTCTAGATGGTTTAGGTACCAGTCAGCATGTGTGTCTGCGTGTGTGTGCACGTGTGCTCGAGAGGAAAATGAATAATGGCTAGTCACTGGCTAAGCTTGACTGGTCTGCCCCGCAGCATCCCCCTCCCCCCTGAAAGATGGGGACAGGGGGATTAATAGCTTGTTACCAAGTGGCTATTATACCATTCCACTCCGTGTGCGGCAATGAGGCCCATCGAAAACCATGCGGTCTCCTCAAAGAGCCTTAATCGAGGAGAATGATGTGGCTCATCAGATGCGTATTTTCATGGCTAAGTTTAAATGTCAAGCTTTAAGATTACTGAACTCGTCAAGGCAGAAAGTACGGAAGTGAAGCTCTACAGATGGTGGTCAAATCAAGTAAATAATGCTACAACACAAAGGTTTGTTTGTTAAGCGGCGTAATCAAACATCGTCATTAACGCAGTCTGGATCGGCACATACATCAGAGGAACGCGGCTGAGACATTACATTATAATAAATATAATTACAGCCCGGGCATGCTAATGAAGCCGTAGATCAGCGTGCGACAGCCGCTCATCAGACAGTGGTGCTCCGACAGCGGAGATGGGACTCACAGTCAGACAGAGTGATGGCATGTAATCAGACATAGCTCAGCTCGGACAGCTCATCCAGCCCTCGATATCAGTCCAATTCCAGCAAGAGCGAACACACCAGACTCATTTAAGAGTCCTATGATTAGCAGAGAGCTCTATTAAAAGTCCTGGGTTTAATGGTAAGGGTGCAGTGATGGCTGAGTGGGCTATTACTACACCAGCCAGTCATGTGTGTCAGGGTCAGTTATTTGTTTGTTGTTTATAAAACCCACTTTAATATTTGGCACTGCTTCTTTACCTCTTTTTTTTTTTTTTTTAAATCCCAGCGTTGCAACATTACGGTCAGTCACTGAAGATTAAAAAAAATGAAAAATGACCAGTGTTACATCACAATCAGACTTTGTCTTGGCTTAGCGCATCCTCACTGTAATTGCGCTTTTCATTTCTTTATTCTTATCCACACTCAAAAAAATCTCTCACAATTTCTTCACAGCACCAAATCTGTGGTAATTACAATCACGAACCTTGTGCTCCCCTGCAAAAACCACATCCTCTTGTCTCCTCTCACTCGGTCCACCTCTTAGCCCCTTTTATCGTTAAATGATCCTCTCCAGAGCCACAAGTCAAATGCTCTTTTATTTTGCTCGAGTACTTCGTCTCCCTAGTCGCCCTGTCACTGCTCCCTCACCCTGCTCTGAAAAAAGTTCTTCAGAGAGATTAACTGTGCCGGATTAGGAGGGTTAATTAATAGTTCTTGCCAGCTCATTGTTTTGCGTTGGCGCCGTGAGAAGCCGCCCAAGAGAGGCGCTGCGGCATTAAATCAATTTCATGGCCCTTTTATTACCACCGCGATAAAGCCAATATTTCGATTTTAGTTCTTGTTTTCTTTTTTTTTTTTCACCCTCTTCCTTCCTAGCGTTGTTTTTGCCCCTGCTGTCATCCGAGCTGCACTTGGACAGACGGCAGGACTCCAGGGAGGGCACAAGGACACATCTGCTTACAGCCTCGGCCAGGGGTCTCGAGAGAGCGTCCCAAACTGTATGCCAGCGATCCTTGTGGGCCTGGAGCTACAGGTCGACAGAGGGGAAGAGCAGCCGATCACGCCGCTCAGTGCAGCACAAACCCTGCAGCTGCTGGCTTGCCAATAACCGAGCCCACGCTCCAGTACGATCAAAACTGAACAATGATGCAAGCAAAGATTCTACCAATAAATGCTGTTAAAATATCCTGACTTTAATGATCGTATCCGTCAGACTTTGGTGTTCGTGTAGTGGTGGTGACGTTTAAAGACGTGTTTGATGAAAACTTTGTCGCTAGGTGATGAGCGATGGTTCAACAAAAAAGAAAGAATTTTACATTATTTCTCTCACCACAAATCAGCAGGACATGTCTGGTGTCCAAGGTTTGCTTCACTGCACTTTGCTAATGTTGCACTTGCTCTTTCTGTCGGCTCCAACACTCGGATCACTTACAGGCTGATGCAATTATGCAATTATACACCCAGTGTTAAATTAGTAACCGGTAATCAAGGGCTGCCATTAAGAGGCAGATAGTTGTGAGCAAGACACAGGAAAACTGTCGGATCCCGAGCATGGCAAATCTGCTGGTGAGCAGGGCTAAACTTCACAAGCTGCAGCGGCAGCGCTCATAAAAAGAGGATCAAGCTGTAAATACAACCGAGACTCCTGGGCCAAATCCTCCAGCACTCCAGGCTGCTCCTCCTCTCTTCAGCCTGCAGGGTCGTGGGAAATAGAAAGCTTGCCCCCCCCTCTGTCATATTTGAAAAGGAAGCAGTAACCGTAAGGAGAAAGAAAAATCACGACAAATAAGAATAGTCAAGGGGGAGAACAGCGATTGCTATCTTTTCATCTCCGGATTGACAGACAGCTTATTGTTGGGGCGTTCTGCCGCGAGCTGGCGGCGTTTGTTGTTTTCAGAAAGGCTCGGCAGAGTGCTATCAAAGCCCTGAATCGAAGTGAGTGGCCCCGAGCCCAGGTGTCGCTTTACACACTACAGAGCTCATCTCCACACACACACACGCACGCGCACGCACGCGCACGCACGCGCACACACGCGCACACACGCGCACACACGCGCACACACGCGCACACACGCGCACACACGCGCACACACACGCACACACACGCACACACACGCACACACACGCACACAATTCCACCCAAAGGAGAATTCATGGAAGCAAGACATGAGCTTTGGGGAAAGTGAAATTCTTAAGATGCACTTAAGAAGGAAGACGTGAATGAAAAACCAACTTTACATAATTTCCCCCTAAACAGCCAAGGCATGCTGGGTATTCAGCTTCTGCTTAAAAAAAGACTCTACTGCTAGGAAGCTATTACAGATAAATAAATAAAAAAAAGTTTGTGCAAATACGAGTCTCAAACCATGTTTAGATCTTTAGTGATGTCACAGGTGCACTGAGGTTGTGTGGATAATAATAATAATAATAATAATAATAATAATAATACACACTATATAGAATACTTGCTGTTTAGCCACCTTAGTGTTGCGTCTTTACTACAAAACTTCCATTATGTCCAAAATTCAGCATGCGGCTGAAGCTCCAGCTCGTTTAATACAGGGATTTTTGCTGTCGCCATCTGGATTTTCAACAAAGAATTAATCTAAAGTTCAATAAAAGAGCTCTGTAGGACAGGCTTTTCTCTGATGAGTACACACACTTGAGCCGCTGTTTAAAAGGGGCTGAGCTGGAGAGAGAGAGAAAAAAAAGTTTCCCTGAAATATACGCCATTGTTCTTTTCCGTGCATTAGCAGCACTTCAGACAGCCGTGTTGCATTCATTTTCGCCAGCTCCGTAATGGCATGTCATTTTGTATATGAAAGCGTGTGACAGGCACCGTCTCGCAAGCCTAACTAGAGTCTGAACTCATCAGCAGCGCAGGACTGAAAGTACAGAGCCGAGGTGTAATTTATGACGCATTAGCCCACACTTACACAGCTGGATACACACGGGGGCGGCGCTCCGAGCTTCTGTGCCCTGCGCGGGTAATAAGGCTATTGTAACACCGTGATGTATGGCTCTGGCCCGCAATACTCGCTCATTACCGTTCCACCGGACGTATTTTATGGAGGTGACTTACTCGCCCCCGGTCGCCTCCACCAGAACCGCGTTCGCGCGTACCATAAAACATCAAAACTTTGCGTATGTCTCAGACCGTGCCTGGGCCGCGGCGTCTCCCTAAGCAGCCGAGGAAGCAGAGAGACGTCTGGTAAAATAAATAATTTCTCACAGCAGCGCCACAAATAGCTGGGTTACTGTGAATCTGACCTGTGGCTAATGGAAGACTCATCACACCGTTAAGGTTATGACTTGCTTTTTTTTTTCCCCCCTCCTCTACCTCACCCTTCCACTTTTTTGCTGTCTTGGATATAAAGGCCTGACCTGTGTGGTCCCCTGTAAAAGCTTCCTTCTATCAAAGTGAAAAAAAAGACATCAGACAGGTCTGAAAGTCAGAATGTTCCTCAGAAACACTGCCTGATCTCTACAGATCCTCTATCATCAGCCCTGACCGATCCAGGATCAGTCGGCACCCTAGGAGTCGGGTCTCATCCTCCGATGACATTTCAAAAATCAAAGAAAGAGGAAAAGAGAAAGCAGGAAAAGACTCCAACCTCTTCGCAAGACACCACCCTTGTTAGCCCAAAGTGCCTCTATTAATTAGTGGGGGGGCCACCGCGGCCTCCCACTCGTTAGCACCAGAGTAAACACTCCTAATTTGTTATGCATTTTAATGGCCTTCTCCGAAACACTCAAGAAACGACTGTGGGGGTTTTAAAAGAAAACACAAACACAAATCCCCAGCAAGCTGTGAAAGAGAGGGAGATGAAAGCAAGAGCCTGGTCAAACACACTCGATCTCTTCCCGCGCGACTCGGGGAGATGAACGGGCGGCCGAAGGAAATCCGTGTGCGCGCAAGGTTACTGCTGGAGTTTAAGCATGTTTTATGGCCCACTATTACATCTTTACTGCCACGCAATACAAAGCAAAGAGCCTTCATAATACATCGAGAGAAAAGTGTGCTCAGGGCTGAACCACTCCGCGTGCGGTCAGGAAGCAGGGGAGAGGAGACGAGAGGAGAAAAGAGAAGCTGAAGATGAACACAAGGGGTGAAAGAAAGACTTAAATCATTCAAAGTATATTCTGGGAACACTGGGGTTGAGGTGGGAATACACCCCTGAATGGAATGTCAGTCCGTCACTTTCACACCGAGCGACAATTTAGCAAAGCCAGTCTACATGCTGGTATGTTTTTGGGAGACAGGAGGAAACAAGAGAACCGGGAGCAGTTCAGGATCAAATTTGGGAAAGTTTTCTTCTTTCTAACTTAAACCCAAACATTACAGATCAGAGGCAATGTGAAATTAAAAATGTTAAAATTGTGTATCCGTCAAACAGTATAACGTAAGTCTGTCAAGCCATGACTAGCTCCTTGGCCATCTACACGTGTGTGTGCGTGTGTGTGTGTGTGTGTGTGTGTGTGTGTGTGTGTGCACGCAGTTCCACTCGTATATTTATCTCCCTGGCAGGAAAGCACAAGAAACCTTAATATGTTTTAATACTAACGTGTTAAGAAGTTAAAAAAGTTGCCATCTTGCATTAACCCTTTAATCTTGAGCTCAGCCATATTTATACAGTTGGTTAAAATCAAAGTAATTTCATCATATTGAGTAGATCACAGTGGCGGAGTGTTTAGCACCGCGGCCTCGCACCTCCAAGGTCAAGTGTTCGACTCCCACCTCGGGGTTTGTGTGTGGAGTTTTCATGCACTCCTCGTGTTTGGTGGGGTCCCCCCCACGGGTACTCAGGTTTCCTCCCACCGTCCGAAGACATGAAGATTAAAACACAATAATGCGAAAAACATCTAAAATATATATATATTTTCCTTATTAATCGTGTCATGATTATTTGCTTTTGTTTTTTAGATTTATTAATGTTGTGGAAGGACGGCAAACAGTCCTTCCCTTACAAAAAGAACACAAAAGAACAAAGTGTGCAGTGTTACAGAGGAAAAAAAGAAATAGAAATATATCACACAAACGTAAGCTGGTCTTGGCAATGTGACCAAAAGCACAAGACTCTCTGGCGATACCTGAATATCTGACCTGCGAGATTCCTGAGTGCAGCAGAGCTATAAAAAAGTTTATTCACCCAAGTCGGTTTCTCTAATGAACATGATCATGCTTAATCACATTTAATCATATTTATATTACAAAGATGATTAAAAATTACTGGTGTAATCTAAAACAATAATAATATCTGAGTCACTGTCTCATTCCAGACATCTCTTATTTACACACACGCACACACACATTCACAGGCACACACACCTGGAAGCTCTTTTAAAGGCTCCATTTACATCAGTACTGTTTATTTTGATTATTAAGGAGATGAAGAGAAGATGAACTGGGGATTTAAAAACAGACTGAGTTACAGCCGAACTGACGGATTTAGGCAGAGCTTCACACAACACTGCACATCACTAAACTGTACACAAGGGTATCACATGACTTATTCTCAAATTGCAAGCCTTGTCTCATTGATTTCTGATAAATGACTAATTCATACGCTCTTTTTAGAGCTCTGGATCACCAGCACATACACACACACACTTCTGCTCCTCTGGTTCACAGTTTCTTCTTGTCCATTAGTGAGGAGGTGTGAGATCTCCAAACAAGGCAAGCTCACACATGCCTGAACCTGTGTGTGTGTGTGTGTGTGTGTGTGTGTGTGTGTGTGTGTGTGTGTGTGTGTGTGATGCACATACGATGGGTCTATGTATTTCTGGCCTTTATATTACACTGAAGGGTGTGATCATTACGCATGCATGTATGTGCATGAACACATGTCTGTGTACTACCATCACACCTTTCCTGAGCAGAATCGTACTGGTGCCTAGTGGAGTCCGACTGGCGCTAACCTGAGTCATACTGGTGCCTAGTGGAGTCCTACTGGCGCTAACCTGAGTCATACTGGTGCCTAGTGGAGTCCTACTGGCGCTAACTGGACTCATACTGGTGCCTAGTGGAGTCAAACTGGCGCTAACCTGAGTCATACTGGTGCCTAGTGGAGTCCTACTGGTGCTAACTGGACTCATACTGGTGCCTAGTGGAGTCCTACTGGCACTAACTGGACTCATACTGGTGCCTAGTGGAGTCAAACTGGCGCTAACCTGAGTCATACTGGTGCCTAGTGGAGTCCTACTGGCGCTAACTGGACTCATACTGGTGCCTAGTG
>JAQQZS010000009.1:4360858-4376702 GCA_030068045.1 Platyallabes tihoni | reverse complement strand
AGACACACACACACACACACACACACACACACACACACACACACACACACACACACACACACACACAACCTCTTCTAGCTCTGAAAGCCATACTGTATAAATGTGTGTGTTTGTGTGAGTGTGTGAGACCTCGGGCTGCCTCGGAGGTGGCTTTTAACCCGAGTACACTACAGCGCTATAACCCTGAATTTTATATCAAGACGATACACACACAAAAAAAAAAAAAAAAAACGAATTTGACGTCTCTGGTTCCTCACAAGATACGTACAAGTGATTCTGATGGAAAAGCTCACACTGACACTGAACAAACCTGCTAATCAAAAATCTCCAGCTGACAGTTTTAGCAGCCAGAAAGCTCGGGGTCGTTGATCTGCAGACAAAATGCTGGATTAGGCTTTCATGTTGCTCCTGTGAAGGAAGAGTATGTAAGTAAGAACACACTCGGTGTTTTCTGTGTGTAAGGTGTGATGTGTGTTAGAAAGTGCTTACATCAAGGACAATGAAATCAACAATTCTACTACGTTTCTTAAAACACATTATCTAATATACCTGCTGCTATAGGAAATGAAGCGCCACCTTCCAGCCAATCAGAATCGGGCGTTCAACGCTCCTTCCTTCCTTCCTTATTTTTGTGCACTGTCGACTGTCAACACTGAGTTTTACATATACATTTTTTTTTTTAACTCAGCAAGAAAGAGTGTCAGCGTCAGCTATTCCTGTTACACTGAGGCCACGCACGGGTTTGTTATTCCTGCAGCGAGAGGTTAAAAATGAGCCTCTGGATGGGCGGTGAGTGGGAAGGGCCTCCAGGGATGCTGTGTGTGTGTGTGTGTGTGTGTGTGTGTGTGTGTGTGTGTGTGTGTCCTAATATTACAGTCCAACGGCGGAATGTGAGCACAGACGTGGAGACAGGATGGTACAGGACGGATTCTTTCACTCTGATGAGAAGGATGCTGGGAGGTGTGGCAGCGCGAGTGGCAGAAAACATCGCTCTCTGGGTGAAAGGAGCTAGACCGGTTCAGCTGGCGCGGGAAGAGAAGACAGGAAAGGAGTGGAGACATTGGGTGTGACGATCGTTGGGTTCCCGTCCCACTCAGCTGCCACGGTCGTCAAAGCACCCATCCACCGCGGCATGCTGATCATCAACACTCTGCCCATCCACCACCGAGCACAAGTGCTGTGTGCGTCTTCAATCTGATTGGACAAAGGGCATCATTTCACTATACCAACAGATTAATCTGTTATTGACGGAACTCAGGGGTTAAGGCATTGGACTACGGTTCAGAAGGTCCCAGGTTCAAATCCCAGGTTCAAACATTAACCAGGTCTAAAATAAACTTGCTACTTAAAGTAAAAGGTGATGTTTGGAAGGAGTCTCCAGTGTTAAAGCTTTGTTACAGTCAGCAGGTTTCACTTTCTTGTTTCTCTTTAACCTGACAAACATTTTTATCTTATTAATTGGTGATGGAACAGCTGTTCATAGCTGCAGTTTGTCTCATAACATAAAATCTACCTAATTACTGTAGAAATTAGTAAAATGGTGATTGATTAATTCAAGATCATTTCAAGTGTTGCCTGGTAACAGTCACGCTATTCATCAGGTGTATCTGTACTTTACTTGAGTAGTTCTATTAGTGGATAGGTTTTAATCCAACAAATAAAACGTATATATGTCGTCCCCTACATATTAACATTTGAGTTGCAAACTTTTAAAAATACGAACAAGCGATCGCGCATGTTAGATCACTTGTCCTGCGTACATCGTCACGCGAGTGCAGCATGTATCCGAGGAAAGAAGCGTTAAAAGCAGCGGCAACGAAGCTGGTACTGCTAAGAAGCGCCAAGTACATTGCTTGTTCTTTTAACATGAATCATTCAACCATCGGTTTGATTTTGAAGAACAAGGACAAGAAAGAGTCCTGGGAACATGTTAGTTTTATACTGTGTGCAGCCAACTGTGTTAGTATCCTAGTACCTGAACAATACTGTATTTGTTGGACTTAGGAATGAAACTCGTCCGTACATTGGGGACGGTTTCTACTTTACTACTTACTCTATTTTGTTGGTACTAATAGTGCAGTGCTTTGCATTACATAATGTGGTACGTAGCATTTGAAGCGGTACTATTATATGTAATCGTGCCTTCCCTCTGTGAAATGCTTAATTATGTAGCAGGTGTTTGAAAAATCGTACATGCGGGTGGTTTCAAACAGCGACAAAAACAGCAGGTTCACAGTTTTGAAGAGAGAGAGAGAGAGAGAGAGAGAGAGAGAGAGAGAGAGAGACAGAGATGCTCTTTTACAATGACCACAGTGAGCTAATAAAAGTTTAGTAGTTTCTCATGTACAGTCGTAAATGGAGGACATTGTCCACCACTGCACCCAGGTCTGCATTTAGGTGTACATATTGTGCGTTAATTCTTCTAATCTGTTAAAGACATTAGGCTGGTGAGCTGTGTCTCACCCCAGGAACCCTCCTGTCCCTGACAGACTCGTCCCAACACCACACACACCTAGAACGAGAACAATGCAGCACCTACATCTCTTCTCAGTCGGTGGTGTTTGCCTGATTAATTAGTAACTATAATAGTTAAACAAGCTCTTTAATTCTAATTGACCAAATCACTGAGTACATTGGTCACACTGTAAGAGTTTCTAGAAACACATGGTGAAGGCCCGCCATTGCTAACATTGACGTGTTCATCCCACTTAATGCAGAAAGGCAAACAGCCTTACAGGCATGTCTGTCACAAGACAACATCATCAGCATTCTGCCTCTCTCTCTCTCTCTCTCACACACACACACACACCACTGTACACATATGGAATTACGTTGTTGTGCTCAGAGCGCAAAACAATTCGTCTCTCGAAGGAGAATGCTCATAATTCCAAGCATAAAAGAACTTTCTGCTGCATAGGCTTAAACAAAACCTATAGAACAGTGATGGGCAGCGATATCGTCCGTCCCTGAGAAAGTGCAGAATCCATTATCTGCTCAGGCACAGTGTGTGTACAACCATGTCAAACCAGGAACACATTACTGCCCTGCTTTTTTTATTTATCCCAGCCATAGTCAAATCTCCAACCGACTGTGTGTTTGTGTGCTTTTCATTTACAACTAATTTTTTAATCCTTAAAAATGTGCAGCAACGCACATACTGTAACACAAAGTGCAGAATAATCCTCGCTCAAGAACACCACGCACAAGAGCTGCCAAAAAAAAAAAAAAACCCTGAGCAAATTTATTTAGTATTTAGTAAATAATGACCGGCTTCCTCTTTTTTAACAAAAAAAAAAAAAAAAAGATCAAAGACCAAGTTCAAAGTTCGTCCAGATAATTTGGCTCAAAGCAAAGTGTCCACTAAAAGTAACAACTGTTTATGATTGTTTTTCTTTCACGTACTATGAACCTTTTGTCTCTACCATTAACGTTTTTTTTTTTTTTTTGGCTTGTGCTCGTCTGCTATTTTAGCAGAGGGAGCAGAAAAGTGTAGCTCTCGCCTCGTTGTCCCACAGACTTGCCAAATCAATATCGAGCACCTTGAAAAATCCAAATCACTCTGTTTCAGAAAGGGTCAAATTTATCACCTGCATTGAGCAAGGAAAACAACTAAGGAGGTCGAGACTGGAATTGTGTTGTGAACTCTCAAAAACTTATCAAAACCTGGAGATCTTCGCCAAAGAAATGTGCTTGGGAAAAAAATATATATACACGATATATACGTACATATCGTAATTGGTCACTTTGGAGAAATACATGGAAGCAAACAGCGGCTGTGTAATCCTGTGATAATCGTCTCGTTATTACAAGCAAAGCGTCCTGTTACTACGAGAAAAGCGTCCTGTTACTATATTTTGCAACAAAATGCTTTTCTTTTAGTAACAAGATGTTTCTCATAGCAACAAGATGCTTTCTCCTATAATGAGATGCTTTTCTCATAATAATGATGCTTTTCACATAGCAGGGAGATGCTTTTCTTTACATAACAAGATGTTTTTCTCATAATAACGAGATGCTCATGGGGATTTTTATTTATTTATTTATTTATTTTGGTAGGACCAGACTAAACAACGTGAAGAAGCGTCAGGCCCGAGGTCACTGTTTTTAACAAAAAAAAAAAAAAAAAACTACTTTCCACAAATGACATGTTTAAGATCAGCTCTTTCGGAACGTTTCACCAAAAACGATACGCAGCCCTTTTCGTTTGGGAAACGAGCCCCGTCACGTCCCAGCTCAGAAAGCGATTATTCCCTGCCACTGCTCACTGTTGTTATGGCACAGAATTCCAGTCTTCGAACTGTTTTATGAGAAAAACCGAGTTTCATATCAGGGCATAAGGCATCTGTAGACAGCGAGCACTTCAATTATAAGCCACGAAGCCTGATGTATGAAAAAAAAAAATCTATAAAAGCTCTTTAGTCGGGCCTTATATACTCCAAACCTCTGAGTTTAAGAGATTTTTACACAACCACGCAAACTCCCTCACATTCTCTGGCACTTACTCACAGCTACACACATGACAAATGAGAAAAACCTCGCTTGATTGGCTGTACGAAGCCATCAGAAAAGCCCCAGCTTAACAGCAGCATGTAATTCGCACGAGCATGAGTGAGATTACTTTTGAGACACGGGAGCGTGTGCATTATTGATACACTTTGCTTATGACACAGAAATCTATATTCTCCTTCCATCACAGCCGCCCCCCCCCGAACGATGCTGTCAGAAGCTATATGCTTCAGCTGAAAAAAAAAAAAAAAAAAGTAGAGCCAGTGCATGCAGCTTGATGCTACCGTACACAGTACTAATAGCTCTCCTTCCCATCAAAGCTACATAATACAGCTCTCGCCGTAGCCCGAGGAAGACTTTTCCCTCAGCTTTCTGTCTTCTTTAAGCTTTTGTGTGAAGGCGAACTAATGTACTGTGCAAGTCAGTTTTTAGCACTACTCTCCCTGGGCAAGGTCAGGCTCTGAATAACTGCTCATCTGCGTTGTTCATTAGCTTCCTTCAGGAAAGCCGTGATGTACGGCATCAGAGTTTGCTAACTGGTTTCAGGAAACACATTCAATGCAATTCAATTATTTATATAGCGCTCTTACCAATGGTCATCGTTGTGTATAAATTAAAATGATCAAATTGTTGCCGAGGGCGATAGTGGCAAAGGAAAACTCCCTGCGATGACAATAGGAAGAAAGCCTGGAGAGGAACCAGACTCAACAGGGAACCCATCCTCACCTGTTTGATAACGGATAGCAGGGATTGATCTGCAGTCATACTGTGTGTTGGAGGCTAAAATGGCGAAAAATGACCTTGTAATCTCCCAGGATGACAATCAGATCACTCCTTCAGCCACTGCCCGCAATCTTGGGGTAACTCTGGACAAATCAACTATCATTTTCCACCACACATTACTCACCTCACTCGCTCTTGTCCATTTCTTCTTTACAACATCGGAAGAATTTACCCATTTCTTTCTTCACGGGCTACTCAGATGCTTGTTCAGTCCATGGTTATTTCAAGACTGGACTACTACAACTCACTCTTGGCAGGTCTGCCTCCGTCCACCATTTGCCTCTGCAGCTGCTCCAGAATGTACCGTAGCTGCACGTCATGTTTTCAACCTTCCCAAATTCTCCCAGACCATCCCATTTCTTCTCTCCCTGTAGCTGCCCACATCAAATTTAACCCCTCACCAAAAACCAACCCTTCCCTAACCTAGTAACCCAGTGTACCAGTGTAAGGATCTATCCTATGATGGAAACTTAAGCACTTATTGTATATGTAAGTCGCTCTGGATAAGATATGCCTGTATGTAAATGTAAAAAGTGTGTACTGTACTGTATGTACACAAGAAGGAACTGGTTACTTACTACATTCGAATTTTCATCACATCAGCTCTTAAACTGTTTGGTTACGAGCTAAAAAGATGATTTAAAACAGAAAACACACCAGGGCCCTGCTTTATCAACATTGTGATTAAAAGGTTTGAAATTGTTTCCTACACATAAAATTTCAAAAGTCTCATATGCACAGTATAACTGAGATTCATTAATGGAGAGTCGAAACAATCAATAGAGTTTTCCCCAGCACATCCCAAAGACATAACACTGCCTCCAGAGGATTGTACAGTGGACACTACGCATGATGGGTGCATCGCTTCATGCGCGTCCCTTCTTACTCTGACACGCCCATCACTCTGGAATAGGATCAACTACAGGTTGGAATAGGTTTTTAAGTTTTTAAGTACTCACTAATCATGCTCATTCATGATGTTTTTTTCCTTGAAGTTGACAGTTCAGCACTATCCTTCCAGGTTTTATTAACGAGTTAAACAGTTGTTAACCCATTTCTAGTCATTTCAAAAACCTGGGTCAATAATTTGACTCATCAAAAACAGAGTAACTCCTTCTCCACAATGATTGGATATGTCTTCTGACATGGTTGTTTAGGAAGTGAGAAGCTCCTCACCGCATCAGGTAGGGTTAAAACCATTGTTGCATCCAAAATGTATTAATCGCTGCATTAATAATCCAGTCAAGGGTTCCTAAATATTTGTTATTTAAATAAAAATTATGATTTATTGACTGATGTATGTCTCCAATATTAGCAGGCAAACATACATTCATGTACTTTAATTCATGTTAATAAACTCGGCAGGTTTGCTAGACCACAAGTTTGAGAAAATTATTAAACTCAGAGTCAGGGTCTAAAAGATGATGTCCAACCCATCAAAGACTAACTATACGATATTACACCAACCTTCCTTCCAGAGAAACGAAGTGAAGTCACAGAAATGACTAACATCTCTCAGAAAATCAGCACTTCTGTTTGTATTGTAATTGACAAAGAAACCTAATTGTTTTCCCAGATCAATATGAGGTCAAAAGGACAAAAGGTCACACAGACATTCAAAGCTTTATTTTAAGGGGGGAAGGGGGGGGGCATCAGAGGCAGTAAACTGAACAGTATTGGTGTCGATCAATGGACCAATCAATCGCTCCTTTGGGGTGAAAGCATTGCTGGCAGGTAGCAATATGTTCGGAGCCAGATTAGCTTAATGCTTAGCTTAGAAGAGGAAGCGGTTGCAGGATGACCGAATACACTTCCTGTCATGGGGTTTGAATCACAACGCATTTTATCACAAGGCAACAAAACCAGCATGTGTGTGTGTGTCTCCGTGTGTGTGGCCATCCTGCTCATCCATCATCATCACCCACAGCATCAGTCCATTAGTCGCACAGCACAAATTAATGACATTCTGAGTGGCTGTGATAAATGTCACACGAGAGGATGCATAGGCTCCGATCCGCTAGATACCTCTTCCTCTCGCTTGCCCCCTCTCTCTTTCTCCCTGTCCAACATCTGGGGAAAGCGAGTCCGCATTCTGTCCCAGTCTTTGAGGCTGAGCAGGAGCGCTGAGTCTTAATGACTGGGTCATTATCTGTGAGATGGTCACTCGAGCAGCTCTACTGGCAAAGCGATAAGCACCAGCAGCCAGTTCCCCTCAGATAACCGGCCCACTGCTGGAGCCAAATTGTGCCAAAAATGACAAAAGGAGAGAGAGAAGGAGAAATGGAGAGAAGGAGGGAGGGGGGGGGGTCGATGGGAGAGAACGAGGCTTATTGGTATGCACTGCCATTTCCCGCATTTCGTTGATGAGGCAGAACTCACATTTTAACAAGCAAGAAGGGAGTGATCAGGAGCCATTGAGGAAAGAGAGAAAGGAAGGGAGGCAGGGACAGAGCAAGCCAAGGCCATTTTCTCAATCACTCTCTCATTCCTGATTCCCAGCAGCCCTAGGGAGAGTGAGCGGAGGCAGCAGCGGTAATCAGATCTGAAAAGTCTGTGAATGAATGAAGAGCTCTGCTGTTCTCACTCTTTCCTTCTCACTTTCCATCTATCCATCTTTTCACATGTCTCTGGTCTGTGGACAGAAGAGTGCATTCAGGCAATGCTCTCATCCTGACACGAGGCATCCCGGGCAAGGATCTCAGCCAGCTGGAAGAGCCTTTTGCGAGTGTAGGAGGGAATAACTTTCCATGGGTTATGGAGCGAGCTGTAATTCACCACAACCCTCCAGCAGGCTGTAAATAATGACTCACGAGAATCTAAATGACACTGTTTAGTGCATGAAGTCCTTAGTTCTTTAGTCACTCTGCTGCCACTGAATGACTGTTAAGGACAAGGAGTAGGAAGGAATTATGGATGTTTGAGGAGAGTTAGAACAGATAAACAAGGCATCATATTCAGCATTCTCTGGTTTCTTGAAAAAAAAAAAAAAAAGGTATAAGAGCGAAAAATGTGGACCGGGCTGAAACACTTCCAGGCTTTGGTTTACTGTAATACAATATGCAGTAAGCATAGTCATGGATAGTATCATGCATGCTTCTCCACTTCAAAGACCCCCCACAGGGACTAGCAGAAAAGTGCACATCAGGTTTGGACCATTGCTTGTGGATGGTTTCCGGCAGGCTGGTTAGCGTTTATTCATCCAGGTCTAAACAACCCTCTCTCATACTTTGACACAAAACCACTGGCTCGTCTACCCGTCCTATCCGTCTTCATTTCCTCCAGATGTGAGCTTCACGCCAGGTCCTTTTTTAAGGTCTAATGTCGGGCCAGCAATCTGTGACTTTAACCAAGCTTTGGCTTGAAGAAAGGAGGCTCCTGAATGTTTTATAGGCTGCCGTGTGTCCAATCTCAAAAATCAAAGGCAGCTGGCAGCAGGAGGGTTCCCCTCTTTTCGCCTCGTACTCTCCCTCTCTCCCGAGCCCCTCCTGTGCTGGAATCCCTCCCAGGTCCATCTGGGTTGTAGGTGTAAGGGGGCACCTGGCTCACAGCTTAAAGAGTTACCTCAACAGATGGTTACAGCGAAGAAGAAAGGGGAAAAACAGGGGGGGAAAACAGCAGCTTTCCAAACATCCCAA
This sequence comes from Platyallabes tihoni, assembly GCA_030068045.1. Classification (NCBI taxonomy): domain Eukaryota; kingdom Metazoa; phylum Chordata; class Actinopteri; order Siluriformes; family Clariidae; genus Platyallabes; species Platyallabes tihoni. Next base: position 4,367,778 of record JAQQZS010000009.1, on the reverse strand, counting down.
TCCAAGCACTGGCTCGAGGTTTACAAAATAGTAATAACAGTCATCATAATGATGAGGATGATGATAGCAAATTAGCAAGTCAAATACGCAATGAAGCTTGCAAGCAGGTGATGCTTCTGAGCTTGCTTTGATCTTGCTGGCACGGAAAAAAAAAAAAAAAAAAGAGATTTCAGCTCTGAAATGAACACCGAAGGCGGGGGCAGGAAGGCACCAAACTCATTTCAAACCTGCTCCAAACTAAGCTGTTCTTACTCACACTCCTACATCTCTTTCATTTAAAACGAAGCCAGTGAAATGTCACCAACACGCAAGAAGAACCACTGTTGTCATGTACGTGAACCAAATGGCCTCTATTAAATGCAGCATTTTGAAAGATGGTCTCTTCTTTTCCCACTCACTTCTTTTTTTGCGCTTGCCCTAAGGTTACTCATCTGGTAATAATGATGCATGCAATTTCCTGGCAGGCTCATTTTGGAGACAGGCATGCGATGGATGGCATGAACAGAGCCGGAAGGAGGAAAGTGCCAGGAATAAGATGTGGAACCAGTACCCTGGCTTTGGTGCTCCCTAGTGATGAAAGCATCTGATGTGGCATCATATAAAAATTGATTGCACTGTCTGGTTCTTATGAATCTGAAGCCAGATAGTGTGTTTGTCCCGGAGATCTGAACAGGCGGTGTGTGACAGGGTTGGACCAGGAAGAAAGTGAGAGCGGATAGAAAAAGAATGTGTGTTTATGTGTGTGTGTGTGTGTGTGTGTGTGTGTGTGTGTGTGTGTGTGTGTGTAAAACAGGCATTCTGTTCTTGATACCCAAACCCCACAGGTCCTGCTCTCACTGAGCCATCCCATGTGGTCTCAATGGGGCCAAAGGCAGACATTAGTCACTTGCTGGAACACATATATAGCTCCACGAGGGAAGACATGAAGGAGTCTCATACTGGATTCTGCTCTGTGGTCCCTGTCAATCAAAAATTCTGAGTCAGAAAGAAGGTGGCACTCTTTTTGGAGCCCTGATTTGAGCCTCAGTACACCCACACAAGCAGGTTCTGCTCTACCAAGGTCCAACATATTCTTTAAAACATTCCCATCGATACAAAATGCTCCTGAAAATATCTTCATCCAACAGGTGAACACAAAACAGCCCAAGAACTGACATAACTGTAAATATCCTAAGCAGAACATTGATCTGGACAGAAGGTTAAAGTGCAGAGAAAGGGGAAATGAACCTGTTATGTTTTTAAAAAAGATCGCATACCCTAGGTCAAGGACTTGTCTAACCGAACAAGCCACGTTTCTTCATGTATCCATCTACATTTTTCTATCATTGTGTTAATCTACACATCTTTCCGTTTATATTCACGTATTCAGCAGCTTGTCAATGCAAACCGCTCCTTCAGCCGAGTGGAACGAAATCCGGAAGTTGAAGTCTAATAAAGAGAACACTGAAAACTCGCTGCCCAAGTTCTGCTTCGCACCAGGCAGCCAGACTCGGGTAGAGACTCGGGTAAGACTCGCTGACTTGTACAGATGAGACGAGGCGATGCAGTGTGACGGAGTGATGAAGCTCTGTCGTAAAAATTGCAGAGGTAGGGATTTATAGGACGGAAAGTCCTTGTTCTTAAAAATCGTATTTCTTGATAACTCCATGAAGCAACATCAGCCTACGTCTTCATAAAACTAAATCTCCAAAAGTAATATTTTAAATCCGTTTCTAAATAAACTGAAAAAAAAGGCTGCCAATTCTGTGTGTGTGTGTGTGTGTGTGTGGTCCTGAGCGTTCAGCTGTGTGACGCAGCCAGTACGGGGGCCAAGGCCGGTCATTACAAAGATCGCAAAGGCGATAATCCATCTTTAATGAAGTCAGCTGCTGCCAAGTCCATCAGTTTCTCTCTCTCACATCTTTCTCTCTCTCTCTCTCTCTTTCTTTCTTGCTCTGCCAACTAAAGTGCAGATGGAATCGGTTTCTATCTTCCTACTGTTTCTGTACAGGATACACTGGGCCAGGATAATTTCTCCCTTCCTGGACAGCGCGTACACATCACTGCGGCTGAAACATGCGGTTTACATTCACACACGTTCTAAGTAAGAAATTAGGCACGGAACGACTAAAAAAAAAATTTAGAACACTTACCATTTTGTTATTGATTTCATGGAAATGAATTTCACAGACTTTCTCTACGACGTCTTCATTCTCGAAAGTTACGAAGCCGAAGCCTGCAGAGAAACAGAGACAAAAACATACAAGGATTGAATAAATAACGTGTTGATTATGATTTTTAAAAAAATTTTTTCCATGTTAAAAGTGCAGCATAAATTTTTTAAAAATAAAAGTCATTTTCTGTGAACCGCGGTGTCCATTTGACCAGCAGTTTCTCGGGGCATGTTTCAGACGAGAATTACGACAGCCTTAAACACCAGCGTGTGCTCTTCTCCAGCAAACACATTGTCTTTTTGAAACCAGGCCAATGATGAAATCTCTGACATTATTAGACACGGTGGAGAGGCTCATCCACACAAATAAAGGAGGTGGGAAAACAGCACAAAGCCCTCTTAATGAGATTCACGGAAACCCGCTCTACAGCATCTGAATTTCATTAAATGCATTTTGTGTTCCCTTCATTGAAATTTCACTGTATAACAAGCTCTCGTTTTTATGGAAATACGAGAGCAGCCAATATCTGAAATGTGTCACTGACCATGGGATTCTTTTTCTTCGTATTTATTAAATAAAAGCTTAACCCTCTCCTGCTGGCCTGAAAAAGAGAAGAGGGGGAAAAAAAGAAAGAAGAAGAAGAAGAGCTGCCGGAATTCATCAGGCATCTGCGATCCTCTTTTGCATTAGACTCTGATGGCGACGCACAAAAAGCAATTTTCTATCTGTATGGCTGAGCCTCAAAAGGGGAAATTACTTGCCCATTGCCAAGTGTTAAGAGGGGGCTTACTGTGGGAACACAAAAGAAAACAAGCTGCGATGAATGGAAAACCGTTGTTTTGCTGTCTGTTTATTCCGGTCGAAATGTTCGGTAGTACCTGCTATTACACATGCTCACGAGTGCTGCTCACACACACACACACACACACACACTTCATCATCACGAGCATCATCTCTATATTCAAGAGCAGCTGTGTTATAGAGACAAGTGACACGCACAAAAGGAAGCCACACGACACAAGTGTCTAAGCACCGGCTTCTGCTGGCAGATATATAAATGTGTGTATTACAGCACACAAGCAATTCGTAATGTAATGCACCTCTGCGTTAAAAACGTTATACCATGTTTTTTTTTTTTTACGCTACTATATCTACTAAACCATGCATGTTAGAGATCCGACGCCAACAAACTCCTTTTTAATCCCTCTGTCCTCAGGACTTTCCAGAAGTCACATCCTAATCCGAGCTAACAGATCATAAAAGGAAAACCGCAGCCAAGATCGACACTGGAAGCTAACCTTACTTAGCCTGTGAACCTCCACTGCTCCGGGAGGAGAGATAAGTGGGGTCAGAGGTCAAGTGCAACAGATAAGAAAGGCATAGGGCTGTGGACTCGGCAACACAAACACGCCGCAGATAAGGCGAGATAAGAGACAGCAGGGTTGATAAGACGGCAAGTAATTGAAGATTCTACCATGTGGGTTTTAGGAACTGAATGCGCTGCATGGAGGAGCAGGAGGAACGGGAAGACCGCACCAATGTCAAGCAGGGTTTATTACAGCAACAGAATATTACTAGACCTGCAAAATGTTAGCCATAATATCAACCTTGTTAGTTATCGCTCAAACATACAACAGTCTGAAGAAGACGACTCAAAGGTGTTTGAAAAGCACGAAGGTGTAATTGAAACATATTGTGAGCGTGGCATGTGTTAGAACCGTCCTCTCATCCCAGAAGAGAAGAGAGTTGGACGGGTTGGCGAATAGCTCATGAGGTCGCTTCGTGCGCTGCCAGCTTTCGCAGGGTGTCACACCTTGCTGAGACAGCACACACCCAGGCGCTGCAGAAGGCTGCCATGGACGTCACGGTGCGAGAACAGAATCTCTGCTTCCCTCCGTTTTACACAAACACCACATGGGCATCTCGTGCAACGTCGGTTTGGAGGAACTAGCGTCTGAGTCAGACACTCGGGAAAACATCCAAAGCTCATCAAATCACTCACTCTACCCCACACTCACCCCCCCCAAGCCCTCCCCCCCCGCACCATTTCTCCCCCTCCCCTCTTCTTACAGTTTCAAGTTGTTCACCTCACTTTAGCCTTTTCTTCTCATTATTTACTGCTAAGCAAAGAAATTGGAACTGGCAAGGGGAGCTGTAATCGCTGAAATAAAAGCTCTCGCTTTGACCGGGAACTACTTTAGCGCACACCTTCTTAGAGAAGGAAAAGAGAACTAATTGGGCTACAGAGGGGAATAAGCATGCTATATGAGCAACGAGGCTCAAAAAGTAGCGGCAGCTCTCCTGCACGTAATTGCCTCCTTTGAAATACGCCTCCGGTCTCGTAGGTGTGACATAGCGGCGGGTACAGACAAGAGCAGCCGGCTGAGATATTTTTTTTTCACACCGCAGTCTCGCTTCTGCAGGGCGTGTGAGGTTTCTGGAAGGGCAGCATTCGGAAGAAAGTAGTAGACCGCCTGACAAAGTGTAAGGGTGACCTTGCAAGTGCCACTTTTGATATCTGACAATTCAGTTGTCGTGAGCCAGCTGGCAGGGGCGAAGCCTGGGAGGAGGGGGACTCACTGTGAGAGAGGGGTTAGCACACATCTGGCCTCAGCAGACAGTCTCGCTGTCGCTTGCACAGTCAGGTTCGGGGCCATACTGCAGTACCGGTGATGACCCAACAGGGGCAGTGCTGAAACACAGGATAATTGGATTTATCAAAAAAAAAAAAAAAAAAAAGAGCACGACTGAACTCCAAACAGGCCAACGCGCCTTGCATATGACATGCAGCGCAGTATTCTCACATGTACTCACTAACACTGCCATGGCAGATGTTGAGGGATCCGGTGAACATGAAGCCTGACGTCTCTGTTACAATTACGGATGCTGCCGGAACAGACGGGGGAATAAGCCACACGACGCGCCACATATGCCTTTACTTACTTTTCTGCCTTTTCATCCTTGGACCGCACACACGCTAATATCCAGGAGGGCAGATATTTTTGCAGCATGGGGGTTCTTACTGAAACTCAACCCATCTTGCCCTATTTAACGACTGCCCACCCTACTGCGGTCGCCCGCTTCGTTCCCTGAATCCACAGAGCCTTTCCTCATACCTCCCCATGGCCCCCTTGAGAACAACAGATGGCAGATGCAACCCCTTCCCTCGTGTTATTAAGAAACGTCCGTACCATTTCCTCTCGCGGCCCTCGGGAGCGGCAGCAACACCTTTCACTTTCTCGTCCGCGCTCTCCAACTTTCTCTCAACCTTAAACAATCGGCTTTCACGACAACTCGCAGATTTTGCAATTGCACGCCCGCTAATAGGTGTTAGCGCCAGTCGGCCGGCCGTCGCGGATGACTGAGTTGTATCTCACACTTATTAGGCGGGCGCTAGAAGCCTGTCTCCCCACTCACACACACACACACACACACACACACACACTGCAGCACATCTCTCTCCCTCCCTTCCTTCCTCTCAGCCAGGGTCTCCAACGCTTGAATCCTCTTCTCTCCTTGGAGCAAAACACACACACTGAAAAAAAATAACCTATTTAAATGCAAAATTGATGAAACACCAAGTGACCTTTGCTTAAAAAGCAGTTTAATGTATTTAAGGCGGAACAAATCAAGAGACTTCCAAGGAGACCCTAATTTCCACAAGTCAGCGAAGGAAGTGTAAAGGAAAAGCGCAAAAGGGAGAAAGTTAGCACAGTTAAACGTTCGAACTGTCAGGTTCTGACGGAAAAGTGACTTCGACTCCTACGCCTTCCGTTTGGGGAGTTATAAATGAGTGTGAACGCTTCTGCGTGCTAATGTCCTCTTTCAAAGCGTTTACGCAGGCGCATAACGGAGACCGCTGGGATGATGCTGGAGACAGGTTTAAAGTTCTGTCGGAGTGAGGAGCGTGCACGCTATTCACACTCACCAGCACACACAAACACCTTTTTTAATACAGAGAGGCACAGCTGACAGCTGGCAGGAGGACATGAATAGATGCAGTGGCAAGAAAACGCTCAAGGCAGATAAAAGATACGGAAAGATGTTTTATTTACACCAAAGAGACACAGTTTGTTCAGATTTAAGGTCCAACTGCGCGGTACAAACGTAGCATGCTAGCGCAGGCGAATGAAAGGCATGCGAGAATTATGGGTGTTCATTATTTTCTGAAATACCCCCCTTTTTTGGATGGATAGAATACACTTTGGACGAATTCCCGCGCAACGGACCGCTAATAAACACACAGAGGTAGAAATTCCAGACTCCGAGGCTCGGGCAGTTCCTCAGCCTCAGCTACATCACTGCAGTTCAGCATTTTCTCACATTAGTTAATATAGTAGTCTGCTTTCAATTTGTGTTTCAGACTATTTATTACGAATATTCTGGACATCCATATCTTACATCCACACAGACATTAGACTGTAGAACTGCCTGGAACGACTCTTATTTTGTTTGTCCTCTGCTGATCATGTCTCCTCCTAAAATCATAACTCAGCATGTCTGCTCTCTAAACCCTGCTGACTCACACGTATTCGCCCTCAGGCTACTCTTGCTAGCAACATGAACCCAGGTCCAAACACAAACACACACACAAGTGGAAGCGAGCATGCCCTCCATGCAGGACAGAAGTGGCACTCCTAGGTCTCCGAGTGGCGCAGTGGTAAAGTGCTCGCCCCATCATCCGGAGTAGATTCGATTCCCGGGTGATGCTGTAACCTCTCGCAGCCGGAGGTCTAGAGAGAGCTGATTGGCTGAGCTCTCTCAGAG
>JAQQZS010000009.1:4334501-4341124 GCA_030068045.1 Platyallabes tihoni | reverse complement strand
GGGCACACACACATACACACACTCACACACCCATTCACACACTACGGGCAATTTGGGAATGTCAATTAACCTAACCTTCATGTCTTTGGAATGTGGGAGGAAACCGGAGTACCTGGAGGAAAGAGACGGGAATTGAAGCCTGGCCGGGAATCGAACCTGGACGCTGGAGGTGCAAACCACTAACACCACCGTGCCGCCTACGCTTCATTTTGGTCCAGATTCAATACGCTTCGGTTCGTTCCCAATTCCGGTTCGGTCCCGATTCAATACACTTCGGTTCAGACTCAGTTCAATAAAATTCTGTTCAGTTATCTGCAATCCGGTGAGTGTATCATGTGCATCGCTTTTCAAAAGGAATATTGATTTTTTACCCGGATTCAGACCAGATCTAAGATCGTAAATCCATGTATTCATACACAACAGATCTGCTTTTCAAGCCATGGCATGTTTGATGCCTATCTTTTGCCAAGCAAAATCTGATTCAAAATCGTTTCCTTAAATACACATGTACCTTCACCCACATCCAGATCTTCAGTGACGTCACAGCGATGCGGTTTAGGACGCAGTGGGAATTCCTGTCATCTATAAATAACTAACAGCAACAATATGGAGGAGGCTGTGCAGATGGCACCTTCATCAGACTTTAGACAAAATAAAGAACCGATCCGCTACATTTACAGTTTCCCGTGGCTGCCGAATCAGCCATTTTAACAAAATGACTGCGTTATCCGTTTATCACTTTTCAGCGTGTTATACACCTGACGTAATTTAATTTGGGCTGAGACTCTAAAGGAGCACGACACTGTTTCAAACCCCTGTATAACTGCAGTCTCTTTAAAACGACACCCACTACATTACAGATACACCTTCTTCCGTTCCTCTCCAGGGTGGCGAAGGATCCGGAGTCTATCCTGGGAACACTGGGTGTGAGAGCGGTGGATTTGATACCATAAAAACACACACACACACACACATGATTACACCTAAATGCGATTGACACATCCTACTCCACCTGCCTGGCACGTTTTTGGACCAAAGAGGAGAAAATGGAGAAAAAAAGAAAAAAAAATTACTCATGGATATAAGGAGAACATGCAAGAACGCCCCACAGACAGTAAGCTGAATTCGGGGTCGAACCGGTGACCCCGAAGCTGCAAAGCAGCAACACCAACCCACTGACTCCTACCTCCAGCTGACCCCACTTTTATTTCCTGCTCGTTTTCTGTCTCCAGACCTTGTAGGAGATTCCCAGCAGGAGACGAGCAGGAGTAATAAATCCACCCATCCTGTGCACAGAGGGCAGCTGAGGTAAGCACTAAGACGCTCAAGCATTCTGGTGATGGCGGCTGTGTCTCTTACAGGTAGTCCTGAGGGGGCAGTTGCGGGTAGCTCATCTACCCCGATCTCATTCACACAGCCAGAGAAACTCCGTTGTGATGAGCACTACGGCACAGATAGAGGACTTCCAACTGTGCCTGTTTATGAAGGCTGCCCAGGGTGATGGGAAATGCACTTTTTAGCTCTCACACACACACACACACACACACACACACACACGGTGGTGAATACAGTATGTCTGATCAGAATGCATCCTTTTGAATAAATGTCTGGCAGCACTCCATCAGCCATCTATCAGCCAATCAAAGGACCTGTATATATATGTGTGTGTGTGTGTGTGTGTGTGTGTGTGTGTGTTTGAGAGAGAGGACACAATGTGTGTACACTACTTATGAGCCACAAAGGAAGTCTGAAAAATTGAGGAGGTCTAAAAGAGTACATTTATGATACACATGAGAACTCCTCGCACAAAAGGAGAATGTGTGTGTGACAGTGTGTGAGAGCGACCGCGCGAGTGCTAGTGTGTGTGAGCCGGATTCGTTTCCCCATTGTACCCTCAGCCCTCCATGTCAACCACACAATGGGCCGGTCTTGAGCCGGCCCACCTTCTCCACTGGACATAAATATATGCCACGGGCTTTTGTGCTCTGTGAGTGTGTGTGTGTGTGTGTGTGTGTGTGTGTGTGTGTGGGGAGAGTGGACAGCATAGGGGCCTCAGGCCTGCTCCGATAAGGCCTTCGGCTGACATTGTCCTCTGGAGATAAAAAGGACTGAAATGAAATCTGAAGACTGAAAGAAGCCATTTTCTCCTCTCACCTCCCCCTGGAGCTTATCCGTCATAGAGAAAGGGCTGAAATGGCAGTGCTGGGGGGAGAGAGAGAGAGAGAGAGAGAGAGAGAGAGAAAGAGAGAGAGAGAAGAAAATAAAAAGCCCTGCTCAGGTACATGACTGGTTTCCCCCTCACCTTTCCTTTCTTTCTTTAAAACAAGTGGAGAAATTGCAGGCTGGAGAGAAACAACACAGAAGGACATCAAGGACAAAACTTCCTTCTTCCTTCCGGTCAGCTGACCAAATGATATATTCATGAGGCGCATCAGCAGCTCAGGGGCAGTTCTGAGTCCTAGCCGACACCCCGCACACAGGGCACCCATAGAACCTGACCCAAGTCTCAAGGTTGCATCAGGAAGGGCATCGTGTGGAAAACCTGCGGCACCAATAATGTGCAGATCCAGAGATGTGCTGGGATATTTTTGGGATTAGTGGCAGAGAAACAAAAACGAGGAATGAATAAAACTGCCATAATATATGATCTGGAGAAGACCAGAAGAAAGTGTAACTGGGAATCAGAGAATATTGAGATTTGGGAGAATTCCATCAATCAGGGAACAACAGAAAGTCTGATCAGGGGGGAGCTTAGGGGTTATTGGACCACTGATCTGAAGGTCCCAGGTTCAAACCCCCAGCACCACCAAGTTGCCACTGTTGGGCCTCTGAGCATGGCCCTCAATTGCTCAGATGTTAAAAAAAAGAAGAAGAAGAAGAAGATACAGGTAAAGGCGTCTGCTCAAATGTAAAGTGGAGAGGTGTGGAGGAATTTGAAACAATGAGATTAGGAGATAGAAGTTTCAAGATGATGGAATATGAAGAACAAAGTTCTCATCATGCATTCCTGTATACAAAATTGCGGGGATGCGGGGGTGGGGGCTGGAGCCTATCCCAGGAGACAGGGTGCCAATACATCGCAGGGCACACACATATACATACACACAATTATTCACACACTACGGAGAACCCGAAGGAAACCCACTAAGCTCGGGGAGAACATGCAAACTCCATGCACCCAGATTTGGGAATCGAACCTGGACCCTGGAGGTGCAAGGCGATGACGGGGCTAACCACTACACCACCGTGCCACCATATGAAGAACGATGAGCACTTTTAAAACTATTCAAAGGGGGAATTCAAAGTTTTTAGGAACAGGAGAACAGGAATCTGGAAATTGTTGGACTGAAGAGGAACAGGAATTAGGATACGACTGTGTAAATTCCAGGGGAATTTGTACACGGACTCTTTTCCAGGATGGGAATTTGACATGGAGGCAACAACAGGAACAGAATAAAAAAGATGATCATTTCAGAGCAGCAGGAATCAGAGGACGGAGGAAGGATGGGAATCGGGATGCAGTGGGAACTGGGGATTTCATGGGATGAGAGAAATCTGTTCGTGGTGAGAAATGAGGAGCGGCGAGCGTTAAGCTGTCGGGTGGAATTAGAGATAAACCGGATCTGATCACTGCTCTCCGGAAAAGTGCAATGGGATTCTGGGGGGAATCATTACAANNNNTTACAAAAAGGTCCATCATCTCCCGACCAGGACAAAATTTCTCTTCCTCTTCCTCACCTTCATCAGCTTCTACAGTCGAGAGCATTCTTAGTGTTTTCATCAGTCAACACCCCCCCCATCATCTTCTTCCCCTCGCCATAGTTCTCTCCCTCTCTCTCCATCTCTCTCTGTGTCTCTCTCTCTGTCTCTCTCCATCCCAACACCCCCGTCTCTCCCCGTGTCACCTGGGAGGTGAGTTCTCATTAACCTGCTGCTCTGGCACTCGATAGAACAGCGTTTAAAGGAAAAAACACATTAACGCAATGTCACACCTCTGTTCCCTTCACTCTAGCTGCTGCCAGGGAGGTGCAGCCTCTCAACTGCACACGCACACACACACACACACACACACACACACACACACACACACACACACACGCAACTGTAGCAAATAAATTGAACAGTGCAGTTCTGGAAAAAAAAGGAGGGGGTTAAAACTTTCCACCTGTGAGTGTGAACAACTCGATTTTATTCAACTGATGCACTTACACACTAGTGTGACATCACAATAACAACAACAACAACAATAACAACACTTTACTTGTGGACGGCGCACAGGACACAGGAAGCGAAACAGATTTAGAGGGACGAACCTCCAGAGAGGGAGGACGCAGAAGGGTTCGAGTGGTTGCTACGGCGACGGAAATGTTTTCCTGAGTATCCGATGAACAGGCTTGCTCGAGAGTAACAGGTATCAGTAATTAAGGCTTGATGACATGACAGTTTTATATGAACGTGTTTTTTTTTTTGTTCCGCGCTGTAACATCTGAGATCCTGCGACATGTGTGTAAGTGCGTGCGTGCGTGCGTGCGTGTGACCTGAGACGAATCTCACCCAGCTCAGGGTAGCATGGGGTTTTACAGTATATTACCTTACAAGTCTGCTTATATGTTGGGTTTTTTTTCGAGAATGGGAATGAGTACCTTTAGTAATTACAAAAGGTGTTCGAGTCAAACCGGGACTTTTTGAATGAAAAGCGATTCACAAGTACAGACGACTTTAAGGAAAGTACGCTGGAGGGATTCTAAGCTGCAGTAAAAAATGGTGCAAACGTAAAAACAAACAAACAAACAAAAAACATGTGCGCTTATATGTACAGTAAAGTTTCCCGGTGTGCATGTGTGTGTGTGTGTGTGTGTGTGTGTGAGTGCGTGCGTGTGTGTTAACGGGGACGTCAAACTGTGCGAAAGTTATTATTTGTATGACGTAAATTTTTACCACTACGGTAATATGAGAATGAGGTCACGAAAATGTAGAAACCACAAAATTAGCACATTATTAGTATTTTTTGACCGAAAACATCAATAAAAACATGTGACCATGTGCTATTTCTTTGACCTTGATGGTGTCCAAGCACTAGTGAAACACTGGGCTGAGTACATTAGTGTAGCAGAAGATTATATATAGAGAGATAAATTTACTCTCATAACTGCGTTCTGTTATTCTGTACAATCAAAAGTCCCGGTTTGACTTGAACGCCGTTGCGAAAATCTCTATTTGAGGTAGCTGAGGTTGAGGAAACGTCAGAGGCAGAATTCACAAACTGTACCGACGCCGCTGACATCATCCACGTCAGAGTTTAGTTGGTAGCGTTTCCAGATGATACAGCCATCACTTCCATATGCGCGTTCACGACAGTCGAAGATGTTCTTTTAGGCAAGGGCGTGTGTGCACGTGTGTGTATGTGTGCATGTATGTGTGTATGTGTGTGCGCGATTGATTCATCATCCTGTCACACCAGCGTAACCCAGCGCCCCTAACAGACGCCTATCCATCAATAAGAGGAGCGGGTTCCTCCTCCTAGCATATGAAGGAGCGTACACACGCCGTGCATAGTAAGCACTTTCGCCCCGGCTATCAGCCGGGATGGGTTAATAAGCCGGAGAAGTGGCCCGAGAAGACTGACGCGTCGAAAATAAAACACAGCCTATTAATTCCCCCTCCACGCCGGAGCACCGCGGAAAACCTTGACAAATTGCAAGACGGACGCCTCCCCAGCCAATCCCCCCCCCCCGAGCACTCCCCCCCCTGCACTTCACTTCACTTGCAGACGATCCTGGAGCAGTTTAACCCACAAACACTCAGACACGGGGGCGCTCTCGCTCGCTCGCTCGCTCACACAGAGTTTATGCGAGCGTGAAACTATAGGCCCAGGGGGAGACGAGCCAACCACGTATAAAAGCACATAGAAAGTGTGAGGAGCAAAAACAAACCCGAACCAGAGGCCAGAGAGAAGAGACAGGGGGAAGAATAATAAAACGCACACAAACAAAGATGGCTCTAATTACAGCTAAAAGTCATGAGGAAGCCCAGGAGTGTGTGCGTCGGCATGCGCTGTTGCCGGAGAAACAGTCATCATTAAGCAATTTGTTCTCTTTTATTACTGCCATTGTAATTAGAAATAATTGAATTGCGGCGCGAGGCGTTCGGCGTCGCGCGCCGCCCGTATCCGAGACGCTATCGTTCTCTTCTTATCAACGAGAGCCACAATCATATCTGTGCCATTAGCATTTTGATTGAACACAAAGGAAACACAAAGAGTGTGAAGCGTGTGCGGACAATGTGCGCGAGCATGCATGCGATCGTTCTCGGGGCCGGCATTATTCGGGGACTTTTCACCGCCGACGCGCCTCTCTGAGCTCAGGAAGGAAGGAAGACAGACGGATGAGGTTAGGGAGGGAGGGAAAGACGGAGGCATGGAGAGAGAGAGAGAGTTCGGGTCAGAAGACGAGGAACAAAAGTGTAAGAAGAGGAAAAGGAAGAAAGAAGGGCAGGGCCAAGTGGCATTTGAGAGACGTTAACGTGGGAGGGAAGACGCAGCCGAGGGGGTTCGAGAGAGGGATCACGGAGGACACTCCTTCGAGACCTGAACCAGAGGAACAGGATCCTGGGGACACACGGGA
>JAQQZS010000009.1:4329501-4332001 GCA_030068045.1 Platyallabes tihoni | reverse complement strand
AAGTTGTAGAAGACAGCATTAAGTTCATATTACATACTTTTAGTGCTTACCACATTAATGACAAGCATGCAGCAGATTATCAACATATTTTGTATAAATTCTGGATACAATACACACCATTCCTTTTGGATGAAAAGCACAGCGCCTGTACTGTAGCAGGATTCATACCAACCCAGCAGAATGTAATAAGCATGTGATAAGACCCTGGGAAGAGCATGGTGTTATTTGATCAGACATAGTAATAACTCAGTTTGTTCTCATTGGACATGGTGAGCGTGTGCTCATGTACGTGATAGGAGAAAAGTGACAACATGATAGATGCATTGAGAACCAGATGGGGACATGGCTTAGAAGTATAAACGTGATAAATGCACATTTTTCCCTTGCATTCTTAAATATGTTTAAGAAGCTGTGAAAACTTCATGGTTTGCATCAGAGTATGCCGGGCCCTTAGTTTCTGTGATTTTATTGATTAAACAAACAAAGAAACAAAAAAAATTCAAACACAACTCTTGGTCTTCAATGCATCCTCAAAGTGAACTAATGTTTTAAATTTTAACAACAACAGAAAGTATATTTTTGGTTTTGTCTTGCAGCATCTTAGCTTAGCTAAGATTTGAGAGGCAAGATCCAAGCAATTTGATGTCTTTTTCAAGAGACAGTAGTGAGACTGGAACTCACAACTAGTTATTAGGAAATAGGACATGTTTACTTCTCTAGCCTTTAAAACAACGCTTTAGATGTGTCCAGTTGTATAAACCCACTTAAAACATCAAGAAATAGAACTGAAGCATTTGCGAGGAATTCCATTTAAGTGGTTTCTGGTGCTTTCTAATCTTAGACTGTACAGCTGGGTAGGTGGCACTTACAATTTTGTTAGCATCGTGTGAAACTGTCATTCGGTACACCACACAAACATGTGCAGGAACACAGCAATACTATGAACACACTTGGCACAATTTATCTCCCAAGTGCTATGAAATGGAAATTGAGATTTTCACTGAGTTGTGACATACTCAACACTTTCTGCTGTGAGGGACGGAAACGGAAGGGATTGCTAGTCTCTCTCTCTCTCTCTCTCTCTCTCTCTCTCGCTTTCTCTCTCTTTCTCTTTCGGACATGCTTTTTTTCCATGCTGCTAAGCAAATGCTATCAGCAGATTACTCCAGACTATGGAGTGACTCTAGTGAATACATCCAGTCTCACACAGATAAAAGTTTGGATAGGCTACCATCAAAGAAATCAATACGGTTATTGGCCTTTACAGTAGAAAAGAAGGCTGAAGAAACCCAGCACAAGAAACTATGATAGTTTGTGCAAAATGAGACAATTAGGTGTAGAATAAAACATACACATTTAACATGTATTAAGGCCATTTTGAACATTTTAATCCAAATATGTATTAAATTATGTAAAAAATATGTATAATTCTGTGATTTATTACGAATTGCTAAAATTATGGGGTGGAGTCGTACTCAGAAGATAAATCTCTTTATTTTCTCTAGGAAAATCTCAGATTTTCTTAAATCTCAACAAATTGTCCTGCATCTATCAGAACAATATTTTACAGATGGAATAACCTTGTGATCCTCATTCATTTTCCTGTAACCACTTTATCATGGTCAGGACTGTGGTGGATTCAGATCCCATCCCGGGAGCACTGGTTGTGAATCAGGAATATACTCTGGATGGGACGCCAAGCCCACACACATTTACACACTCATTTAGTAACTTGAGCTCAGGGACCCTAGAGCCATGAAGCTGCAATGCTACCTGCTGTACGAGCATAATTTGTAATCAATAATAATCATACTCATTTAATTCTAAGCATAGTCAATTAGGAATCCTTCCATGCATATCTGGTGTAATATGAGAGTCTTTTGTAGCCATAACTTAATTTCAAAAGATATATTTAAGAAAAGCAACAAAGTGAAATAAGATCCATGTCAAACTTTTATTCAATTTGCTGTTTGACTTTTATTCCATACAATGTTCATTTTAATATAAACTTTTTCTTGTGCGGGCACTGAATAGCTAAATTATGTATAATTATATAATTAAAATCTATAATTTTAAACAGCAGTGTTCACTGGCTTTCTCAAACTCTTCATAGGATTTCATTGAATTTTTTATAAGGCTTATACATAGATTTTAGCAACATTTCTAGAACTAGAATTCTGGTTAAATTCATGCTCATTAATGCATTAGAATATCTTGCATGTTTTAATATTTATATATTTTAAAAATGTACCAATAGTGCCATTCAACATTTTTAATACAATGCAGTAGTGTTAGCTTCAAATCAGACACCAACCATGATAAAAAGCAGAGAAGCTGACTAATGCTAATGAGTCAAAACGCTTGTTCAGTGCAGCCCTTGTACATTTTAAACCAGAAAGCCTGTCATGCACACTCAATCTGCACCCGGCACTAGGACCCGGAAGTAAGGCGGGCGTCAAACCAGGAAGTATAAAAGGAGTAAACAAACCACAGTACAACG
>JAQQZS010000009.1:4303747-4317557 GCA_030068045.1 Platyallabes tihoni | reverse complement strand
TGCGATGGATTGGCACCCTGTCCAGGGTGTACCCCGCCTTGTGCCCTAAGTTTCCTGGGATAGGCTCCAGGTCCCCGTGACCCTGAATACAGGATAAAACGGTATAGAAGATGACTGACTGACTGATTAATTTAAGGATTCGCAAGGAACAGCAAGCTCCCTCACACACACACACACACACACACACACACACAGCCATTGCATTAACCCACAATGCAGCAGGGCAGCACGACTGATGGCTTTGGAAAGCTCAATTTCCAACACAATCGTCCTCATTTTAGCGCGGTAAATGCCAGCGAGATGGTGTGCTCCACACGCTTTTGTGTGAGGACCTTGCACTCTCAAGATAGAGGCCTCAAACGAGAGCGAGAGAGCAAGAGAGAGAGAAAAAGAGAAGGATAAGAAAGGACAAAAAGAGTGTGTGTCTTGGCTTCGGTGGCCACCGGGAAGGATCACGTCTGAAGAATCGTGGTCAATGGTCTAACCAAGGGAAAATACAAGAGGTAGAAGAGAGAGAAAAAGAATAGAGAGAGAGAGAGAGAGAGAGAGAGAGAGTTATCCAGGTTGGCATTCACTACTCCATGCCTGACGTGATTCTCTCTCACCCTCGCTCTTTTTTCCACAGACCCGATGCCAACCATCAGACCTACAGGTTTGATCCATTACCTCAGACGTGGGTGTTTATTTACGCACAGGCTCGATGCATCATGCAAGGCAAAGATGAAAAAAAGAGAAGCAAAAAAAAGAACAGAGCCTCCATTATGCTTTAGGGGGCATTTATTTTTTATTTATTTTATTTCTCCTGCCATGACGTGAGTCTACGTTTCCCTCGAGAAAGACTGTTCCCTGACATTTCTATCCTGATGATCGTGGTCTCTTCTACGATGGCCCCGCCCACACGCACAGAGTACGAGCGACGACACTACAAGAGAGAGAGCGCTACATTTACACCACCGTAATCGACGCCCCCGACCTGAAGGAGAACCTTTGCACCCCTCCAGCGTACGAGCCAGATGTTTCAGCTGCGCCAGTGCACGAGGTTCGAGGGAGAAAATAGCAAAGCGACACTTAGATAAACAGTTTGAGTTCAAACGTCACGGTCAGTCAGTTCTAGACGTGCGTTTTAATGCTGGAACGGAACCGATTTTGCAGCTCGCAAGCCGATTCTCCTGCGGTTCGGGAGCGTGGAGCCGTTCCGGATTAGGAATAGCTGCGCGTCTCTCCTCCTTCCTCTCTCTCATGCCTCGGTTTCTGGTTTCTTTGCACTAGTAGTTAGCAGTATCGAAAGCCACTGTCCATCTCACTGATATTCGAGAACCGTCCCACTGAGGTGTGTGTATGAGGCTCGGGTGATGTGAAACCGAGGACGAGTGAGAGAGTAACCTTTTCATCAGGCTGCTTTAATTCAGCCCCGAACGCAAACGCCGTGCCGCGCCGCACTGGGGGCCGAGGCTGAGATCGGCTCGATAAGCCTCAATCAGATCCCTGAGCCAGATGACCTGCTGGAGTCTGAAGGGCGTTTAACATTTAACACACACACATACAGACTGCTAGATACAGAGATAGACAGCAAGATAAAGAGATAGAGAGAGTGTTAGAGTGAGAACGACAGAGAGAGAGAGAGAGAGAGAGAGAGAGAGAGATTGGTGTGAAAGAGGAAGGTGTGTCAGCGGGTCCTGAAGTAGAAACGCTCTCCACGCTTCATTACAGACCAAAATAAAAGAGGAAAGAGCTGCTATTCTTGACTGTGTGTATTTGTGTGCATGTGTGTGTGTGTGTGTGTGTGTGTGTGTGTGTGTGTGTAGAAACCTTTTTAGTCATTCAGCGGGAAATTTCCAGACGACCCACAATGCATCTAAACCGTTCTACTGTATGTATGTCAGCACAGACTCAAAGCGAAACAGGGCCCGAAACCTACCGACACACACACACACACACACACACACACACACACACAAGTGCACCTGCTTCATGCAAATGACTCAGTCACTACTGGTAACTTTTTTCGTTCCTTATTAACTCTTTTCTTTTCCTGTGTAACAAATCTGACTTCGTTTGTATCAATTTTAAGAAGAAAACAATCTCTGTGTGTGTGTGTGTGTGTGTGTGTGTGTGTGTGTGTGTGTGTTGTTGCGTCTCTCTGCATACAGATCAACAGCGAGTCCTCGCTTTTCCACCAATTTCTTGAGCAAAAGGAAATTGTGAATCTTTGCACTTTCCCCATCATACGTGCTCTGAGAAAGCTGTTGCTAAGCAACCAGAACCGTGGCGATCGAGCGCCCCCTCAGGATGAGGCTAACAGTTTAGCTAGCGGGAACGCTACGACTGATCGCTTTCTTTGACGTGAAAACAGAACGCTGATGGAAGTGACAGCCGACTACCAAGATCAACGTTTTTCTCAGACGTCTTAATAATTCTTAAAAAAATATATAAAAGAAAAGAAAAACCACCAGACTGGAATGACTCTGAGGTTACACTAGCATGAAGCGCTAATCAAAAGCGTTCGCGGAGAAAGCGAGGCACAAACTATTATACAAGGGATCAGATGAGTACAGGTCTCAGCAAATTATTCCCTTTAATATGAAATCTCTCTCGAGTTTCCTCTCTCGCACACACACACGCATTGTGTGCGTGTAGGACAGGAGCATTGTGTCTTTGCAAAGTCCTCTGCTTTAGGACGAAGCCTCTTCCTAATCTCAGATAAAGATGAGATAAAGCCGACAGAGATAATGACGACGCTTCCCTACGGCTTTATCGCAACCCTTATCTAACACGCGCGCATACACACGCGCACACATATGCAGAGTTGCCAGGATGTAGAAAACTCGCCAAACACACAGATCAAATCCTGGACGGGTACAGGGTCGCTGTGCCACCCCCCCCTCCCTCCATCGATCGTTTCTCCATCGCACGCTTCTTCTGATTCGGCAATCAGTCAACACGCATCAACGACAAACAGACAGCTCTGATAAAAGCAGCAGTCAGAGCGCACACACACACACACACACATATATGCAGGGCGCCATGTAAACGGTTAACTCTTACCTCTGTGTCTGTTAGTGGTCTTGTCGAACATTAGCATAGCGTCTTCTACCTGCAAGACAAAAGAATAAGAGACGCGAGGTCAGGGGTCACACCAGCACAGGGCAGAGTTCAAATAAATCCAAACCCTGATTTAATACGAGTGGCATTCAGGTTAAACAGGACTAGGTGAATGAAGGCATTAAACAGATAATTGACATTTACAGTACAGCGATGAGACTCTTAGCCGCAGTAAAACATTGGTAAGGTGCAAACGATTGAAAGAAGGCCTCGACCCCGGCCGAGGAGGCGCAGAACCCGCTGCAGTCGTTCCCGTGAACATTCAGCGCCGGATTCTTGTAAACTGACATAACTTGTCGTCAACTTGTGAAAGAGACGCATCTGTCTGTGTGACCGACACCACTTACACGTATTGTAGTTCTGTTAAAATCTCAATGTTCTTCTTCTTATTCACCAACAGAAGAAAATAAAGGCACGGCCGATCTATCAGGAAAACAAGCTGGGAAATCAGGACTATCTAACGACCAAGGAAAATTATATAGCTAGAAAACACACACACACACACACACACACACACACACACACACACACACACACACACACACACACACACAGCCATTAAATTGTTTTTCAGTTTTTAGAATAAAAGCATATAAATGGTGTGAAAGAAAAAACCTAGAGAGTAATAATATCAAATTCGCTTAGTTTACTGAACTTGATTAACTTAAAGGTGTTTATGTTGATGGTGAAACTGGTAACCAGATCCAGTTCCCACTGCCGCTGTACCCAGTCACTCAACACTTCCTTGCTGGCGTCTCTATAATTAATCAAACAGCCCCCCTGTGGCCCAAAACTCGGCATTACCACATCTGATTATAGTTTCGACTGTTTTTAAGGTTTTTTACTCGAGTTCTAAAGTAACTGATGAAGCTGCTCTGATTTTTATTGATCTGCGCTGTAAAGTCTTCAATACAAACCAAAATCTGCCTCAGCCAACACCCTCATCCCTGTCCATCATAAACACCGTCCCCCCCCCCCCACACACACACTCAAACAGAAAGAAAAACAAGAGACGAAATCCCAGAGGGGACCAGAGCCAAAGGTCCTCGGTTTCTCGCCCCAGTTACCGTCGCTAGGTAACACTCAGAGCGGGCAGGGTGCATGTGGCAGAGTGAGGGTGCGCGCCAGAGGGGGGACTCTGTTTGTTTGAATTACAGAAGCAGTCTAAAACAACGCGCACACACATACAAACACACACACACACGTGTACACGCACACACAAAAGCAGAACATTACTGCCAGTCTAGTGCGTGTTTGTGTGTGTATAGGCTTCCATAATTATTAGACCACAATGATGCCGGGTATCGATCTTCAGCAGGACTGTGAGATGTGAGCTATACACACACGCACGAACAAACATTTGCAATAGCTCTACACTAAATTAAAATTCAGCCACGTGATGGAGTATATGGAGGTGAGAGCAGGTCAGAGTGGACGTGGCTTAAAGACCATGGATGAGATCATGGGCGTGGTTTTGCAGCTGTATAGAAGGCTTCAAACAGGAAGAGGGAAGATGTATTATGACTAATATGTGTGTATGTAATAAATGATGAGGCCGTTCAAAACTTTTTTTTGTGTCAATGGAAAGCCAAGCAAAGCAGATTAACTTTTTTGTGAGTTTTTTTTTTTTTTTTTTTTTTGCATTTTGCATTTTGTGCAAGATTTGGTGAATCAAAGCACCATGAGTCCCAAGAATGTTGGGAGAAACTTTCAGTTTCAGCTGGTACCAAGAGGAATCATACATTAAGGTTAAGTGAGGTTCTTGCAGGTCTGCCAAATTCCTAAATATAAATGTTTAATGTTGGATGTTAATGCTTTATGTTGGATGTTCGCATAAATATAGAAATGATCAAAGTTAAATAAGCATCTGTGATGAAGCTAGTTCCAATACAAACTTTGTAAAAGCGTGCTATCCTGCTCTTTTTTTAAGGCACCACATTAGCCATTAGCATAAATCACCTTCTTATCAGATTTTATCATGAGTTCAACCAGTAGTCGGATACAAAGTGTGAGGATATTTCATATTTTGCTTTTGTTTACATGAAGTTTTCTACATGTTTTCTATGCTAAAAAATGATTATAGTGTTAGAAATTGGTAATATTAGTAATATTTTTAGGGTGGCTGGAATGGACCATCTGCATTTACATTATGTCCTATGAGAAAATTCGATAGCAATCTGAAATTTAGCCTTTAAAACTCACCTCCGGAACGGATTAAATATTTATGCTAAAGTACCACTGTATGCAGGTATTATTTGAAAAAAATAATAATAATAAATAAAAATGTAACAAATTTACCGGTTTGACAACCCTAACACATACACACATACACCCTGCCGATCCTGATCACGAGCAAGTAACTAACGTCGCTGTTCTCACCGAGCACCGCTCCAGTGAAGGACAGGTCATGATTCAGTGAGCACTCGGAGATGGAGTCAGTTCAGCCATTGTATACATCTATACACACACACACACTCAGCAGGACAGCGGCGACAGAGTTCCCGGTGCGTGACCGTTGAGCGGCCGTCACACTCCACCGAGATACACACATACACACACATATAGACACACAGACACATCTCTTTTATAGAGATGCTTCAGAAATGCTGGGCTTTTCAGTGCAGCCTCTCATAGCACACACTGTGCTCTCCTACCATCTGATAGCAGGTTAAGGACCTCTTCACCACACACACACACACACACACACACACACACACACACACACACACACACACACTCTCTCTCTCTCTCTCTCTCTCACACACACACACAGAACCATGAGGTGAGGCCATGCTCACTCAAGGGAAGCAGAAATCTCACACTCTTTTCTCCTTCTATTCTGAAGCGAGCGGTTCAAAGGATAATGGCGGCCTTATCGTATGTAAAAGGAGAGCGATGAAGACTCTCTGGCCTTTTGTGACAATGAAGAAAAGCCTCCGCTAGTCAGCTCTCGGCTGGAGAACGTTACTGAGAACGAGTCTTTTGTAGCTCTGGAGAAAAAGAAAGAGACGCTTCTTCAGACTTTTTATCCGACTACTGGTTGATAAAATCTGATAAGAAGGTGATTTATGCTAATGGCTAATGTGGTGCCTTGAAAAAAGAGCAGGATAGCACGCTAGCAAAGTTTGGATTGGAGCTAGCTTCGTCACAGATGCTTATTTAACCTTCATCATTTATATATTTATGCTAACATCCAACACAAAGGCTCAGTTAGCAGGCTAACAGCTAATTCACCATCTTGGATTTGCTTCGTAAGATTAAATACCAAATCCATATGAGCAAAAATCTACAGCAGAGTTTGAATGTTTTTTTTTTTATTTTTATTTTCTTTCTCACAATAATTTAATAGTGTAAGCTAGCATAATGCTAACATCCTCATAGCAAGCCTAGCTACTGAAAAGCTAATGGACAAATCCACTGGTTTAAAGTGCTTAGCTCAAAGCTAAACAGCATGAGGAAGAAAACCTGCAAAGACAGCAGCTCTGTTTTTTTTTTTTTCATTTTTAATTATTAAGCTGGCATAAATTATGCTAACATCTGTCAGAAAAGAAACCTCAAATGACCCAAGTGCAATATAAACAACAGCTACAGGATAAGTTAGCAAAAACTTGGAAAACCTAGCCCTTTGCAGCTGTAGTTAATGTAGTTGAAAAGTGTTTTGTAGTTCTTCCTCAGACTTTTTAATCAATTAGCATAAATTATGAGAATATCTGACGGGAAAATTACATGACGCTCAACCTAAGCACCCCAAAGCTATTTAAAAACAAACAAACAAAAAAACTAGCAAAAACATCCACACCGATTAGCAGCGCTAATCAGTGCTGCTAATCAGTGTTGATGTTTGCTAGTTGAATAAAACTAGCTGTTCGTGGCTCTAGATAAAAAAAAACAAGCAGTTTTCTGGAAGTTTTCTAAAATAAAATGACAATAGTGATTAGCATAACTCAAGCTAACATCCAACAGAAAGGCCCAGCTGTTAGGCTAATGAAGAAAAGCTTGTAAACCGACAGGACTGCAGCATAACTTAGTGCTTGAAGCTAACTAAAAAAAATAAATAAAACAAAAATAAAACAAACAAACAAAACACCAATTTATTTAAACAGAATAACTCTAAGGCTAACATCCTGCATGCTAGCAATGTCTGGAGCTAATTCTACACTTTTAGCAGGAGTGCTGATTTATTAACTAGCATGCAGGCGCTGGAGCCGGTGCACAGAGATACAAGGGGGAGAAGAAGAAAAAAATTACAAAGAGGAAGCAACCGAGCAGCTGTTTAAATTCACACGAGGGCCTGGAGGCGGCTTATCGTGTTTCTGTCAGAAGATATGACAATGAACACTTCTTCCCTAGAAACCTTTGCACCTATGCTGCTACGCCCACAACATCCATATGTACAAAATGCCAGTTTCTCTCTCTCACACACACATATATATACACTCTATACAGACATTGGTTTAAATCAACAGCCTTTTGAATTATTTATTATCAGACAAAGGCATTCATAAGTGAGCAGAGTTGTGGTGTGAAGCAGGGAAACGTAGCAGGTGTGCTGGAGATTTAAGAGCAGGGGAAATATAGTGCGACAGCAGTTTAGATAGACTACAATTTCCCCGTTATTTACATTCCTCACACGAGAGAGAGAGAGAGAGAGAGAGAGAGAGAGAGAGAGAGAGAGACATAGCAGAAAGGCGTATGAGAGATGGCGTATCCTTTACTCCGCACCAGGGGGCTTCTCATCAGTATTCGTGTTTTTTTTTTTTTTTAAATACCGAATTAAAATAAGCACATCCTCCAGCTAAGTGCCTCCTTTACTGCATCCTGTTCTGGAATGTTACTAAGCAAACTTACGAGAGCGCTCGCTCTGTGCCTACAACCGCTACGCCTAATAACTTTGCTAATAATAAGTTGGTTTCTTATTCTCAAACAATGCATTTTTTTTTTAAACGTAAAAGGTCAAATTTAGAATCGTAAGACACACTTTTATGCACGTATTCGATAAATATTTTAACCGGCTGCGTTAATAAAGCCGCATTTACCCCTTACTGATCAATCAGCCAATCATGAGACAGTAATTCAGGGCATACAATCATACAGAGCTTCAGTTCACGCCTTCAGCAGAGGTCAGAATGGGGACAGGAAGTGTGACATGGTGGTGTCAGATTGACTGGTTTAAGTATTTTAGAATTCTCGCTATGCGTAAACAAAACAAAAGCGTCTATCCAGTCAGAGGAAGATCTGTGGGTGGAAATGATAAGACCGCTACTGAGATGACAAGAACGCTATGATAACTCCAGTAATCACTCTTCACAACTGTGGTGAGCTCGAAAAGCATCTTAACCAGCATGATCATGTTCTTCTGATGCTTGAGATGTCATTTCTGCTAACCAATCAAAACATGCTTGGTTGTTTCCTCTCAGTCTCAGGGTCTGAACATATATAAATGATTCCACCATTTTACAATTTCCTTGTACGTTACTCATCAAGTGATTTCGGCTTTAAGTGTAGTTTTAAACCTTGATGGATGATTCCAAATCAGACAGAATGCCACTACTCAAGAAACTACTAGGTTCAGTGGTGTCTAACATCCTGGAAGCATGGATCCGAGTTTCCTAATACACTTCTTTACAAATCCTTTCCTCCCCCCCTTGGGGTCATCCAGGGTCCAGGAAGTCAAGCATCTCATCCGAAATACCTGCCTTTCCAGTGAGCCAGTAAATCCTTGAGCCTCTGCAGTAACACCGGACCACACGGGTCGCAGGTGGAACATCACACCATAACCTGTTCCCCCGTGGCATCCAGTTCTCGTGTGCGTGTCGACCACTCTGACTGGACGGGTAGCAAAGTGTGGAAAGAATTCTCTCTGATTTACAGTCGAACCTCGACAAGCTAAGGATAGAGGTAGCGTTTTTCCTTACTAGCTCTTAAATCAGCCGTTTTTACTATCGCACGCGAGGCGAGAATGCCAGAGCTGTATGTCGAGTGGCGTCTACTTCTCCACAGTGATTACGTAAAGACAGTTTCCTGCTTTACGTGTCTCCAGAAGAGTCGGCGGTTTAAAGGTAGAATAGGCAGTTACAGATCATCAGACCTGCTGCTGTACTGTACTGTGTGCGTATACAATGTGTGACAGCTACAGGAATGCAGAGAAAGACATAGAGAAAGATTTAAAAGAAGAGATGATGACATATAGAGTGTGTGACACTTTATTTAAAAAAAAAATGCTGGAACATTCGGTTCACTCAGCTTGGACTTTAGTCGAGTCAGAATCGTTTTTTCTCTTTGTGATCGAAATACACTAGAGGCTACCTAACAATGGACAGAACTCACAAAGCTGAGGTGCTCCTGGACACCAAGTGTGTATGCTGGTCTCACCTCCCTGAGGAACTGCAGCAAAAGTGACAAACACACCAGAGCGTCTTTCAAACGAACTAAATACAACACACGCACACACACACAAAATCAAAAACCACAAATAAAGAAGTCACACTTTGCTGTTGAAGATGAACCAAGCCTTCATCTGGACAGGATGGGATTCTGCACGAGCTCCATTTGTGCATTGTGTAAGAAATTATGTGTAAATTAATGTCAATAAAACAAAAGAAAGATCAAAAGAACAAAAGAAAGATAAAAAAAAAGGGCAGAGCCATGGTAAACTGCCACAAAGTTTGTTTTGTGAATGGAATGTTGGCTCCTGGATGTGACCGACTCTCAGGACTCCTGAGTGGTGATGATGGGTACTGGCGGAATGGACATCAATGACGTAGCAGGATGAAGGTCTAACCGCTCTTCTCTCTTACAACGGAACGTGACTGAAAAGGTACGAGACGGATTCGCCGTTGTGGGTTCTCCTGATGGCCTCGGCTAAGATCATGGAGATGTCGATGACCTGAATTTTGGGGCATTGCTTCATCTTCTCCTCTTTGTTAAGCACAATGTCTTGAATACTGATTAATAGTTTTATTAAATTATGAACCACTTGCCATTCTACATATCCTAAATTCTCCTAAATAAAAGAGAATTTTTCTATGCTTCTTCAATAAAATATATGAGGGGGCGTTCATTTCAAACTGGGACTTTTTCTATAAAATCCACTGCTACTGTACACTATTGCACTTATCCCAGTGTTTCACTAGTAGGACACGAACAAAAAAAATTCCTCAATACACTGGAGCCATGATCGGACCGACTGGCTTTATGTCCGAAATGCTGGCCTCCCAGGAACTCCTTTAATGGCTCAAGCATGCGGAAATGATGAATGATTGTGTGTACAGTTCTCACAGACAGATGCGTCTGTTCCTGTCATCTGTAAGATTTTCAAGAATCAGTTGTTCGACTCTCTAAATGTTCATGGGAACGACTACACTGGGCTCCGAGCCACCTCGGCCGGGATGATCATTCACGGAAGTACGGCCTTCTTTAAAACTTTTGCACCGTTTGAATGTTTTAGTCGTGCCACCGTACTGTGCATGAAGTAAATGTCAATCGGTTTTACAATTTTATTCATGAGAAAATTAATCACAAGCCCCGGTTTGACTTGAACACTCCAGAGATACCACTGCAAAGATACTCCGGCGAATAAAGGTGAATTTAGAAAAAGACGTTGGGAGAAAAAGAGATCAAGCTGTCAGGAAATTAGCTACAAAGCTATGACAATAAAAAAAAAAAAAAAAAAAAAGAGAAGGATGAAGAGCTCTTTTACGATGCCATTAAACACTAATGAGCAGTTTCTGGGCCTGCTGTGGGTTTTCCATGCAGCTCTAGTGGGCGCCGACCACATGGCATCCATGCTATGCTTTGTATACAGGATCCCAAGGCTCTTAAACTTCTTCTGCACTGGCGAGGTCTCTCCCGTCACCTGACCCCAGCATCCCATTCATTTCCAGACACAGAGGAGGTGATTTTAATCCCAGCGGTTAGAAGTGTGTTAAAAAAAAAAAAAATTCCAGAAACACTTCCAACTTGATTCGGGTGGGTGTCGTGCCTTACTGGCATGATTTTTGACCGACAATGTTGCCACAGCCAAGAAAAGAAAATATATCATTATACAGCTTGGTGTGAAGTACGCAAATAATACAGCACTCAGCCGGGCTGCACGGTTCGGGCTCCCTAACAGCTCAGTGGTTCTGAAAACGGCCAAATTACAACCCACCTGAAACAAAGCTCCAGTGCTGATTGGAACTCAAACAACATTACAAAGTAAAATGAAACATCGGCTGGTCATAAAAAGTCAGCACACCGTGGCAGCATGGAGGATGATGAAACACCGAGAAGCACTCTGATGATCAAGTACGAACTCTGCTTTTTTTTTTATTTTATTTTTTTTAAACTCTTTTCCCCATGTATTCGTCCACCTCTCACACCATTGAGCGAGCACTCTGGGTTTGGTATATCTGAACTAACACAAGCCTGAAAATGGCTAAAGAGGGGGGAAAAAAAAAAAAAAAGAGTAATGCCAGCCTTTCCACCTAGACAGCAGGGCCAATTATGCTGTCCTGGGTCATGGATGATGTGGCATTGTCAGGAATCAACCTCCCAATGATGCAACAACAACACAAAAAAGCGAGCTGCACCACTGAAAAACACGAAATAACTGATGAATTTCAGCACTCCTCCAAATATTGAGAAATTACCGCACCAATTAGGGAAAACGAGAAGTGCTGTGCAGTGCTTTCTCGTCTGCTAGCGGCTATATGAGGGACAGCTAGTTCAAATCCCAGGACCGCAAGGGAACATTTTTGGATCTTGAGTAAAATCATTAACTTTGCTCAGCTCTCCAGATATATACTGTACACACACACACACACACACACACACACACACCGGAGTGATGCAAAGTTCCGTACCTTTAGTGTGAATATTTTACTTGGAAACATGAATGTAGTGTTATATAGTGAGATTTATCTTTAACCAGTTAACACAGAGCTCGCCCAATATACATGTGTGTGTGTGTTAATACTCCAGCTGAAATACCGCTTAAATAATGACGCCTCGGCACGGTAGTGTAGTGGTTAGCACTGACGCCTTGCACCTCCAGGGTCTGGGTTCGATTCCCCGGCCAGGCTCGATTCCCGTCTCTGTGTGCATGGAGTTTGCATGTTCTCCCCGTGTTTGGTGGGTTTCCTCCGGGTACTCCGGTTTCCTCCCACAGTCCAAAGACATGTAGGTAAGGTTAACTGGCGTTCCCAAATTGCCCGTGGTGTGCGAGTGTGTGTACGTGTGTGTGCCCTGTGATGGATTGGCACCCTGTCCAGGGCGTACACTGCCTCGTGCCATAAGTCTCCTGGGATCGGCTCCAGGTCCCCCCGCAACCTTGAATACAGGATAAAGCGGTATAGAAGATGAGTGAGTGAGTAATGATGCCTCAAACTTCCCGAATTTCACTCCTCCTCCTCCTCCGGTGTCTCCTGACAAGCCACGCCCCTCCAGAGAACAGCAAAACTGAGTAACGACCCGGAGGAGGGGATCCTCTTATATGAGGTCAGAACAGGGGAAAAACTTTATTGACACATAGGAATACAGAACAAGTTTAAAAAAAATAATAATCTAATGTCTATAAATGACTAAAAAGTTAATTTTGTATAATAGGTCCCCTTTAAAGACTAATGGATTACCTTTGTTATGAAAGCCCTAGTCCTAGGATACATACATACTTTTATTCTTAATGATATTTAATAACTGGTGCTGTTTAAGTCTATGTTCACATTATCAGGCTGAAGTGACTCAATTCAGATTTTTTTCCCCCTAATGGGACACTGAGCTGATCTGAGTCATTTTCATATGAAGTCCTAGATCGGTTATATATCGTGGTCAAGTGACTTGAATGAGAACGGGCAGATCGGAATCCGCGTGACCTTTGCCCTTTCGTCAGCATCGTCAGCGTGCGGATTTCATAGCAGTGCAAGCAACAGCTGATAAAACAGCTAAAGTGAGGCGTCTGGCTTTCTTCCTCCTTCTGGACCTCAACAAATACAGCTGACTAACCGCTCACCGCTCGTCCTCCAGAGCAAAACCCCAAACAGATTTTTTGCTAAAATCGGTCGAAATGAACGAGCACTCGCACAAATATGATGTGTTAATCCAGATGGCGCAAGAAAAGACGTATCTACTGTAAGTGTGCCGTTTCAGAGGACACGTACGTTCACATTAGCTTCAGATAAAAGTCACTTGAAGTTACAGTATGAACCTGAACCATCATGACATGCAAATCCCATCTGACCACAAAATGAGAATTGAGCAATGTGACTAGCGATTTGAACGTCACCCAAAACATCTGAATGATCTTACATTCTTCTCATCTTAAAACTTCCAACATTTCGGAACATTTATCCCCGTCTTCTTTCTTCCAGTCTTCGCCGGTTAAGAAAACATAATTTCCCCACAAATATGAAACAACTGAAATAAGTCAGTCCATTCACATCGCTCATGTGTAAGGCTTAAATATTTCCTGACACCATTCCACAATTCTTCACTAAAAAAAAAAAAAAAAAAAACTTGCAATTTCCTATTTATTACTCTTCAGGTCTCCTAAACGCAAACTTCCAGACAGATGCGCTATTATTTGTCACGGCAATAAAGCACCTTTGAGGAGTGATTGGAGAAAGATAGAGCGAGAGAAAATGAACAGATCCTTCGTTCACTCGACGTTCCCATGCTCGAGAATAATGTGCGAGGGGGGGGGGGGGGGGGAGAAGGGCCTTCAGTAGAAACG
>JAQQZS010000009.1:4277119-4291108 GCA_030068045.1 Platyallabes tihoni | reverse complement strand
TGTACCAGCAATGCCCCCCCCCCCCCCTCCCTCCCCCCTCCCCCAACCTGTGAACAGAAACAGGTCCTCGTCAGACCTCCTATTGCCTCGTCAATACTCGGAGGGAGATTTCCTGTGCTTCCCATACGACTGGGGGATTTCAAGGTGACAGGAAAACTTTTCAGCTGCGGTGAGTTTCAGAAGGTCTGATTGCCGCTGTGACTCAATTAACCCCCTGCCGGAATCCGAGAGAGATGGTGCCCGTCAGAAAAGCTCTGGGAGGAAACCGAAGGAAAACGCATCTTATCAACTAATTGGAAAAAAAAAAAGAAGTCGTTTTTGTAATGGCGAGCAATGGGGCGTCGTTGTAAAGCTACTGCTTAATGAAACAGCATGCGAACCGTGGTCTGGATTTGAAATTGCGCACTCTGCACGTCTCAGGCAGTTGAGGCGGCGGATGAGCAAAACCATATGCCATGTGTTAAATCTGCCCAGTGCCACTCATGGATGAGGTGTCATCGAAGAAGCTGGTGTGTAGCGGACTCTAAAACCACCAGGGCTAACAGCCAGCTCACCGCATACTGTACCCACAAACCACGGGCCATGAGTCATCGGGCTAAACGCTGTCATCATCTCGCCACTTCACACTGATTTTCAGATACTACGGCGCTCAAGCCGCTTGGTTCCGCCTCTTTCGACCTCTTCTAAGGGCACTATGTTTTGCATTTCTTTCTTCAGTTTTTGCAGTTTTTTTTTTTTTTTAAACCGCAGTGTGACACTTTTAACAGCATGGCTTTGTACACCCTATCATTCCTCCTCTCAGAGATTTGTCGAGTTATGAAAGGCCCGGGGAGTTTCACCGGGTTTCAAAACATACGTAACTTTATCTAGACATTCATCTCTAGTCTCGTCAAGTCTGTACCGGTCTGAAAGCTCCAGGTGAGTCGCTGCTCTCGTTCATGTGATCGACGATGGCTGTTCGGTCAATCATTTTCATTATGTTTAACAGCACAGGATTTCCCCTTTGCTTCATCCCCCACCCACTTGCCCTGTGGTGCACCATTCACACTCGGTACAGAGGAAGGAAAGAAATTGTAACTGTGCATAGGTGCAAAACTAGATGCAAGACATTCTAGTCTTCACCTAGCAATCCCACGCATGAGCCCAGCTTAAAGCTAAAACCGAAACCAACACTCGGCGGCGTTATATCCGGGCTTGGCAATCCTTCTTTTCTAATCTTCATTTCATCCAAGAGGAGCGTTCTTGATCAGGGTTCACTGGATCTCCTTGGGTGCTCAGATGAACCCAAGAGACTGAAAATATCTACATTTCATGAGTTATGGTAAACAGGCCTGAGCTAGAGAAGACACCGAGCTCGAAGCAGAAGCAGCCGGATGGAGCATTGAATAATTACGTTCCCGTTCGCAGACTGTTTAATGGATTGAAAGCTTGCCTGTTTGAAGAAAAGCGAGCAATAAGCAAGCATGCAGGATATAAATAGGGTAAACAGCCATGAGTGGTGGCAGGGAAAAAAAAAAGATGCAATGTTTCTACCATTCCATTCTTCTTTGCATATTGCTGGAAATTATAACCCTTAATGAAAGTAAGCGCATTTTTTTTTTTTCTTTTTCCCTTAACTACAATTGATTCACATATTTCAAAGAGGCCCAGACGGAGGCTTTGATCATCTGGGATCAGTCGCAAAACAGGAGGAGAGAGGGAGAAAAAGTGCAAGAGAATTGTGTCAACTGTAATATACCTAGTCATTCCAGGCTCTGTTTCTTTCTCTCTCGGCCTCATCTCCACATACCTGGCCATCGGCCTCATCACTGCATCTGCTTGCTTTGGCTCAGATTTTATAGCTTAGGAGCCTTTTTTTTTTTGACCAGAGGTCCAGTTTTATGGACGAAAGATCCATCGATGCACTTAACAAGAGCGAACAGTGACCTTTAACTTAAATTAGTAAAATTATTCATTCATGGCTATTAATTAAGAAGATTTGATGTGAAATTTTAAAACCAAACAATTCTTTCACTTCACTGTTTTTTGTTGTACATTTCTTCGTCTTTAAAACCTCTGTTTGCATCATCAACCTTTTACAACTTCATTAATCAAAACAGGAAGAAGAAAACTGAAGCAAATCCTGGGCCGTAGGTTCGAGTCCTACTTTTAGGTCTGTGTTTGGGGGCGTTTGCATGTTCTCCCGGTGCTTGGCGGGTTTCCTCCCAGAGTCCAAAAACATGCACATTAGGCTACCTGACATTTCCAAATTGGTAGTGTATAAGTGTGTGCTTGTGCCCTAAGATGAACCGGCACGTTTGTGCCCCAAGTCCCCTGAGATTGGCTTCAGGCCCCTCGTGACCTTGTACAGAACAAGCGGTATAGAGAATGAACGAGACAGACAGGAGAAAATGACGCGCATTTCTTCCTCTTTCTTTCTATTTCTGCCTAAACGGAAATAATTTAAATAAATGCTGGGGATTTGTCGCAACAAGCCACAGAAGATCTGCTTCAGGCCCAATCATGTTTTTTTTTAATTACTGGCTGTTGACGCCACCCCG
Source organism: Platyallabes tihoni (assembly GCA_030068045.1). Classification (NCBI taxonomy): domain Eukaryota; kingdom Metazoa; phylum Chordata; class Actinopteri; order Siluriformes; family Clariidae; genus Platyallabes; species Platyallabes tihoni. The sequence goes on along the minus strand of JAQQZS010000009.1, from coordinate 4,288,568 downwards.
GTGTTTATGGGTTCTGTGCCAGTGTTATCCTCCCATTCAATCCTCGGTTGTACTTTAACTGGTTCTGCATCCACCAGTTGGCGACCCCTGCTTCTGTCAACTTGCACTGAAACAGAAAGATTAGCTCCACGCCTGGCCGGCACAACACCGATGTGCACCGCAGGTGAAAATCCTCCCTGAGCTTCTGGGAAATCTTTACACTTCTATTAGGTTGCATTAAGATGTCTGCAAACCTGACTGAGCTCTTAACCAATATCCCAGCAAATCTCGGAGTCTAATTGCACGAGCTCGGCACCTAATACCCGACGGATTGGGCCGAAGATCTTTCTCGACCATGGAAATCGTGCGTTTTATACCCTGCTTCTCTATTCTTCTTTCTCGCAAGGCTTTAGCGATCGATGCTGCCATCCGAGCCGTGAAAACAAAGCGCCGAGACTTCAGCCTGCTCTTTCTGAACTCCAACCCCCACAATCCATCGCTCTTCCCATGCAGACTGATGACAAAACAAGCGGACCGTCGCTTGTTTTGTAAGGTTCGCCGGGCCGTGACCAGGATTACTCAAAAAGCGGCGTTGAGCCCAATGATGGATTCCTAATCTCCATTAGAAGGCTGCGTCTGGGCGCGGGCAGTAATTGCTTTTCCTGGTGAGGTAAGAGCATTAGGAGAATAAATACTGTGCTCCGGCTGTAGTCACTGGCCATGCACGCCGATTAGGCCTTTTAATAAGATGAGCAATCTGGTGATAAAAATCAATTAGCCCTTCTCTTGAAAGGCGGCCTCACAAGAGGGCTGAATTGCCGCGGATTTACGTAGCGCCGACCTCGCACAAGCTCTAAAAGCAACTTGAGGGTCTACGATGGTGTAAACAGAAATGGGTCAGTAAATAACAAACCTAAGTGATTTTTCTTGGGAGGAAGAAAAAAAAAAAACGGACCAACACTACTGAAAAAAAAAAAAAAATCCCCAAGGACAATCCGAGTTCACCTGAAAGAAAGAAAAAGTGAGCACAGGTGTAACTCCGCTGCCTGGAGAGGCCTTAAACCAGGCCTTGCCCAGTCACAGCTTTGTGGCGTTTTACTCGTGTGTGTGTATTTGTACGTGTATGTGTGCGAGACTCCGGTTCTGTCACCTCTTTTCACGCCTGCAGGAGGAGGCCGCTGAGCGTCTGCTGAGTTCCGCCTGTCCAGCTTTAACAGCAGATTGAGAAAGAATCTGCTTGATTGAAACCCCGTGTGCATCCAATCAAACTTCGCTGCTGGACCTTCTTCATCAGAGCAGCAGGAGCAACAGAGGAGCATCATGGGAGATGGCACGCTGTGCACCATGAGCATCCAGGCACGCGCCACAGCACTGAGACGCCAAGTTGTAGTGAACACAACTTAGACGACAGATCGATCAATGAACTGTTTTTTATTTTTTCCCCCTCAACAAATGACCCAAGTCGACAACTTTGTCTTCCGAACCGAAAAGGCCAGTTACCTTAAAAAGCGAGCGCGGGTCACTGAGAGGCAGAACCCCTGCGAAAGCGCAGTGGCGAGGTGGCAGGCACGCTGAGAGAAATGGGCTCTGTGGGTGAGGAGGATAAATTAATTAGTGCAGAACCTGAAAAAAAAATAAACGTAGAGATCACGCTGAGAAAAATACATTTCCCGCCGAGATCCGTACCCTTTATTGATCGCCACTAAACGCTCCAGCTGGCATGGCATGAAATATTCATATTTCAATTCTGACAGCTGTTTTTGGGAACTGCTCCATTATGGGACACTAAAACTCAATGAAAAACCCGAGAGCCATAAATAAACAGAGCGCTCGCTCAGGGTCACGCTGTTCCAGAGGTCCGGAAGTCCAGGGGGGTTCCCTTAGCAAAGACAGAGGAGAAATTAAAAAGAGAAAGACAAAGAAGGAGGGAGGAAGGGAGGGAGGGAGGGATGCCTTTGCTTGACCATCTAAGTTTACTGGTAATGCGCCAACTGTCCTGGGGGTGGAGTCAAACCAGATCCGGCTCCTCCTACCCGAACCGAAAAATCCTGTCGAGTGGAGACGACTGGACACAGTACGTCCCTGGATGGATAAGTGTTTTGCTAAGTGTTGCAGAAGGAATTGGGACAGGTCCAGCTCTAGGATTTTGGTTCTGCAGTGAGGACTACTGTACCTGACACAGCGTTCTTTTAACCTTGACAAAAGGATTAAACAACACAGACCATCTAAACAGTGACCTCAGACATCCAGTACTGGCGTTTAACCAGAAGAAACCCGATCCCCAAGCACAGAACTACTCACAGCTGACTAAGAGCGAGGACATGCTCGTGTCTCCATAACACACATGAGGTCACTGCCATGATGGACCGGAGACGGTGGCAGTAAATATCAGAATTAAACCCAGCAATTAAAGGCAGGGGATATTAGTATTTGCATAATGTCGCAATTATATTTAAAACATGTCCATCAGACTTGGTAATCACTTGTCTCCAGCAGTTTAATTACAGCTCTGTGATGACTACTTAATGTGATTAGATGTTATACCTTATTGTTTCTGGTGGAGTATTACATCAATTAGGGCAACGTCTCCGTCGTGTCTCTGTCAGGACACGAGGACGAGAAGTCTTGAAGACGCGAAGACGCGCTCGCGTAAAGATTTCTTTGTGCGAACTGAATAATCTATAACGGTGTTCATCTTCATTCAAAACTGTATGAGAGGAAATCAAATTTTATTAAAAAAAAAAAAAGGAAAGAAAAACACACACTACACTTCTTTTGCATAATTGTCGCAGAAGTAGTGTATCGCTTTGATTGAGCCACAGCTTGGTAATTGTGGTGTAAACAGTCAGCTGTCACTGCCACTCCGGATCTTCCTTACTTTCAGTTCAGCTTGTTTTTTTGTTTTTTTTCCCCAGAGCGCAGGCATGCAGACCGTAGTGTGATTGAAATAATTACAGGGTGTGTGTTACCTGTATTGACTCTGGATCTCCTCCATCACTCACACACCGTTTGTGTCTACCCATCAAGGTTTTTTCACAGCCGTTTGCTCATCAGCAGAGCAGAGACACTAACGCGTCTCACCACCGCTGCTTTCCTGGCGCTCGATAGTCACTTCTGTAAAAACTCATCCTCCTGTTGTAGCAATGATCAAATTTACAGGGTGGGTTCGTTTCAAAAATTCGGTTTGTGTGGCAATCAGCAGCTCTGGTAGTTCGTCTGGTCGCACGCACTAACGAGCCCCTGGGTTCGGTCCACGTGGCCGACAAACGTGATACGAAATGTCAGAAGAGATCTCATCGGAGCAGCCGACGTGCCTCTGGCCCTCATTTCACCGCTGTCTATTTATTTATCGATTAATAAACGTAATTGTATGGAAATCATGTTGAATAATACATATCACACCAGAGTCGAGGGATTCTGAAGGATCACGGAGAGGAAGTTGAACAGGCTTAACGATGCGATGCCCGACGCGATTAAAGTTTAAAATGTGAACTGCATGTCATTTGCGCATAGGTTATCTCTGCTCGAGAAATGTCAGCGAGAAGCCCAGTGTGTCGACGGCAGGCTCCGGTGTTCACGCTGCTTGTGCCTTCGCTCGGTGGGAGAGCGCCAGTCTTCCTGTTCGTTAACTTCCCTGGCAAACAGGTCGAGGAGTTCCTGGAGGAGAGTGCTTTATTAAAGTCAGCGAGAAGGCGCTGGCAGGGCGCCACCGTTCTCTCGCTCTCACACACACGCGCGCGGCCCCGGCAGCGACGTAAACTGTCCCTAAGTGTCGATTCGAGCTAGCTATTACTGACAGAACAGCACTAAATCCTGCTTTATCACTGTCCGAAGGAATGCGAGAGCAGACTCGCAGACTCCCACACTCGCACGAGGTTCTGGTCTGGAGAAAGCGTCTGAAGATCGAGCAGCCAGAAGATCGAGCGAGGAGGTGAAAAATAAGAACAGGCAGACACTTTTCTCCTACACTTGTACAAACTTAACTTTCTCTATTTTTTTTAAGGGCCAGTGAGCTTGTGGCGCTGCTACCTGTCTGGACATGCCACGAAAAAATTTTTTAAAAAAAGAGTCTGTTTTAAAGCCTACAGATATTACAGGAAATTAATACATGCGGCTTCCTGAAAGGTCTATCCGGGCCGGGGGGTGTATGGGACGGAGTACAGGCTTCCTATGATTCCGTGCTTGCTGTGGGAGAAATTTGAACCAGATCTGAAAAGAAATGGACGCTGGGAAGAAGAAAAAGGAGAGGCAGATACACTCTGTCTGAAACTCCTTAATCCTTACAGACCATTAAAAACCGTATACAAGAGTCCAGCCTTTGTGGCATTCAAAAGAACTCCTTTTATGTCTTTTTCTTCCTCTTGCTTTGGAGTGTGTGTGTGTGTGTGTGTGTGTGTGTGTGTGTGTGTGTGTGTGTGTGTGCGTGTGTGTGGGCATAAAGTAAACACCGCTGTGTGACAGCGTTCGCGGCATTACAGCCGCTCAGGACAATTATGGGCTGTCACTATGGTTACCCAGGAGCACGCTGGAGCACTGGGGTATTAGTGAAGGAGCTGGAGCGAGACAGACGTACACCTTAGGAGAACGCTGACCAACCTAATAACTCAAGATGTTCATACACACGGTTTCGTTTTATATTCGGTCTGATCCGGATCACCAATCCTCAACAGTAACCGAAAACAAAATCATTTCCTTGGGGACGATAAGGTCGGATTATTCCGTCATCGTCACATCCAAATGATCCTGAACAAAACACTGACACGAGCAATCGCATTTCTTATTTGCCTACGAAATACATGGTACTTTAGTAACAAACCAGGCACCAGAAATAAATAACACCACGGTGCACGATGTGGTCAAGTGCCACCTATGAGCGTACGGCAAAATTGTAGAGAACCTCGATGAGGTTTATGTGATTCTTTACCAAGTCTTTGGGCTGCTAAACAAAGTTGACCATATATGCTCTGTCCTGGGACGAGCTGCTTGGGTTCAATAGCAGGACACCAAGTTTGATTTTGTTTTGCACAAGGTTAAGCTCCACTTTCTCCATCTCCGGCTTCCTCCTTCCCGACCTCATCCACCATGATTATCATCATTAAGCCCACACATAACCAAAAAAAGTAAACTACAGCTCTAAATATTCCATCACAACAGTTTCAAGTTTCAGTAAGTCCTGCAGTAGGATCATTAGTACCGGTACCACATTCCTCCCATCCGGAAGAGCCTCACGCATCCGCGTGCCATACTTTCCCGATTCAATTCCGCACGCCCGTTGTTCTGTTCAAACGCGTCAGCTAATCCACCCTCGAACATCGTACACACTCTTAAAACTGTAATAACCCTCTACACTGCGCATCTGCTCGAGTCTCCAGCAGCATTTGTCTTGGAGAACATGGGTAATCCCTTTTAAGTGTCGCGAGCACTCCGGCGTGGAAATAAGACGCTCGCTCTTCTTCAACCGAGCCGAATGCGAGGGAGCGGCTCTCCTGCTTGTATGATCAGCTTGTTGGATGTTTCCTCAATTGCACAAAAAAAAAAAAAACATGCAAATGTTGTTGCTGCTCAAAGCAATAAGAGCAGCAACAACAATAAGACTCGATCGTATGGAGATGTGCGTGAATGCCGGCACAGTTGTGTTAGACTGGTATTATAACTCATTTAAATGTCCATAGCCAAGATGGCTGAAATGTAGATGTATTCTGTAGTTGCTGCTTTTAACCCATTTTCCACTACAGTAAGTCTCTTACATACTGTACAAACATTCGAGTTCCAAACTTTCAAAGATATGAACACGTAAACCCCGCGAGGAGCGGCGCAGCATTAACGGGCTCGCTCTATCATCCGGAGATCACAAGTTTGAATCCCGTGTGACGCTGTAGCCGGGGGCCCCAAGAGAACTGATTGGCCAAGCTCTCTCATCTCAGAGGGGAGTTATGGGAGGCACTTGGCGCCCTCACGTCAATCACGGCTCTACAGCCAATCACGGGCATGAAGAAGTAGAGGGATATGTTCAATCGCAGAAGTTAGATCATATATGTCAGGCGTACATTGTCACTTGCATGCAGCGAGCATCCTCTGCAAGTGCAGTAGGAGCCCAGGATGACCGGAAGCAGGCGTAAAAGCTGGTACTGCTAAGAAGCGCTAAGCAATAATAATGGAGACAAAAGGGAAAACAATTGAGCGAATGGAGCAGATGGAAGACATTGCTCATTCTTTTAACATGAAATGTTCAACCATCGACATGACTCTAAAGAACACTGTACTGTAACATACTGTGTATAGTCTATTGTCCTAGTTACAAACAAATCGGACTTACAAACGAGCTTACAAAAGAAGATTGTCTTTGGGATAGCGACGGTTAGCAACACTAGCGCATCACGGATAGATTCGAGCATACAAATAACGCTGCTTAAGCCTGCACAGCTATAACCACGAGACGTGGAGAGTAAAAAAGACTAACTCCAGTTTCCCTGTGATAGCGCTCAGTGCTCCAAATACGGCTGGGAAAAAGTTCCTGAGGAAAAAGAAGATGTCGACACCCGCTGAGCCGCCGCCGATACGATTATTGTGTGTGGGAGCGTTTACTTCCAGCGTCAGCACTCGCAAATAACACATAAAAGACAAACTGCAGGCACACAACTCTGTTTGTGCTTTACAGAAAGTGCCGCGTATCTTCTTTTGCATATACACACACTCTTCCTTCCGTCTGAACTATGCTCATCCCAGGCCCAGCAGGAAGAGAATACAATGTCTATATGAATATATGAATAACTGAACATCACAGCAGCAAAGTCGGTGGCAGTGGCAAAGATTCCTGTGTGTGTGTCTGTCTGTGTGTGCGTGCATCCTGACACATGCCCAGATGGTGGGCGGTAGGGGTCTCCATCCCCCGCCCTGTCCCTGTGGGGGTCACCGGAGAGGTGCCATTAGACCCCGACGCCTCACTGCGGCACACGTACAGCCACACACACACACACACACACACACACACACACACACACACACACACACAAGCTCATGCTTAACCAGGGCCAAGCGAAGTGGGAGAAGTGACATCATCAGAGCGCGGCGGTGAGCACCTGGTGAGTGTGTGTGGGAACAGATGGCAGGAGGAGAGCAGGGCCTTCCACCTCGGGAAGCGGAGGAGGAGATCAGCACAAACGCACACGCGCTCGTGGGGTTATGTGGAGCGCTGCATCACAAGGTGTCAGATTTGTAAAAGACTGGCTGATCAAATGATTTGTTGAAAAACGAAGGTTAAATATATGTTTCTATAAAGCGTATTAATGACGTCATTAACCTGAATCGCACTTTAAAAATGTATATAATCGTAATTTGCAATCATTTAGAATAAATCACACTCGTTAGGGGGAACCTTGCTCTTTGGGTGGTAACTGGTTTCTGGCTTTACATTTCAGTTAGTGAAGTGGCTTTCAGGATCCATGATTATTATTATTATTTGTTTTATTTTTTTTACACTGTTTGAATTCCAGTTTCATCATTTTAATGGCCAGGATATCAATGTGTAGACAACGCAATGGGGTTGTCAAGTTTTGGATGGCCAGTAGGGTACTCAGTCCAGTATGAGAGGTCACCCAGAATGTGGTGGTCATGTGCAGTAGTATGAGTATTGCCCAGAATGGGAGGTCATCCAGTAAGGGGGGGGTGGTCCAATGTGGGGGTCTTTCCGGTATGAGGACAGGACACACCAGTATGAGGGGGGTCGTCAAACATGGAGGGGGGTCGTCAAACATGGGGGAGGGTCGTCAAACATGGGGGAGGGTTGATCAGTATGGGGATCATCCAGGATGGGGTTTGTCAAGTGTGGGGATCGTCTACAATGGTTCTCTTCAAGAATGGCAGGTCATCCAGGACGAGGTTTGTCCAGTATGGGGATTCAGTAGGTATGGAGTTTATCCAATATGTATGGGGATTGTACAGGATGGGGATCACTCAGGATTGGGTTTGTTCTACATGGGGCTGTTCTGTATGGGGATCGTCCAGTATGGGGGGGGTTTGTCCAGTATGAGGATTGTCTTGGTGACAGGGGATGAGGTGGTGTCCTTGTAAACTGAACCTTGGAAACACTTTTTGCTAAACGTGAACACTTTCAAATCCAAAACACTTGTTTTCTCCCCCACTATGGTGGGATAGGAGAGTGACAAATAGATTTGGTCAGCAGCAGCAGTATCTGCAGTGATGAAACAGGCTCTCAGTTTGCAGACAAAGCTCCCAATTTACCCGTCAATCTACAACCCTATCCTCAGCTATGATCACAAGTAATGGGTGATGCCTAAAAGAATAAGGACATTAATGCAGGCAGTGGAAATGAGGTTCTACCACAGGGCTGCTGCCAGTGATTGAGCGAGGGGACCCTCAGGGGTGTATCATTGTTCTATGTATCATGTTCTCATGTCTCAATTGTTGGAGAGGCCAAAGCTGACCCGGGACGTTTATTTTACAGATGGTTTCAGAGCATCACAGAGCATTCAGAGCTGGGAAGAATTTATTTTTTTTTTTTTTAACAGCTCATGGCTTTAATAAACAGCCAGAATATTATCGCAAGTTTACAATTAAAGAGGTCCCTGACTGCTATAAGTGTGAGAAAAGCTGATCTACTTCACACTTATCAGAGAAAGCACAACAGCGCTCGCCCTCTCATCCTGGGAGCCGCAGAGCAATATGGGGAAACTAAATAACAGCACGAGAACAGAAAACGAAGCGGTGAGAAAACGCTCCATAATATAACAGTCACAGAAACACTTCCATCATTTTACAGAACTTGATGTCTAATTGCTTTAAATATGGCTTTTTTTTTTTATCAATTTCTTTTTTTAAATGAACTTATTTCATTTAACAGGCTGCTGGAAATTGTTCTTGGCACAGCATCAAAAGTGAGAGGTGCTAGAATTATTATAGCGTTTGCTTTTTAATGGTGCTTGTCACCAAAATAAACCTGACCTAAAATACACACATATAATTTTTTTTATGTCCAGTTTTTAACATTAAAGTCAGGCTTCGATTTGTGCACACACACAGAGATATATATAGGCAATATGAATGAGATGAGGAAGACAGGCCGTGCGAAGGATGCGGGCAGGCTTGCTGCACTTATTGACTTGTCGGTGAAAGAGCTTGATTTCGTCTGTATTTGATTCTGCCCCGGCATATCAACGTCACGTCGCAGACTGAAGTTTGTTATCTGCTTTAATTAAATAGATTTAGCGCCTCTGACAAGGAGACCCGCGCTGGAAGGAAAACAGGGAGAGGCGCATCCATCGATATTTATCTGATAGAGGCGGTTCGTCCTGAGCTGCAGGGTGCGCGCACGCACACACACACGTTCACAACCGTGCAAACACACATTGTTAATGGAGTGTCATTCTTAAGAGCTCACCGAACGCTGTTTGGGATGCTGCACGACATTTAAAATCTAAGAATTGCTGCTAAATTGATGAACGAGGAAGAAGTATTGCTTGTTTGTGTTTAGCGGCACCTAAGAACCATGTGACAAATCGGTCCTTAAAGAAGTACACCGGTACCTCAGCATACAGATTTAACACGCATGTGTTACACCAGGGACATTTTATACATTGACTTACCCACTGACAATATTGTATATAATTGTAAATATTGATATCTGGTGTTTTTTTAAATATTGACATTTTTTGCACAAAACACATGAGCTACTTCTGTGATTTGTTCACACCTAAGAAAGTTTGTACAGTAGATCCGCGGCCCGTTCGTATCTGCGGATGTTTGTCACTCGAATGTTCTTAAGTCGGGGACTGGCTGTATTATTAATATGATCATTTTCCAACACTATACTCGTGTTTTTAAATATAAAAACAATTAAAACGTTTAAATTAAGTCAGATATGGAATTAATAGACATTAAACCTCACTTAACCTTAATTTATGATTCCTCTTGACAGAATCAAGAGGACTGCCTTAAAAAACTGAAAGTGGCTCCCTTTTCTTCTTGCTACCATACCCAACATTCTGGGGATCCATGGTGCTACATCTTCACTAAATCCTGCACAAAATGCAAAAAATAAAAAAAATTTTAAAAACCCCAGCTTGGCTTTCCACTGACGCAAACAAGTTTTGACGTACGCGCAACTTAGCCGGGGTTCAGTTCAGTTCCGTTCGGAGGCTGAAAATGCTTTGTATGTCGAGGCAAATTTCAAAAAAGTTCTCAAGGCGAAGCATTCATAAGCCGAGGTATTACCGTAACAGTATTGTGTCCTTATCGTATCACACAAATAAACGGACAATAAACCAGATTCAGGAATTAGCCCCGCGGGACAGCGGACACATCTCAGACTCTCACTGGCTGTTTCACGCTACACGATTAATCACCTAGAATATCACACGCACTAAAAAAGATCTCTAAACCCATCACGCTGTATGAGCGGGACACGCAGTGATCCGGTGCCGAGCTCTACGCAGGAAACGGGTTGAAGGCTTTCCTCCCCCCACAACCCCCAACCCACACCTCACCCCCCGGAGACCCCGATCTGACCCTCGTGGATCACCACGCGTGTGCAGACCATCATCTGCTCAACTTAAACCGCTCCACTTCTGCACCAGGAACACAAAACGAGTCCATGAACGGAAATTATAATTAGGCACTTGGAGAACGATTAGCTTCCTGCTCGTCGCTGCTTTTCTACAAGCCAGGAAAAGGAAGTTTTTCCCAGGCACGCTGCCGAACTTCGTCTTTTTTTTTTACTTTTTTTTTTTTATTCCTCTCGAACGACGTCAAAAAAAAAAGGGGGATGGAGTATGCTGATAACTAATCTGCGGCTCATTCTGGTGGTTTTGTTAACGCGTGTGCTGAATAGCGCGAGAGAGAAAACAAGAAAGGAGAGAGCGAGACTGTAGAGACAGAGAAAACTCCAACCCTGACAACCCTACGGCATTGTCCCTCATTCTCTCGTCTCCCCAAAACCAATCTGTTCCTGGAGACAATGGCGTCATGTCTGCGAGAAACGCCACGATTCGGCTTCTCTTCTCTCTCCTTTTTTTCAGCATTCAGAAGCTTTAATGAAACTGGAATGCGTTCAGGCTTCTAATGAATGGCTTCGTTTTAGTGGCTTCGCCCCTCTCTCTCTCTCACACTGGAGCTCGGTGAATTCTGCTTTTTAACCAGTTTGCCCAAGTGTGTATGTGTGTTGAACATGTTGTGTCTGTGTACTAAAGCGCACCCCTGTCCTCGCCGAGTTCATATTAAACTCGTTGATCATCGCTGCCTTTTAAACTAATAATCGATGCAAAAACTCAGCGCTGCGCGGAAAAGAAAAGAACAAACCCGCCGTTAATAAGCCGCTTTTCCTCCGTGTGTGTTTTGTTTGTGATGTTAAGTAAAGTGCGACCCATAAAGTTGTCTTAAAAGGTGTGTGTGTGTGTGTGTGTGTGTGTGTGTGTGTGTGTGTGTGTGTGTGGTCCATGTCCATCAGCTACAGCAT
>JAQQZS010000009.1:4231802-4254442 GCA_030068045.1 Platyallabes tihoni | reverse complement strand
ACACACACACAGACACACACACAGACACACACACAGACACACACACAGACACACACACAGACACACACACAGACACAGACACACAGACACACAGACACACACACAGACACACACAATGCACAGTGGGCCCCATTAGAGCACCTTTTCCACCCTGTTAAACCTCTGGCATGTTTATTTGTTTGGCAAAACGTTCAGGTCTTTTCTACCAGCCGTCCTCCGTTCAGCACATAAGACAATAACAGCACTAAGCGCACGTCCTCTCCTTCTGCAAACACAATTAGGCAGCACGAAGGGGAAAAATCAGAGTACATTAAAGCCTCGATTAATTCCTCAGCCGAGAATATACGGAGCATTAGAAATAAGAGGATAAAAAAAAATAGAAGGAATGTGCAAAAACATGAAGCTAAGTGCACCGGTGCATGTGAGGGAGCGAAAAACCCGAGGACAGGCAGTTCCCTGAGACGTAAACAGATGTGTGCAATTGTGTTTACGTAGCATAAAAACCCAAACATTTACTCGTACGGTTGCAGCCTCGCACCTCGCCGAGCCGGAATAACGCAGTTTCTCTGGAAACCGGGACGAGATAAAGCACATCTTTAAAGCTTTTCTGCAGCACTGACAAAATTAATACACGCTAACAGCCAGTCGTTTGATTCAGACAGGAGCGCGAGGAAATTATAAGCCTGATAACGCCAGCTTTCCAGGAGGAAAAACATATTTGTGTCAGTTTAAAAAAGAAAGTAGTGGCAGATTTTGCTCTTTTAACATTTCAATATTTATCTGTAGATTTAAGAAAACATGTCAGATGTTTGCTCTTTTAAAACTTTAATGAATGTGCAGGGATTTCAGAAAACGTCAGATTTTTGCTGTTCTAAAAAAATTATATTCGTGCATTTCCTAAAACGCTGATTTTAGTTCAATTAACGACAAAGTTTACATTTGAGAAAAGTCAAGATTTTTCTTCCATTAAAGTTTTTGCTGTTCTGAAAGATGTATATACTGTATGCGTCATTTACGTTTTTGCTATTTTAATTAAATTATGTGCCAGTAAAGAAAACATAAAATGTTTATTCCTTGAAAAATTTAATCCTTGTGTCGATTCATGAAAATGTTACATTTTTCCACCGCTTGTTTAGAAATTTGAATATCTGTGCATCATTTCAGAAAAAGTTTTTTCCTCTTTTAAAATTTTATATTTGTGTGCAGATTTTTGTTCGTTTTTAATTCGGACTCTCCCTTTCTCATATGTAGATCTGAGAAAATGTCAGATTTTTGTTCTTTTTAAAATGTTAATACTTATGCGTAATTTGAGAAAATGTTAAAATTTGAATATTTGAGAAAACGTCAGATTTTTCTTCTAACATTTAAATATTTGTATCGACCACACATTTGCAACAGCACCTGTCTGATCTTTCCTCATTATACCCACACGCCCTTACATTTACTTTCCTTCTGCTGTGTATATGTGGGTGTGTTTGTGCTTAAAGGTTCAGGGGAAGACTCTCTCGCTTGTGTGCAGATTTGAGAAAACGTCAGATTTTCATTCTTTTTAAATTGTAATATTTGTCTCAGTGCAAGAAAACCTCAGTTGTTTTTTCTTTTATCATTTGAATAGTTGTGGTTGGATTTTCCTTTTTTTATTTTTAATATTTGTGTCGATTTGAAAAAAAAAAGGCTTTTTTTTTTTTCTTTTAAAACTTTAATATGTGTGTCAATTTAAGAAAACTTCAGAGGTGTAAATATTTCAGAAAATGGTCAGAAAAGATATTTTGTTGTTTTAAATTTTTTTATATTTTATAAGTGTCAGATTTAAAAATTTTTATAAAGAGTCAAAAATGAAAACAACAAAAATCTATATATTTTTTTCACCTGCCCAAAGACTAAAATTAAAAAGAAACGTTAAATTAACAAAAATAAATCCTGGCTGAAACATTCAGGACTGCTAACTGGCTGATATTATTTTTTCATTTTCATCTAACAAAATTAGATGGGGGAGATAGATTTATTAAAAAAAAATTTTAATCTCAACTAAATTTAGAATTGTCTCATGTCTCACGTCTGAATGGACGTGTCGACATGATCTCGCCATCTGAACAGGTTCCTGGATGGACCGCACATTTGCAACAGCATCTGTCTGATCCTTCGTACACGCCCTTACTTTTACTTTGCTCCTGCCGTGTGTATGTGTGTGTGTGTTTGTGTGTGTGTGTGTGTGCGCTTATGCTTATAGGTCCGGGGGAAACACTCCCTTGTTTCTGCTTTGCATGTGAGGTCACAGCATTTGGATGGCATCCAGCTGGCATGCAAATGGCCGTTCCTACCCCCCACCCCGCCGCACCCCTGTCCTGGTCATTTCCAGGTTTATCGGCATTGATCGAGGCTGTGCGTGTGTGTGTGTGTGTGTGTGTGTGTGTGTGTGTGTGTGTGTGCTCGTTTAACACACTTATCAGCCCTGATCGGGTGTTTTAGTGATGTTTTTAGACTCGGTCATGAATTTGGGAAAAGACAAAGAAAAAAAATAATAATTTACTGAAACTTTAAAATTCCCCCCGTCGACCCCACACTTTGTTTCCCCAATTTGAACCAGGGGGCCCAGTATTCCTGAGACAGGATTCAGATCCAAATCGAACACTGTTACTGTAAATGAAAGAATAATAAAAACAGATTTGTAAATTTGTTCACGTTATCAAAAAGCATAAACCTTAAAACTGAACGAAAACAAAACTTCCTTCACCCAAACCACCGTCTGAGAAAACGCAGAGGACCCTGAACCATGATGGCTGAAAACAAAGCAGGAATAAAACCGCCGGTTAGCATCCCGAGCCCGGATCTATAGCGTCTTATCTCAATCTCCAAGCTGCTTCAGTCAGCGACGCGCGCACACACACACACACCTAGCGTGGTATCAGTCACTGCCATAATGCCGAACAAACCGGTGTGATGGAGGAGCCGCGCTATCTAGCCATCAGTCAGGGATTTGCCGACGGAAGCCCTGCAGCAAAGCGAGAGCGAGGGAGACGACTGCGATGAGATACGGACATTATGAAGCTGTAAAGGCAACAGGAAGGAAGCGAGCGGAAATAAATAAATAAATGAATAAATAAATCTCCTGAATGTGGAGAAACGTGATACGGGGCTGAAGAAAAGCGGGAGACGTGCTGAAAAAGCAATAAGCCCACGTGGAGCCGAGACTCTGCTGAGATTCACACGACTTCCTGCGTCACGGCCACGAACAACAAACTGGGAGCGGAGGCCTGCAGACCAGCGATAAATCCTCGGGAGAGAGCGGCCGCGGTGGGAGACCGAATGACCTCGCGCGTTCTCCCATGAGCACACGCGGTCAAACCCTCTCTCTCTCTTTCCCACCCCTTACTTTCTTCCAAAGAATATTCTTGTCTCTTTTTTTGTGTGTGTGTCCCGGGAAGGACAGGATCTTCTACAGGGTCGCATTCCCTTTCTCAAGAACAAAGCTTAACCTTGGTCTTTAAGTCCTGGCTGTCAATCAATGGAATTACAGCCAATCCACAAGAGTAATAGGAGGAGGAGGAGGAGGAGGAGGATGAAGAGTAGGAGGAGGAGGAGGAGGAGGAGGAGGAACCCTATCCAACACAGAGAGTTAGGAAATTAGGTTAAGACTTGCTTAAATCGCTTTAGGCGCAAGGGCTGAATTGACGGTCCCTCTGTTTGTCTGGCGTCTACGTGGACTGTTTGGACCTGGACAGATTAATCGGAGCGGCCGGGAGTCACCTCGGTGTGGAGCGCGCCGAGCTGCATCTTGACGCATTGGAGTGTTTTATCTCGCGGAGACACTCTGTGTGTGATGAACGGAGCTCGGCTGAGAGCGAGGAGAGTATGGGTGAGCTTAAGAGCCCACTCTCAAACTGCATCCTCTCCATCAAATTCGCTCTCTCTCTCTCACTCTCACACACACACACACACACCCCAAATCTTTCTCTTTCCGTTCGATTCCTCCATCGGCCCTGATTAAGTGAATGGCAGTATTTGTGGCCAGCTGATTACAGCTGTCTGACTTTGCCACAAGTGCCCTTGTTTTAGACGAAAAGCCAAAGGAGTGATTTAGAACGAGGTAGATTTGCCCTCTCCACCCCAACCCCTTTACCCGCCCCCCCGCCCCCTCGCCCAGCAATCAGAGCTCCCGGGGTGCTCAGAGCTCCTCAGGGCCTGGTGATTTCAGGAGGGCGGTGATTGCGAGGTGACAGGGCCCTTCGCAGGTGTGTGTGTGTGTGTGTGTGTGTGTGTGCGCGGTATCGGAGTGATGGGAAAAGAATGATCGGTTCTTCTCAGTCTAACTCCAATTTTAACAGCATCAACAAAACAGCATCAGGAGCTCTGAGAAATGGATTTCTACTTTTAGGCCATCCAAAGCCGCGCATTTACACTAATGGGCTTGTAGCACGCGCGTTATTCTTAGCAGCCATCCATTGACCAGATCGAATTTCTGAGAAGAAGTGCTCGAAAAATATCCTGATAAGATTTTTTTTTTTTTTTTTTTTAACAATCTGCAGTGTTTTAACATCTACAAAAAAAGAACACCTGCTTAATAATGTACACAGTGTGTGTTGGGTTTAGACATAAAATCTGTGTGTATGTGAAGTGCTTTGTGATTGTTTTATAAGACCCCACAACATCAGCGTTTATCACAAACAATGAAATACAACGGACTTCAAATCATGAACTGCTTTCAACCAAATCAGAATGAAGAATTCAAAAAGACAAGCAGATGCGAACAAAACATGGTACTGGTGCTAAAGGAAAAAAAGAAGAAAAAAAAAAGTCTCACCTTGGTGAAAACGCGAATTTTCAGATAGGATCATATAACAACATTTTTACACATTAATACTTAATGCTCCTGATTTCCCGATCCATGTTGAATTTTTTTTTTTGTCTGGTAAATATTGTTATCAGATAAAAAGACACACAACTGCTCAATACGCTTTCATGCCCTTTTATGTAGTGTCCGTAACTTCAATGTAAAATTCAAATCTTTCAATGATCTTAACTGTCGTTCAGATGAAACTTGACCAAATTAGATTTCACATGAAAAAACATAAACCTGAAATGATGTATTATTTTACAATGAAAATGTTAAAATATTGCAACATGAATTTGACATGGTTACGGACACTACAGAATTTTTTGATCCCTAATTTTGCGCGGAATGTTTTAATTTTAAGGAAATTTTTTTTTTTTTTTTTGTACAGGTCATATGCTTCTACAAGCACCAATTTACCATCAAAACTCATGAAGAAATTTGAATAATTTGCATTTTAAATGATTATTATTTGTAGTGAGACCACTGTCCATGTCCATTTTTGGGGCACATTTCAAATCAGCAACTTTAAGTTAGCAACTTAAAATGTTTAGTGAAGCATGTTCGGTCACTTCCATGTTGAATAAACTTCAGAAGGAGCTTCTTTGGCTGCACACATTTTCCGTATTATATGTATAACATGAAAAAAAAAAAAAATAAAAATCATCACCAATACCAATAAGTGTTTTGACCGAAAGTGAAAAGCAGAGGAGTTACATAAGGTACGATGACGTCATCCAACAAGTCGACTTCATGTATCCTGTGCCACAACCAGATATAAACCCGTCCACGATCTGAGTCGAAAGCTCGCATACTTTTATTATTATCATTATTATTATTTTTAAACACTCCAACCCCACATGACCTCCATGATGTCGGCTCTGTCAGGGGGCGACGAAGTGAACCTGGACACGCACTCGCTTTCCTCGATTATCGCCGAGGTCTGACAGAAACGGCACCTGTGCTCATTCATGCTGGTTGTTGCGGGTGCTACTCATGACACGACTCTGATGAGCTCAATTACTCTCTACAGGAAGCGGGGGACGTGGTCGCGCTGCTCCGTCGTCTGTTTGTGTGTGTGTGTGTGTGTGTGTGTGCGCGCGTTTCTATAAATGTGCATGTGTGCAAAACCCCGAGTGCGTTTTCAGTGTCGCAGCTGCACGGCTGTGCT
This sequence comes from Platyallabes tihoni, assembly GCA_030068045.1. Classification (NCBI taxonomy): domain Eukaryota; kingdom Metazoa; phylum Chordata; class Actinopteri; order Siluriformes; family Clariidae; genus Platyallabes; species Platyallabes tihoni. The sequence continues at coordinate 4,248,440 of JAQQZS010000009.1, read as the reverse complement.
GGAAAGGCAAAACAAGGTCAGAATGCTTCAAGGTTAAAAATTCCCCTTGTGTCAGCATGAGAGCGGATTCTCAGGACAGCAACATGGAGTGTGTGTGTGTGTGTGTGTGTGTGTGTGTGTGATTCAGAGAAATAACTCAAATAAAAAATGGACACTCTCGTACGCCGGAGGGCCGCGGGTTCGACTCGTTCTCTTCGCCCTTTCCCCAATCTCAGCTCTGGTGTGCATAAATAGACCCCTAATTACTAATTAAATTACAATCAGAGCTGAGGAGAGGCGCTTAGTGCAAAGGCAGAGTGACAAGTTACAGCACTCTGGCTCAGGATTACACCAGAAAAACACACACACGCACAACCGAGGGACCCTAATGAAATGGTCTGACTTGTGTAACCTCAGACCTCTTCTTGATTTCTGCATCATATCTTCACCGACCCGGTTACAGGAATATTAACAGAGCCCTGAACAACACCAAACACACACACCGATCCGACAGCTTGGTTAATTCATCCAGGTCGCACACTGGCCTTAAGACCTCCGTTCAATCCTATCTCATCTGAAACAGCCATTTCACCTCCACTCAATAGCGTTCCTCTAAACCGCCTAATTCATCTCTACTCAATCCCGTTCCTCGAATACGGAGAACTAACCTCTACTTACTCTTTTTTTTTTTTTTTACTCCATTATGTCTAATTCACCTCCACTCCATCTCATTCCTGGAAAATAGCCCTAATTCACCTCCACTCGATCCTGTCCCTTTTCCATGGTTAATTCCCCTCCACTTTGTCTTTTCCCCTAAAACGCCCCCCCTACCTCCCCCCTCTCCACATTTCACCTCTACTTAATCCTGCTCCTTTAATATCGAAAATTCACCTCTACTTAATCCCGTCCCTCATTCGGCACCGCACCACTCCGTCCTGCCCCGCTCGGTGGACCCGCTTCTTCTTCATCGTGTCCTGTTCGTCTAAAGCGCCCGTTTCACCTTCGCTTGATCTCGTTTCCTGTAATATTCCTATTTCCCCTTTGGATAATCTTGTTTTCCTGATCTCGCTAATTCACCTCAACTCTATTCTGTTTCTCCAACATGGCTAATTCACCTCCACCCAGTCATTTAACCCCAATATGGCTAATTCGTCACCAGGGCGTGATAAAAACAAAAACAAAAAAACAAAAACAAAAAAAAAGCCACACACAACCACCACAAGAGCTAATTTCCTATTAACTACCGACTCTGTTCCTCTAAATCGCCCGTTTCACCTTCACCTCGTATTGCTTCCAGTAATCTCGCTAGTCTATCGCTAATTCGCGTCTATTCTGTTCCTGTAACCCAGCGAATTCAGCTTCACTTCGCCAACTCCGTTAATCAGCCGTCTACGCTTTTTACGGCAACTCAAATATTCTAGAGACGCGATTAGTCTTTAACATGGCTAATCCACCTCTATTTGCTTCCAACATGGTTAATTCATCCCCTTTGACACACCAATCCAGCTGCTCCAGCGTTGTCCTTCCACCTTCACCTAATACTGCTAATCCACCTCCACCCGATCCCGTCATAGCTAATTCATCTCCGCTAGTTTTCTGTTGCCGCGTTTCACCTCCACTCAGTCATGCATACGCTGACAGCTCAAGGAGACGCTAACATCATGCCCGCTCTGGCTGCGGCTCATAAAGCCCATCGATAGCCGCGGATGACCTTCCCTTGTCAATCTCTCCAGGCCGAATCCAGCGGATCGATTTCTTTTTCTCTTTTTTTCTTTTTGGAAGAAAGAAAGAAGGTTTAGCGTTAATATTCTACAGAAGAGCATTAACGAGGGAGTCTCTCTCTCTCTGGGTTTTAAATATCGTCGCTACGTCGATGACAACAGTGTGAACAAAAGGTCAGGTCAGGCGAGATCAGAAACACAGGGTATTGGCGAAGGGTTGCTATCGAGTTCCGTGATGAGGGTTTCATCCGAGTTGCTCCTTGTATACGCCGACGTGCTTGCTACTCAGGAGGTCGTTCAGGGCCGGATGCAGGAGGAAGGGGGGGGATGTGAAGTAGGTGGGAGGGAAGGCTGGCTCACTGGAGCACCGTTTTTTAATTGGTTCTCCGCTCCCTGCTGTCACTCTGCCCACACTGGCCGCACAGGCTCCAGCCGAGTCACCCACCTGAGCGAAAGAGCCTTGATGACTCAAACAGAGAAAGGGAAAGATGGAGGCTATACATAGATAGATAGACAGCATGCTGAGCTTGCTGTAAATACAGCGCCGGGCATTAAGGATGGGGATGTGCCTGCCTGCTGTGCCAGCGGGCACTGATCATGCAACCACACAGGAGGCTTAAACACCACCAAGCGGCTCTCAGCTTCTCAGCTCTATCTTTAACACTAACAACAACAAAAAAAAAAAAAACAGTGAATTTGGAAACAGAGCTGAGAATTTAGTGAACGAGACAGCCTCGGGTGGAGAACCTCCCTGCGTCCTCCCTCTCGTCCCTCTCAGTCTCCGTTAGTGTTGTTCTGGGAGGTTCTTGTCGCTTTTTCCTCCTCCTCCAACACCTCTTTTCTTATTGCTGTTGCGAGCAGAAAACAACAACAATCAAGGGATTTCTGGTGACAAACAATCCCCCCTCTTCTGACCACCGACCCCCATTCTTCTCCCCCTCTCTTTCCATCTCTCTTTCTATGCCTGAGTCGGTCCCCAGGAGGAAGCAGTGCAGGTAAGCAAGAAAAACGCCGCAGCTGTTCCAGCCTCTGGGGGCGCAGGACAGATGAGTTAGGGAGCACCAGCAATACTTCTTTTTCCTCAAACGCGCTGGCGCGCTCCCTTGCCTTCTTTCGCGTTAACTCGTGCGTTCTCTTTCTCTTTTCCTCCGGTCTCCATCGCTCTTCCGCTCGCCGCTCCATCTTCGCTAATTGCTCCCAGCTCCCTTGCCGTCCGAGGTCTCCTCACTCCGGTTCTCTTTCCATCCATCCTCGAGCAGGAATGCTGGAACGGAGTGGCCGGCTCTTCATTTCCGACTCAGTGGGGGTCACTCGATTCATTCATCATCTTCAAACACACACACACACACGGCAAAACCTCGAGGTCCGAGAGCCAATTAAACGCGGCACGCCTGGCTGGCACACTTGCTCCATCACAGGGCACAGGGGCGTCCCAACAGAAGGAACTATTGATGGTGAAGGTGTTTTTTTTTTTCTCTTTATTTTCCAAAAGGTAGGGCTGAGAGAGGCGCAGTAACTTCTTAAAAACCACAAGTGGTAGAGAGCTGCTGTAGCAGAAGGCGTGAGGTAAGAACTCTCAATTCAAATGCCACTGTAAAGAGCTGTTGACTTTTATGTAATGAACCATTTGGGAGTCTGTAATAAATCAGTTTTACAGAAGGAACTCTTCTGGAAAAAGGGGTCCGGCAGATTTAACGGCTATCGTATTTTAGATTAACACCCTTTACCCTTTTACCTCGACACCACCTCGCATCTTTATAACTGCTCCATTGCGGCGCTTCACTGTTTCAACAGCTTCCCATAGCAATACGAAGTCCCCTTTTTTTATCAGTGGCACTAAGTAAAACGTCCTGTCAAATAGACCGTCGCCACGCTGACCCAAGTGCCACCGTTTAGACTCCCATCATACTGATAATGTTGTGCATTTGCCACACGTACGAATGGCCTGCTTTTCCACCCTGAGTGTTCACCCAGACCTCCATTAGCCTCCACAAGTGATGCGCCGTGAGCCATAAAGCACCGAGCACCTTCCTGGATACTCCTGGATCCTAGGAAGAAAGAAAGAAAAAAAAAAGAAAAACGATGACGAATAATTTTCCCACTGTTTCTAATAACTCAACAAGGGCACCTTGAAGAACTCCTTCGCCAGACGTCGCAAGTAGGAACCGCGATAGGAATACGAGGGGAAAAAAAAAAGCATGGCGCAATTAATAAGGCAATGTCAAATATATTTCGGAGAGGGTGACTGCAAATAGCTGACACCGAAGACACCGGGCTCTTATTGAGACTCGACCCTTCTCAGCAGGAGCCGTGCGCTGCGCTAACAGGCTTTTGTCATCTGAAGGAATAAGCAATGAGACCCCCAGCGAGGGAGGAATTCGCAAACTCGTCCGCTGTCCTGCAAGGAGGGACGTTATTAACTAGGTAGAAAATGAAACCAGACAAATGGTGAGAGCACTAAATGTGGCGTTGTAAAGAAAAAAAAAAAAAAAATTTATTATAATAATACATCTCTGCTCCCCTCCCCCTGTTTTTTTTCTCTCTCTCTCTCTCCGTCTTTATTTTTCTCCGCATGTCCTCTTGGAAAACAGCTTGTGGCTATAGTGCCGGCTGTAGATGAGGAAGAAGTGGGCTCTCATTCTCCTCGCTCTCTCTCCGCCGGCCCACTTCATTCTCCTGAATCTTCCCGTCTTCGCCCCGGGGGCGTCCTTGTGAATGAACACACACACACACACACACACACACACACACTCATGCATACGCAAAGCTTTGCATCTACCCTCGTATATAATGTCACTCGATTCGCTAATACCGCTGTGTATTTAAGCGAGGCCCGTCACAAGGCATCGCGTTGCGATCCAACCTTGAGGAGTTTAGCGCGCACTTCAGCGCCGCGTGTCAGCGCCGCGTGTCAGCGCCGCGTGTCAGCGCCGCGTGTCAGCGCCCGAGCTGGCGATCCGGCGTTGCGAAGGAGTCGTTTCGCTGTGTTATGCTGCATGTTTGGCAGCGATTTGTGGACATTAGTGCAACAAACGATATCAGGTGCTCGAGTATCGGAGACGAAGAGTACGCCGAGGCACCCAGACGGGTCTGACATGCCAAAGAGTTTCCGCATTCATTTCCTCTTACAAAGACTATACACTATACAAAGTCTGTAGTGAAACTTAATATATTAAAATAAGTAAAATGCTTTTACTCAATGAAATCCAAAACGCAGAATTTAGGGATAATATGGCAAAAATAATGGAATACACCATATATCACTAACTATAAAACTATATGTCTATAACAATATTCATTCACCTTCTGGACCGCTTATCCTATACAGGGTCGCAGGGAGCCGACCACAGGATACTTGTGGTACACCCTGGACAGGGTGCCAATCCATCGTAGGGCATATCTAACAATACGCAACGACCTATTGATACAGTGAAGGTTTTTGCCAGCGCTTTCTAACATTCCCACATCCGACACTTGTTTGAAGGCGCTGGGTTACTGATCAGAAGATCGCGGGTTCAAGCCCTAGCACCGCCAAGATTCCACAGTTTAAGAGCCCGTTAACCTGATCTACTCCAGGGGGCGCTATATCCTGGCTGACCCCTGTGCTCTGACCCCAGCTTCCTTACTGATATATGCAGGAAAAAAAAAATCTATTCACTGTTCTGTGTTTTATCTACAGTGCAACGCAGTAACTTTAAGGTTACAATTAATTAGAGAGAGCTATAAAGCTGGTCTGTTTTATCCTCATGAGAGAAAGAAAGAAATAAAACCTTGTTTTGCAGACATTTAACTATAAACAGATGATTTTAAAAAAAAAAATTTTAAAAAAAAACAACGTAGGTGTCTTTCTTTTTCACGTCGAGCTGTAACGATTGGAAAGCTGCAAGAGTAATAAAGTGTTTTATAGTTTTAGTAAGATATTCATAGAAGACAAGTAGAAAAACTATAAAGTTTCAATTTGTACAGTCGTTACAAAGGTGCTATAAAAGCGCTGGTGGTATAAACAACGTTTTACGCAATATCATAATCTTATTACGCTTCCTGGTAGTGCTGGGACGTGACCTCACAACCTGCCGGTCATGACCGAGTTTTAGCTGATTACATGAAAGATAAAACAGTCTAAAATCTTATGACTATATGAAAGCATTGATGAGAAAGAATGAGTACCGAGAGAGAGAGAGAGAGAGAACAAACACACTCGGAAAAACCCCTCAATACCCCTAGCAGCATGAAGGTGGTGGAAATTACCGGTAACATAATCGATGTTTCAATCAAGCTCCTGCTTTCGACTGAACAAGGAGCTCTTTTAACAGCTGTCCCTCGGTGATATCGGCAGCTACAGAAGGAACGGCATTAATTGAACACCTTGAAGAAGTAAATAACACTTGAACTCGAACACGAAAAGGTGCACAGCTCAGGCTTTAATTAATAAAGCGCCGTGCAGAAGCACGAGGCGTCGGGTTTACAGTGTAAACAGCAGTGTTGTTCTGCTGCGTGCCGATAACGCGGTTTTTAAACCAGGCTGGAGGAGCGCGGCGCCGGCACGACGGCTTCGGTTACGCCGTTTATCCCCTAACACACTCCGCGCTAGTATCCGTTACACACACGCGCGCACTGGTGTTACACTTAATCACAAACACCATGATGCTTAAGACACAAGAGCCACGCGTTTCCACGTATCTGCTCATGTCGTTAAAACAGTGTAATATCAGTTCAGATTGTAATCTTAATCTTTAAATGATAATAATAATGAAAACATATTAGGATTTTGTCTTAAATATAGGCGAATGCTTAATGTTTCATAAAATTACATAAAAGACGTGGGTGGGTGGATGGAGGGATGGATGGATCATGGGCTCACCCATGCCCGCAGGTACCAAAGGCTACTCTGTCCCACAAAAAAGTATTAATGCTGGACATGATGGAAAGGCACCAGAAAGCATAGTGTAAAGCGTTTAAGTCAACCAACTCCGCCTCAAAATTCCCCAGATCCCAATCCAATCAGGCATCCAGGGAGGCCCTACCCCACAAACCACAACCCAAAGGATCCACTGCCGAGGTCCTGGTGCCAAACACCACAGAACACCCTCAAGAAGCCCAGCGGAGCCAAGCCGTGAGGGGCACGAGTGGACCCCAAAACCTAGGTGGTGTAATTTCATTGCTGTTCACTGTGTGTAGAAATTCATGCTTTTGTTGTATTCTGATCTCGTGATGAAAACGATTAATTATCTTGATGTATTATATATACTGATTAATTAAACGTTTCTCCTTCCCAGCTGCAGCAGCACAGTGACACGAACGCACCATTGCTTTCACACCGTACACATGAACATAATCTACGTACACAGTATTCCTACAGCGACACGCTGAAATTAAATCAGAATACACAAAACTCCTCACAAGTTACCAAAAAGGGGCCGTAGGGCTCGGGGGAGATTCGGACACACCCGTGCGTGCTCATCCCTTATTTAAAAAATAAAAAATACCAGGGAAGAAGCGCTCTCCTGTGCTTTCCTCCCGTGCCTTTTGTTCATCGTAAATGCCAATTACCCAATTTCCTCTTGCATGCAAATCAGATTAAAGCGGGGCGCGACAGGCCGCTCATACATCGTGCCGAGACGACGCATCCCGAGCGCCGGGGAGACGCACCTTTCTCTACGACCCTCTACCTCGCACTCGGCGGTTTAATCAAGCTCCATTTACAATGCTCCAGAAATGATTTCCCTGTCTCCCATTAGGAAACCAAACAATAGCCATAATTAAAATAATAATTGCATGTTCATAAAAATCTACACTGCTGAGCCCTCTGCTGCCAAAGGCTAATTCCACTGAAAAGTACTTTTTTTTTTTTCCATTTATTTTCTATAAACTTATAAATAATGGTGACGGTCATGAGCATCCTAATGCAAAGCGAGAGAGAGGGAGAGAGAGGGAGAGAGAGGGAGAGAGAGGGAGAGCTGGGTTTGTATCCACAAAGGGACAGACTTGATATGCTGAGTGTTTATTTTCTATTGGCATTGTGGGTAATTACAGTCGTGCGATTGATCTTTTTGATAAAGAAACGCCCTGCCGAGTGAATTTGCACTCCGGCCAAACAATAAATGCTCTTAAAGCAGTTTCTGACCCTCGAGACCCGGGGAATAGAAGCAGGCTTTAAAAACTCTGACCACACACACCGTGGACTTCTTTCTATTCTAACGACAATGCAGTAAAGAGAAACCTCTCGCTGATAAACTGTAGCCTTAGATCAGACGACACGAACAGGACAACAGGGCTGTGATAAATAACGCCGGTATAACATCTCATTTTTGTTTTTAATTTCAGTTCTAAAATTGTGATTCAGCTCAAAACTTAAAAACCAAATTTATGCTTCATGAATAACATTTTAACATCAACTTTGAGGATGAAATTCTTCATATTTGTTCATAAACCTACACAAACAAGTAAAATAAATAAATAAATTATATGATGGACCTCCTAATGACCAAATTCACTAATGTGAACGGGACTTTCTTGTTCCTGAGTCATCACTTCTTTGTTTTTGTTTAAAAAACTTTTTTCAGTAAATAAAATAAATAATTAGAATCGTTTATTAGTAGTAGTCTCGGGAAATACAAATATCGTGAATGTTTAAAATTGATCTAAAAGATGCTTCATTTAAAGTTTAAATAAACCAATTATTACACTGTGAAAAACAATGTGTTAGTAAGTGAAAATATCTTTAATATAGTTACATTTATGTACACTTTCTTAAATAAGTTTATAACAAACCAAATCTACAGTAAGATTATAAGCTTATTTCGTTACTAACATTGCAAGCAAAAAATGTCTTGTTCTGTTGGAAGAAATTCCTAAAAATTTGCAAAATTATCTGCTAATACATTTATTTCTTGAAAGAAGCTAGAAATTGAATTTTAGTAACATTCGGTTTGTTGAAAACTTACAACAGATAGTTTTGGCTAGATTCAAGGATATTTCACTTGCTAAGATGTAAACCTTCTGCGGTGTAAGCCTATTTCTGGATATTCATTTCCATTTTTTAAGCATAAAATTCTTAAAAACCAAATCAATTTGCTTCTTTTAAGAAATACATTTTTAAATCTAGCAGACTTGTCTGCCAAAAAAAAAAAAAAAACTAGAAATTAAAAAATAGAAACATTTGTCTAGAAATAGACAGAATCTTATATTTGGTTTGTTGTGTTCTCATATTAAGAAATTTATTGTAAATGAATTTGATTTAAGATATTTTCACTTGCTAAGGTATCACTTTTTGCAGTGTGAAAAACTACATTCTTGGCAGTGAACTGCAAAAAATTGACATTTTTAGCAAGTGAAATCTATTTAGTAATTTCTTAAACTAAGTCACAACAAACCAAATATAAGACCATTAAGCTTATTTCTAGTCAAATGTTACTAAAATTGCAAGTGAAAAATGTCTTATGTTGTCAGATAATTTCGATTCTTTCAAGAAATAAATTCTTTCAAATAAACTTTCAAAAATATTTGCCAACAGAACAAGACATTTCTCGCTTATAATTTTAATAACTAGAAATAAGCTTAAATGGTCTTATGTTAGGTTTATTGTAACTTATTTTAAGAAATTACATATAGGTTTGGCTAAGTTTAGGAATATTTCACTTTGTAAAATGTATTTTTTTCTTGCAGTTGTACTTTTTCACCACACTATTTAAACTGCAGTTGTTAAAATCATAAACACTATGACGAAACGGATTCAATCACAGTGGTGTAGCCGAGACCTTACTGTTTCCGGCCGGTCCTGCACATCTGAACCAACCCGTGGTTTTCTTCACACTTGCTACACAGCGCCTTTAAATCACGTTACAACGACTTTATCTGAATAATAAATAGGCGATCGTGAGCGGGGCTATTAATGATGGAGAAATTATGTCTCGGTAACGTTCGTTAGTTAGAAAGCTCTACAGCGGCTGCGATTAAAACGACGCCCTTGTGACAATAAACTTCTCGAGGCAGCTCCTCGGGGACTTTGCTCGCCGTGAACACCAGTGCAGTTATTGAGCGCAATCCATCACGGTGCCTGTGTTTCTCCGCGCGGTGGAGGTTAGGGTTGTTTATTTAACTGGTGTACAGGTCTCTGTGCGTTTGAGCGTACCTAAGGAATGGATCCGAACACTCAAAACGATTGATTATTCGAGTGCGTTTCACTAGTAATCAAAAGCATCACCGTGACGACGCTAAAAGTGACCACATCATAATTTAAATCAACATCTTTGAGACACCAGGAGGTCTTGAGAAAGTTTCCAAAATCTCCAACTTAAACCTTCAGGATTAAGGCCCTGGTTGATGGACAGAAAGTCCACTTTCAGCTTTTTGCAGCAGAAATAAAAGACCTGATAAAGGATAAAGAGAGAGGGATTCCACTCTTAGGAGAGACTCGGAGGCAGCGTGGGAGCCGTCACCGGCTCACAGCACTAAGCGCAGCACAACCCCAAACACGAACGCTAAGATTCCGCATTAATGCACCGGTGTCGAAACTTGTATTCTTCAAGGCGCATTTTCTCATACAATCAAAGAGCGCGCAGCTGCAAAAGCTGACAGTGACCAAGCCGGGGTGAAATTCCACTTTTTTTTTTTTTTCCATCAGATGCAGGAAAACATGTGCACGAACACACACACACACACACACACACACACATTAGCAACAGGCGGAGAGTTCCTGCTGCGAATGCACGGAGAAAGGGGGCAGCTCACCATCATCAAGGTTATTAGCATAATTTCTTCGGCGCAGCCATTAGAGCCGGAGAAACAAACATGACGGATGCGCAGGACGCGCTTTTCTCAGCTTGACTACAAAAAACAGCTCTTGATTATCAGAGTTTGTAGCCGTTGATGTTTTTCAATGCTGAGTTTCATCAAGACACTTTTTTTCCCTCTTTAAATTTTCCATGAACAGTGATCAGTCAGGGGAGAAAAGTGTGTGTGTGTGTGTGTGTTTCCATAGACATAGAAAGGAACAAACACTGAAATATGCTTCCTGTCTTGGCCAGGCCTAATGTTTGGGGCAAACACACACACACCTGCACAGCAAGAGGCAGGTAAACAGCCATTACAGAAGAACGACGGGCTTTAGAAGGCTTATCAGAGCCGGAGCTCGCAATGCCAGACCACCACACACACACACACACACACACACACACACACACACACACACACACACACACACACACACACACACACACGTGCACCAGTCTGGGAATTTGGAGGCTAGTCTCGATATAAGCCCCTGGATGCAGAGCACATGCTCCTGCTCTGGACTCTGACCCGAGCCTCATCCCCAAACATTACTTCCAACACAAACATGTTGTGGCGTATTTTATGTACAGGAGATACTGCAAAGGTTAAAGCATATATATTTTTTAAATATAAATATTTACAGATGCCCAAATCCAGAGCGACTTACACAGAGTAAATCCGGATTTCCTGCAGCATCCGGTGTGTTCCACAAGATGAGGATCTCTGAACGGAAGTTTTTTTTTTTTTTTTTGGCACGAGGCGGCTAAACGTGTCCAAATCAGCTTGTCTCACATCAAACCGTTTTTACAGCTAGCTAAGAGAGCTTGTCAGCAGCCACTACTGAATTCAGACGTGAAGGAGGGAGGTGGATCGATCAGGCTCCCACGCCAGCTTGTTTTGGCAGCCTCGCTCAGCACAGAGCAGCGCTTTCAATTTTTTGATTTCGGGAGCTCGTTAATAAATGGCGAACCCGTACGAGTCACGGCGCTCCGAGGAGTCACCCGAGTGCATTCACGGGAAAGGAAATGGTGCTAAACTGTACCTTTTGTTGTCACCGGCTTTTGGGGGCGGGGGGGGATGGGGGGCATTTTTACCTTTACCTCTCCTTTCCATTTTAGAGAAGGACATTCTGCGTATTTTACGTAATGGCATAAGGTACAAAGGTACAGTTGAGGTAATGATTTAGTTACCTGTTTTGTCATTGTATCATCACTATCTTGTGAATTTTTTTATTATTATTATTAATTTATGTACAAAAGGACTGGAAGCAGCTTATACTTTTACTTTAATTTATAAATTGTACTTGTGTGTTAGTATTTACTACATAATTAATTAGTATTTCTAGTATTAAGAAACACTATTAGGCTTTTGGTGTTGTAGTGGTTAGCACTGTGGCCTCGCAACTCCACGGTCAAGGGTTCCAGTTGCACTTTTGGGTCTTTGTGCGTGAGGTTTCCCCGTGCTTGGAGGGATTCCTCCGGGTACTCTGGTTTCCTAATTGCCGTTTCCAAATTCCCCATTGTGAGTGTGTATGCTTGTGTGTCTTGTGATGGATGGCCACCCCGTCCAGGGTGTACCCCACCTCGTGCACCTAGTCCCCTAGGGATAGGCCCTACCCCCCCATGACAGCATAAGTGGTATAGAGTATGTCAGAGTGTGAGAAAAAAATTAAAAAGGTCACAATATGATATTTTTGTCACATCCAACACAACTACCCCAATACAAAAGACAACTAAAACCATTCAAGAGATAAGTACAAGTAAAAATACTACTTAATATTCCTTTTTATTTGAGTGTAAAACAAAAATGAAATAGAAATCTGCCCCAGAATAGAGGCATGAAGACACTGTATCAGCTAAGAAGTGACTCGAGCATTAGAGAACAGGAAGTCCAGGACGAGGGGAAAATCCGGCGCTTCGTTTGGAGTAAAACGTTCCCGCCTGCTGAGAGAGATGGACTTCCGACACCTTCAGCTCCAATATAAATGTTAATAGAGTTCAGGCAGAGAAAAACTAGGTGTAAACAAACGAATGTGGCAGCGCGTGCGGGAGACCCGCGGGAGGCCGGAGCTCTGAGACGAGACGAGGAAACCAAGCCGAGGAAGCGGTCCTAGTGACGATCACTCGACTGTACTCCCAAAGGTCGCACGTGTTCATGCCATCACTCTTTCCTGTTGTCTGTATAATGATAAAATTCAAGCTGATGACCTGAAACTTATAACTGCTTGAGTTGAGTAAAAAAAAAAATAAATTAAAAAAAAACAGCATATTAAGGATCACGTTATTATTCCCATCCCCTGCAACCCGGAAGAAGAACTCAGCGTTTCCTCATTCTAAGTACGAAAGCAGCAGACACCGCATCTCATTCTTCACCTGCTGACGTCCACGAAAGGACAAAAGGTAGCGAGCAGATGACGTGTGTGTGAGCGGTGGGAAAAAAAAAACAACTACTGAACAAACATTCGGAGTGCAAGAAGCAGTAGGAACTCGCTGTCACGACTTGTTCAAAGGTTTGGCAACCTTCAGACCAATTAGACATCAGAGGGTAGGCTGAGCTGCAGCCTCCGCTGGGCCCGGCTCCTGTACAAACGCCAGCCTAGGCTTATTTAATCGACTGTAATTTAAGGATTTAAATAAAGAGCAGATTCTTCCTGTTGTACCCGAAGGAGCAGGAAGGAAAGGAGGGGAGAGTCAGCGATACCTCCGACCCATCCGTCGTTCGTACGTGCAGTCCTACCTCGGAGGAGCTCCGGAGTGGGGATTGGAGCGGGACGGGTGGGGGGGGGGTGTTGGTTGGTGAAACCTGATGCTGGGTAGGATGAGCAGCTGTGGCGGAGGAGAGCAGCGGCTGCCTGGTGTAATTCCAGAGAGATTTCTTCATCGGTGGCTGTAATTAATAAGGCAGTGCTGTAGGTTGGCGCGTCTCTGGATATCCGCCTTTCCTTTTGCACCACAGCTGCGCGGTAGACCTCCAAGATCTTCGAGCACACATCCAGAGCCTGGCACACACACACACACACACACACACACACACACTCACACCACTACCTGAACTCCATCCTAATCAGAATGCCAAGCCATTTCAACCATGGCAGGTCCATCATGGAGAGCCCTTTAGTCCACGTGCAACTCGCGGCCTTCCGAGGTACCCAGTTAGGACTACTTCGAAGCCTGTGCATAAACAACACTCCTGCTTTGATGAGTTACGGCAAAGGGAAGACAATCTGATCCCATCAGTGCAAGCAAACGAACTCCCGTTTTTATCTCAGTTCTCAAATCTTTCATCCACCCCCAAGCTGAGTGCCAAGGCACCAAGCTGATTCAAGAGCACTAAAACCGTCTGCTGCACACTTGCCATTGAGAATCGGCTGTGGCTAATCTTATCCGCCGGCTTTGTGCGTCACACGCTCCTCTGAGCAAGCAAAGCGGGGGCAGGAGGGAGATACGGACAAGAGTTTACCCTGTAGAAGCTTTATTTTCTCCACCTCCACATCTGGGCCTAAGACAAATGGCACAGACAATACTCCTAGGTCGAAATAAAAAGCCTACAATGATGCACCTTTGAGGCTTGGAGCTAGACACGATCTTTTGTTAGCGGATGGTGGGGTTATACTTTAACATCATCTTAACATCGTCTCCGTAACTGGCGGCCTGTGTGATGTTGTCCGAGCATCGTGGAAGCAGTGCCTCAAGCTGCAATATTGCCCTTGGTGTGAAAAAAAAAAAGTCAAATTTCAAATCGAGCACTTTTCTCCCCTCCACATACTCACTTCAGGTGAAAGACAAGTGAAGGCAAAGAGAGCTCAGGGAATGCTGTCCAAAGACTTAGCTAAGAGAGAAATAAGAAAAAGACAGACAGTGAGTAAAGAGTGTAAAGAGACATGTGCATTTCGCTCACCCTGTCCACTTGACAAGCCCAGAAACCACGACCTGCTGCACTCTTTACATCATCGACTAACACATAAACCTCCCGTATCTCCGCAATACCTCACATCTCGCCACTCCTATTTTGACCGCCGTGGTCGCTCGAGCGCCAGACGCCACCGTCTTGTGATCCTTCACGCTTGACATTCATGCTCCCTACACGCTGGCACTCCATCTCCTTGAGCAACCAACTCTGAAATAGGCCTCCACCTCCTGCCACCTTCTTCTGTTCACGCTGCTGCCGTTACACGGCACTGAAAAGCCACCGCGCACACACAAACGTCTTCACACCCAGCTACACGCGCCACCCATCTTCTGCTCGTCAATCATGCCCTGAGGGGTGTACACGGTCCTCACCTCTTGTCAATCAAAACCGTCACAGCCTGCGAGGTTTCGACCCACGAGAGTAAAGAAGTGTACGCGGTCTCAGCATACAGGTGCTGGACAAAGAGGATAAAGCATCTCTGTCTGTATAGTACGTGCTCCACCTCAACCTCAGTGAGCTCTTCTCTTATTGTCCTTATATAGTCCTAATCTCTTGTTTCCTGGATGGCTGATTCTTCCTGGCTGAGCAGCGGTTATTTTGAGCCAGAGCTCGCTATAGTCCATAGTTGGATAACGACAAAGAGGGTCAACATCCTGGACGTTGTCACCAATCACCGACACCTAGCAATGACAAGCAAGGCGAATGTTCAGGAGAAACTCTGATACTGGAGCTGCTGGGAAGTCTGGATGGTGGCGATTGTGGTGGGCTGGAAGAGTTGATAGAGATGGGGGAAAAGTATCTGTGACGTAGGTCATTTCTTTTACGTGGCAATTCATATTTTGCTGAACTGATTCCAAAAGATTTTTCTTACTATTGTGTACTTCGCAATTCCTACTGACTGTTTCAATTTACTCATAGCTGATAACTATAAACTTAATCAACGTCTTCAACCTGGAAGATGTTTGGCAAAAGAATGATACCGAACAGTCCTTATATGAGAATGGTACAAGGATATATATATATATATAGGCAATGTTAGGAGAAAGTGCCATGTCCTCATATGGGGACATTCAGGTCTCAAGAGGATATGATGTTTGCCTTTGAGGTGCCAATATGCTGCAGTTCCTCTATAATCCTATAGGTGGTGCGCTCTAAATTATTCACACGTTTGCAGCCAGGAATGCGTCCTGTGCGAATTATTTGCTTACTTGGTTAGGATCATAACAAAATCTAAAAATGTTAATATCGAATCGCAATACAAATCGAATCAGCGTCTGAGTATCGAGATAGTATCGGATTGGCTGGTCCTTGGTGATTCGCAAAAAAATTACTTGGATCCCACATGTTTCACTTTGATTGTTAAGATTCAGTGTTGCTTTACTTTACAAATCCAAAAGATCTGACACATACAGTGAGAAGTCAGCCATCATTCCTCCCTGCATTATTCAGCGTCCAAAACTAAAATCTGTGGTTTGAAGATTTAACCGAGACTGTGGTTTGGTGAAGAGCAGAAGGTTAACAACGGTCAATTAACATCAAAACTGATGTTCTGCATGTTTGAAAGGTTAAATGACGATATGGGGGAAACGTTACTGGGCATCGTGGCAGCGTCTGATTGTGTAGGAAACGATTACATCTCAACCCCACGCAGGCCTAAGGTGGAGCAGACATCACCAGCACCGCCTGCAGTAGTACAGTCTGGCACTCCAGCAGAAAGGCAGATAGTGTTTCTTGCTCTTGCAACACACACACACACACACACACACACACACACACACACACACCAACACACACACACACCAACACACACCAACACACACACACACACACACCAACACACCAACACACAGACCAACACACAGACCAACACACAGACCAACACACACCAACACACACACACCCTACACACACACACACACCAACACCAACACACACACACACCAACACACACCCAACACACACACCAACACACACACACCCTACACACACACACACACACCAACACAAACACCAACACACACACACACACACCAACACACACACACATCAACACACACACACACACACACCAACACACACACACATCAACACACACACACACACACACACACACCAACACACACACACAACACACACACACCAACACACACACACATCAACACACACACACACACACACCAACACACTACGGGCAATTTGGGAACCAAACCACTAACCACTACACCACCGAAAAAAAAGAAAATAGTTTATAAAGTAA
>JAQQZS010000009.1:4200525-4212115 GCA_030068045.1 Platyallabes tihoni | reverse complement strand
AAACTAGCTAACTAAAGAGGCCTAGTTAGCTGGCTAGCAGAGACAAGACAGATTGACCTAACATAAATTACAACATAGATTTACAAAAACTAACTAACTATCTAAGGAAGACTTTTTATCTACAGGTTAAATCTACAATACGCTATTGGTAACATTTTGTCTCACAGTAGCTGTGAAAATTTTTTTAAGTTGTGTTATGAGGACAGCATTCCTTCTTTCCCCACACACACACACACACACACACACACACACACACACACACACACACACGTTAAACGCTAGAAGCAGTAAACCTCTCTTAGCATATATGCTTAGCTTAGCTCAATTTAGCAAAATCAACTAGCCACAGCTGATCCAGTGCTTTTTCACCACATGACAGCTAATCTGAATCTAGAATTTTCTACAGTACGCTGTTGGTAACATTTTGTCTCACAGTAGCTGTGAAAAATTTTTTAAGTTGTGTTATGAGGACAGCATTTCTTCTTTCCCCACACACACTAGTAAACAAATACCAGCAGCAGTAAACCTCTCTTAGCATATATCCTTAGTTTAGTTCAATTTAGCAAAATTAACTAGCCACAGCTGATCCCGTGCTTTTTCACCACATGACAGCTAATCTAAATCTAGAATTTTCTACAGGACGCTGTTGGTAACATTTTGTCTCACAGTAGCTGTGAAAATTTTTTAAAGTTGTGTTATGAGGGCAGTATATGAGGACGCCCCCCGCTGCAGGAGCTCACTTTATTTTACAACACAAAAAAAATAAATAATAATAATAATAAACATTTGCCATGTTGCATGTCCCAAATGTGGCCTTAGAGCTTGAAATTCCCACTGGGAAAGTCAAGCGGGTTCGGCTCATGGCCGCTAATCAACCTGATGAACAGTAACCGTTACCACGTTTTCTTTGCTTTTTAAATGAGATTACTGTCAAATTTGCTCGAGATGAATAAAAACAGACGCTAGCATAACTCTAGCATGGGTCTTGAGATTAGATCACTCTCACACAAGGCAAACAAATAGGCATCCATGTTTGTGTTGTAGCTCAAGGTCACTGAAAGGTCGATCGCAGAGAAGAGAAGAGAACTCGTGGGAACGATTTAGGATGTGGTACTTGTTTTCCAGAAAGCTTGTTTTTTTTTTCCACAGAGAAGACGCTGCTAGCCTTGCGTTCAAAACAACGATTCAAGCTAAAGGCTTACGACGCGACTTTCGACCCGCACACGAAGAACCGTTGGTCCTAATAAGATGTACTGTTAAAATGCTTAATTATCCCTTTAAATTCAGTTCGAGGGGAGAGGGAGGATCTGCAATTTCTCTCTTTCTCTCCATCTCTCTGACAGCAAAGTAAAAAAAAAAAATAAAAAAAAAAAACTCATCTAAATTTAGCATCAGATTTATCAGGCCGTGGCAAAAACGAAAGAGGGGGAGTGTGTGTGCATATGTGTGTGTGTGTGAGAGAGAGAGAGAGAGAGAGAGAGAGACGACAGGCATCTTAGCGGTGGGCGTCCACAGAAGGGAACTGTTCGTCATGAGTCACGTTCAGACAGAACCAAAATACATCTCCGACAGGCTCGAAAATAGCACAGTGCACTGACTCTGGCCCGGTGTGACACACACACACACACACACACACACACACACACACACACACACACACACAAGACAAAAGGCCTGCCCCCTAGCAAGATCACAGTGGAGGAGGAGGAGGAGACTGGAATTTTTTAAAAAGCTCAAGGAAGCAAGTCGTATGTGCAGAGAGAGAGAAATAGAGAGAGAGAGAGAGAGAGAGTAAGGAGAGTGGAATGAGAGAGAGAGAGAATCCCTGCAGCCACCCAAGCAGATAAGCACAGAAGTGCTGCAGGAGCTCTGAAGGACACAGAGACAGAGAGCTACAGCACAGCCAACTGCAAACCACACACACACACACACACACACACACACACACACACACGCTCATTCTTCATCTCCCTCTTCAATGCCAGTAACACTTTAAAGGACATCCCCATCTTTTTTGGATCTTCATTGATGTGTTTTTGTTGCTTTATGAGCGATGTGTGGCGCTCTGGAAGAGACTGGAATCCCACCTGGGGTACGTTCCCGCCGTGTCTGCGGCGTTCCCGGGAAAAATATAAAAAATATCTCCAGATTTTGTGGCAACCTTGACTGGGCTACTACTGATGAAGCTGTTCTGCTCAGTAAACATGGTGATTTCTGTCACCTACATATAGAACCAGTAAGTGTGTGTGTGTGTGTGTGTGTGTATGTGTGTGTGTGTGTGTGTGTGTGTGTGAAGGAGGGAAAGTGTATGGGAACTAAAGTGTGTTTTGATGAAACACACACTATCAGTAGTTCTATCATTTATAGGCGTGACAACAAAGCGCTAAGAATAACCAGCGAACTCTTCCCGCACGATGCGGCGCGGCTGCTCGTGCGGTTTGAACCCAGGCAAACAAAAGAACACGAGTTTATGGCTAATTACTCTAAAGCAGCTAAAACATCCTGCCTGGGTTTATGATAAATCGCTTTAAACGCTGTGACTAAGCGGCTAAACAAGGCTGAGTGTAGCGCGAGCTAGAGGCTGACTGGTGGAGAATGCGGGCAGGCAGAGATAATTGCCTGTGTTTCTGAAGGTGCTCTAATAGGCCTGCGAGGCAGCCGGCGCTGAAGTCTGCACACTCGAGTGTGTCGAACACAAACCCCGCAGAGTGCGCAGGGAGGAACGGTTCTGCAGCAAAATGGCTCACATCCGTTCACAACGCCTCAGTGCGCGCGCATACACACACACACGGTGGGTGTGTACAGTAAATTACGCACTTGCTGCTTTTACACGAGTCTGAAATAAAGGACGAAAACGTTGATGGGAAAAATAAACATTCGTACTTATTGAGTACAGCGTTTTCAGGACAGGGATGATGATGAAGATACCAGTTAAAAGGAGAAACTGGTCATACTGGGGGGAAAATAATGCAAAAAACAAAGAAAAATATGAAGCACATAGACGGGAACATATAGAAATAATAGAAAGATAAACAAAAAAAAAGCTGTACAGAGAGATTGAGGAACGGCGGACAAAAAAAGGACAAATGGTGAGGAAGAAGTGGACAGACAAATGTAGGGAAAGGGCCAGAGACAGATGGACAGACAGACAGACAGTGGGCCAAATAGAGAGAGAGAGATGGACAGACAGAAGTAAAAATAAAATAATGGGGCAGAGACTGATGGACAGACTGAGGGCTAGAGAAAGACGGTCAGACAGTCAGAAAGTGAATCAGAGTCAGAGAGGTAGAAAGAGGGGCAGAGACAGATAGACAGGAAGACAAACAGACAGACAGAAAGAGAGACAGACAGATAGACTGTACTACAGACTTATATTCTGGGCAGGGTCATGGGGTCATGGAGTGTACCCTGGGAAAGCTGAGTGTACAGCTGGGACACGCCCTGGATGAAACCCCAGTCCATCTGAAACACACACACACACCGAGCTGCAGACAGAACCCCTGACCCTGGAGCTCCTCCCAGCCATGACAACAGCCCTGCGTTCCTGTGACTGCTGAAGCACCGCGACTACCTTCACCACACTGATAACCAGACATCTTATTATTACCATCATCACAGTTGCACTCGCTTTATTGTACGAGTCAAAGTGAACGCAGGATCCGTCTCACAGTCAAGAAAACACAAGTTCACACCCTAGTGTCATGCGGTACAAGCGGCGTGAGCGAGGAGCCGATCTACACGCTGCTGTTCGTGTAGGACGCTCTGCTGGGGATCTGGAGGAGGTACGAGCTGTCCACTCGTCCTCGCTGCCTCGCACTCATTACTGTCACTCAACCGGGAGATCTCAGGCGGGCCAGCTGGAGCAACCTGGTACCCTCGCTGTACATGCGCACACACACACACACACACACACACGCACATAAAGAGGAGGCAGGCAGTTGCTAGCGATAACCCCGTGACCTGGAACCCCCACTCACCACAACGCACAATCTAGACAGACAGACAGACAGACAAGGAGCACATATAGATAGTGAAGCAAAGGCAGACAGGCAAGGCAGGGAGACAGTCCGGAAGTGCGCCAGATGCAGACAGACAGAAAGAGGGGCAGATAGAGATGGACAGACAGA
Organism: Platyallabes tihoni; assembly: GCA_030068045.1. Classification (NCBI taxonomy): domain Eukaryota; kingdom Metazoa; phylum Chordata; class Actinopteri; order Siluriformes; family Clariidae; genus Platyallabes; species Platyallabes tihoni. Next base: position 4,207,988 of record JAQQZS010000009.1, on the reverse strand, counting down.
GGGCTAGAGACAGACAGGCAGACAAACAGAGGCAGAGGGCTAGAGAAAGACTAGAAGATATACAGACAGACAGTGGAGCAGGGACAGACAGGAAGACAGAGACAGACAGAGAGTCAGACAGAGAAGCAAAGACAGACAGACAGAAAGTGGAGCAGAGACAGACAGGAATTCCGACAGATAGACGGAGAGAGGTAAACAAACAGACAGACAGAGAGAGAGAGAGAGAGAGAGAGAGACAGTGAAGCAAAGACAGACAGACAGACAGACAGACAGACAGAAAGTGAGCCGGGAACCCTGACTCAGAAGATCTAACTGGCCAGAAGATAAAAGGAAAATGCGTGAACGCACGCACGCACGCACATACGCACACACACAATATCTACAACACACCCAAACAGGCAGCGAGACATAAACCCCATTCCCATGTACATCAACAACAAAATCACCATCTCACACACTCGCTGCATGTGCACTCTAACCTACATGCAGATCACCTTCGCTCGCTCACACTCGCTCTGTCTGTGTGTGCGCGAGCATGTGTGTGTGTTTGAGGGAGATTTATGAGATCCTATCTCTGCTTGGCCTTTTTTTTTTTTTTTCCACAGGCCATTTCAAATCAGAAACAAAAGGGTAAGGAGGTTATTCCATCTCCAGACACTTTGATCCGTCTATTACCACCCAAGAATAACAGCCGCTCCCATCCTCCCCTGTGCGCACCACCTCGTTTGTGCCTGCGACATGAGCGCCTTTCCTTTTTTTCTTCAGGGCCCCGAGGGTGAGACCGGGGTGAAGATAAAGCAATCCCATCAACTCGACGCTGATTGATCGACTATCCTCTCTCACACACACACACACTTACTTGTACAACCAATGTATGTTTGTTTCTCTTTTTATTCCTTTTTTTATTTTTTAGAACGAGGGGAAAAAAAAAAAAAAGTCAATGGACTTTCCTGTCTGCTGCGGGTTCTTTTTCAAAGCGGGATTTCTTTTCCTCAACTAACACGCTGGCGCTGTACGCGCTCACGTCTGCAGAGCTCTGTTTACACCTCAGGATGTTTAGCGAAGACAGAATAGGGGAGAAAAAAATCAAAGACGCGTCGGAGTCGAGGAGAGCTCTTCCAAAAGGAGCTAGGAAATAAAATCCGAGCGGATGATTGAAACTCTTGCGAGCGTTTGACAGGAGCGTTCGGGGGCGCCGGAGCAGCTTTAATTTTCCTCGCCGCTTCGTGCAGTCGGTTAAAATGAATATAATTCGAAAGCCCGGGCTGCCGTCGCGTTTAAATGCGGCAGCACGAGGAGCCGTCGACGATTCACTTTGCTTTGTGAGAGCTGACCAAAAGCAGCACCGAGAGAGAGAGAGAGAGAGAGAGAGAGAGAGAGAACAGAATTGATGAGAAAAGCGAAAGCTCGTTGCTGTTGCCTTAATTGGTGTTCAAGCTCAGAGAAGAAGAGTTGAGGAGCAAAGCTCCTGGGCCTCAATGCTTTGGCAAAGAAACACATGAAGTCTTGAGTGTGTGTGTGGAGCAGGCATTACCCCTGGACGTTGTGAAAAATCTTGGGATCTCACTAGGCAACACAATTTCCCTCAACATGGGAATCCCACAAGGGACGGTGACGTTACCAACGCGACCCGTCCCCCAGAGGAAGCCCAGACTGAAGACGGCGCTCACCAAAACACCCGAGAGAAGCCTCGTGCAAGCGCCGAAAAACAATCCAGGAAGCGCTCTACAGGTCCCATCATTGAGTCCTGCTATAAACTGGACCTCAAAAAAATCAACCTTCAATTATTCTGCTCTCACGATAAAACAGGAAGTACTCCACACAGGAAGTACTCCTGGCTTGATCTTTGTCCACTTTCTCCTCACTAGTCATTAAAGTTCAGATTTTTTATTATTTTTTTTTTTAGCTCCAAACCACTCCAGAATTCTGCGGGCTGTAATCAAAAACCTGGCTCATCCGGTCCGTCATTACAAGTCAGACCTGTCGCCAACGAGGAAAGGGTTAGCGCGGCGGTCGTCTAGCTCTGAAGCGCCTAGCGATGAGGCTTCATTTCCATAACAAGCTCCTCGCGCAGCGCACACGGCCACGGCCCCAGCGGCAATTAAATTCGTGTCGAGACATGTTGGGTTCTGGAAAGCTGCGAAAACTGCAAAACAACAACAACAACAACAGCCGTGAACGCTTGCAGATCTCGGGCGATATTAGCTGGCACGTCAACCCTTTTGTGTTTCTCCAAAATAAAAACAGAACAAGGCCAGTTCTAACAAGGAGCAGAGTAAAGGGTGACGGCCATTTTGCTTTTGAATTCCCGGGCTCCGAGCGTTTCTCGCTCGTTAGAATGCACGTCTGAGCAAACCGATGGCATGAACTCGTCTTGAGCAAACGACGGCACGGATTTGCGACAGACCGGGTCGGGCACTGTTTTTTTTTTTTTTTTTTTTGGTTCTGAGCGTCCGGTCCGTCAGCGAGCGCCGTTCTCTCGACCCTCGGAGATGATAAACATTACAGGCGTACTTTACGGAGCGTTCCACGGTCGCGAGCATGCGTGTGGATCAAAGCCCCGAGACTCCGCACGTCTCTAATTAATATTAATGTTTAAACCTACTTCAAAGTAACTGTTCAAAGCTCTCTCTGCCTTCCTGTCGAGAGGAAGAAGGCTGCGTAAGCAGGGTGAATTCTGGGACGGTGGTTGTTGTTGTTGTTGTGTGTTGTCTTCGCTACTCTCAGACGCCGGTTGTTTCTCGGGAATTGTTCGGGGATTCTTTTCAGCTCACCACGGTTGTAAAGAGCGCTTATTTGAGTTAGCGTAACCGTTCGGTCACCTGAACCAGACTCCGATCTCTCTCAATGACAAGGCGTCTGTACCGGAGGGATTCTGTAACTTAAGAAAATGTTTAGTGTCAGAGATCGGCCTTGAACCTGAAACTCTGTCTGGCGTTAACAAACGGCTATGACTTGACGACATCACTTATTTTTCCTGCTACGTCAGAGTCAATGTGTACAGCATTTATCCCAAAATCAGAGTAACCGTTTTTCACGTCTTAATAACAAATTTACAAGCGATATACTGAACAACGTCCTCAAGCCCAGCTGCAGTACAAGGGGAAGGTACGTGAAAACACATGTGAAACCACACACACACGCACAAACTCACAGAGGTCGCCCTATTCATCCCACAGTGCAGTCCTTTGAAACACCTGCCTGCTCGGTGAAAGAGCTGAAACCGATACCTCAACCACAGGGAGGGCAGAGCGGAAGGACAGAGAGAACCGGAGAGAGAGAGAGAGAGAGAGAGAGAGAGAGAGAGAGACAGAAAAACGAAAACGATGACAAATGCAAAACAGAGAGAGACGCTTTAAACCAAGCCAGAGTGCTTATAGAGGCCTTAAATCAATTTGACATGGAGGAACAAAAAGGGCTGTGCAATGCTAATCTATCTGCCTTAATCCCATTGCTGCGAGATCCTTTTAAAATTCACATTTACTGCCTAATACAAAAACAAATAAAACCTCCTTTCTTTCTTTCTTTTTTTTTTTCTTGCGTTAATCAGCTTGCCCTTCATTGTGCCCTTTCTCAAGCAGTCCAAGAAGGATTTCTTTTTTTTTTTGTATGTATTATCTTAATCCATTGTTTTTGTTCTTAAACAGCGATACACTGACTCGACACGTTTATTTTTTTGGCGAGAAATCCGGTTGCGTTCGGGAAAATCGTTGATCTGGATACAGCTTCCCGGCCGCGTACACACCGCGATCACACTGCTCTGGAAGGTCTAGAAAAACAACACCAACAGCAACAACAACAGCAGCAGCAGCGCCTGCGAGAACAAAACACATTTCATCCTTCTGTCAGAAATCCGACAATCCGGAGGCAAACTTCTTCGTGTTTTTTTTTTTTTGAGCTATGATATGGAAAAGAAAAGGTTAAAGCAGGAACCAGGCAAGTAAAAAAGAAAAAGAAAATAATAAAAAGAAAAGGTGGGGGGGGGGGTGTTGAACAAACCCTTACACAGAAACACACTGATTGTTTCTCAACCATATGCCGATACCCTTAAGACACCATGTGCTTTGGCTTTGAAAGCTTTCGCTGCTGATTCCCCATCCGAAACTCGAACTGCTCGGCAACAACACCATGAGGAAGAAGCGGAGGGGGGAGAAATCCATTATCGATTTTCAGCTTGTTTGGGGATAAAGAGGAAAGAAAACAGAGTAAACAGCCCGGTAACATAACGCTCTTTAGCGCCAGGAAGTGAAATAATTTAAAGCCGACCTTCGTAAAAAAATTTTAAAATTAATTAAAAAAAAAAAAAACATACAGCCGCAACACCTAGCCAGAGTTAGGTTTAATGATGTGTAACGGTGAATAATGCTCACGTTGGACCCGCTATAAACGGCACAGGCTTCCATTTTTAACTCTGGTCGTCACGTCAGGAGAAACTGTGACGCATGAGGTGTAAAGTTACAGCTGTACACAAACTCTGAACCGACACTGGAGACTCCTTCCATGAATGTCATATAACAACAACATCTCAGGGAAAACATACGGCTCCCAGGACACCACGAAACCATAAGGAGAGTTCATATAAACCTGTCTACTACAGTTACATCAATCACAATGAAGAATTCACCAGGACAGAGGCGTGACCAAGAAATCATCATCCTCATCAGAGCAAGCAGACAGAAATCTTAAGCCGTCCTGCGTTCATGCTAAGCCTGTGACCGTCTTGGAACTCATAACCTTCCTGTGAATTTTTAGCTTTATGTGAAGCAGAGGCGCTGGGCTGATACGTGCATGAAGAAAGAATGGTCATACCTTAGGCTGAGCACGGCGAGGGAAGGCCACTTTAGGATCAATCTGTGGAGAGAAAAAAAAAGGGGAGGGGGGGAATTAACAGAGTGTCAAACACACAACCAAGTACTGTACGAGACCAAAAAAAAAACTGGAGAATCACAAGTCTATTCGGGCCAAAATGACATCATGCATGCAACAAGGTTTTTTGTTGATCGTCTTTATCATTTCAAGTGAAAGAAAGTAAAGAAACGACTGTTTACAGCTGCTATAACATAAGTGATAACAGGAACTTCAACACAGCATTAAATCTAACTAGAAATACATACAATCTATTTTTTCTAGGGCTGGTCCGAATACCATTTTTTGAACTTCGAGTATTCGGTAGTGATCAACATCGAATATTCGAAGATTTGGTGGGAGGGAGCTGAATATATTCTTATCTCTAATAAAGAATTTCTCTGTGTGTGTGTGTCTGTTGCATTTTTATGTCGAGAACCGTTCATCCAACTGCGCCGGACGCAAGGGAGTGCAAAGTCGCATTTTTGTGTAATATGGATACAGGCAAGTCGCGACACTTTCAGAATGAATAAAACTTTAATAAATTACATTTTTGTCTTCTCTCTGAGATAAAGTAAATCACGATGTTGGTGTTGCCGCAAGGGCTAGTCATTTAAGCGCGAATGAGAACCGGTTCGCAGGGATCGATGTCACGTGTTAAAAATTTTTTTCTTTAGAATATTCGAATCTCAAAACGAAAAATCGAATGCCATCCCTCCAAACGAATATTCTGGTCCAGCCCTAATTTTTTCTATTATTTTTTTTTTAAACAACCAACCTTTTATAATATTAACATAGCAAATTGTTACATTATTACAAGATACAAAAACTTATTAGCACTCTGGTTATATTAAACCTTCTGCTGGTCTTATCAGCGCTTTGTGTTCAAGGCTACCGTGTCCCCAGTCATTGTTGTGCAGGTGTGAACGTGTTACATCAGTTCATGCAAAAATGAACGCCGCCACTAGTGATTCGCATAAAAGAAGAGCAGCGTTCAGTGATTCATGCATTTGTGTTCTGAGGGTGTCCCTGGTGCCGAAACAACTCACAGATGAGCATAAACAGAAGCTCAAAATTTGGACCAATACTCTAAGGAAGGTGAAAGATACATCCCCAATAATCAACCGAGAAAAAGTTCAAAAGTCGACCATCAGCTGGAAAATTTCATCAACGCTTACAGTTTTCTGGGATTCGCAAGGGCCAGAAGTATTGGAACATTATCAGGAAAAAGCTTCAACGATCAACAGTGCTCATTACAGTGAGAGGCTTTTTGAAGAGCTGAAGACTAAACTTCAAATTAAACACAGAGGACTGATATTCGAGGGCGTCGTGATCTTGCATGACTATACACGTCTACGCACGTCTGCCCACACTGTCGACACTCTGAGGTGTTAAAGTTCCTCCCTGATCTCGATCCATCAGACTTTCACCTGTTTGGTCCCCTGAAAGCAGGACAAAGATTCACTTTTGATGAAGAAGTGAAGACAGCGGGACATTTATGGCTCGCAGCTCAGACTGCAACATTTTTATATGATTGAATACTAAAGCTTGCTGACAGATGGACAAATGGAAAGCGAGAAGATTATGTCGACAAATGATGTGTTGTCATATAAAAAAAAAATGATTTCCTATCATATCATAAGCATCATACAACAGTTTTATTTTCCATCAGAACTTTAATCATGTATACATGAAGCCTGACCTCATCACACATGGCCTGAATAACAGCCTTTTAATTCGTTTTACCATCATATCATCGTCATCAAAGTATTCATGCTGATTAAAGAAGCCCGTAAAATTAAAGAGGACAACAGATTGTTCTTCTCCTTTTTTCTTTTTTGTCTGGTTCATCGTCTGGTTAATTTCGGTGTTTCTCTCCCCGTCGAGCTCTCACGCCGGGAGCTTTATCAATCTCGCATTTGGAACGAATGAGAAACTATTTCATGCACCAGTGTCACGCTCGGCTTTAATACGCAGCTCTTTAAAACTTTCAGCCGATCTCATCCGAGCAGACAGTGAAGGAGAAATGGGGAAAGAAGGAGAGAAAAAAAAAAAAGAAAGAAGAAAAAAAAATGTAAACAGATCGAAATTGTTCTCTTGCAGAAAATTACTTGGCCGTGTTCAGCAAGGCAAACGCTTTACGTTGAGGTGTGTCTCGCGCTATAGAGCTGAACGCTCGCCCCGAGGGAGGGATGGAGTGATATCAGATTGGGATCGTTACGGAGGCGAAAGCTCGGCGTGCGCGCTGTGTGAAAACGCAGACGCAATTAGGGACAAAGGTGTGTCCTGCATGAACAAGGTTTGTGATATAATCCTGTTTGATGCGCGAAATTAATACTAATGACGCAACGAAACTCGTACCGGGATCATACAGAAGAAGACTGAAGGCACTTACACTGGAGACAATAAACAAAACATTTTAGTTCAGGGTCCTATATTTTACTAATTCTTTAACAAGTTAACACAGGTCTTAGATCAGCCCATAAGTGTGTGCGTGTGTTAATGCTCTGGCTGAAATACCCCTCAGATAGGGCGTGTCTGTCACTCCTCCTGCGAACACGATGTTTCTGTGTTTATGTTAATGAGCTACTGCTAAGCCACACCCCTCCAGGGACCAA
>JAQQZS010000009.1:4176095-4192735 GCA_030068045.1 Platyallabes tihoni | reverse complement strand
AACTGGCTTGGAGTCAGGGAGGGACGGGGTGGGTGCTATAGGGTTTATAAGGGGGTTATAAAACCTGTATTGAAACAGTGCATGTTTACCCTGTTATATTCCTGTTAAAAATCAATAAAAATATTGTTGAAAAAAAAAAATTTATGATTGCATTTTTATCATTTGTCTTTACTTATCAAATCGTTGGATTTCTCAACGGGAAAGCAAAAGGAAGTTCTGGACCACCTACAGTAAAAAGCCTTAAACAAACAAAACAAAAAAAAGATCACAACACTGATACAAAGCTACATCGCTGTCCAAGAGGATTCTGAACAGAAAACGTATTGAACGCGCGATTGCATTTCCTAGTCGACAACTTGCCTCTACAAGAACCAGGCGACTAAAGAACCAAACCCAGAAACTGCGTGTGCAAACAAGATATCCGGGGCACTCGGAGCCAAAGCCAGGATCATTTAGAGTCAACAGAGCGTTCAAAGATGTTGGCGGCATTTGTTCTCTCTTCGAGTTCCGGCTATTCAGCTCTACAGCGCATCACACGCGAACACCGCGTCACACGAACCCGCGGCAGGAAATTTCCCCCGCTCTGTCTTTCCCGCCGGCGGGTCGGCCTGCTGTTGCTGAACCCATTGTCCCGGGGATCCTCCTGCTCGCTCGTTTCCAGCGCGTAGGTCGAGCGGTCGAGTTAATTGGCCCGAGCTGTCGGCTCAAGGGTTAATTAAACCCTCGACCGGAATCGTGTGGTTTCGAAGAGAGTCAAAAGGTGCAAAAGGTTCCGCGCTTTGATTCCGGCCACACTGAAACCCGCGTTGTGTGTGTGTGTCCGGATAGAAAACTTGCTAATTGCTCATCACAGTAAACGTGGTGTGAATTTTCACTGTGAAACCATCACCAGTTTTTTGTTGTTGTTGTTGTTTCTTCTTCACCATATGTTGAGTTTTCACTTACACAAGAACTTATACGGCAGAAACGCTGCACACTAACAGACTTTACAAACGGCGATATAGGGAAGTTTGCTGCGAAGAGACAATTATTCCAAGTTTATGGAAGAAAGAGTTGTGCTTTGGAACAACTTTTTATACAGCAGTTTCCGACATGAGAGTCTTTTTTGCTGTCTGGTTTCTCTGCATCACAACAAGACAGTTTTTGTCTTATTAACTTTGAGCGACTAAGGAAACAAACAAGGCTGATGAAGGAACTACTGTTTCTAGCTGCTATGATGTAATTGAGAATGAGATCCGTGGATGTTCCAGAAGATAAATGTATTCGGGAATGGATGAGAGAAAAGAGACATAACAAATGGCTTTGAAATGCTGTAATGCAAGAAAAATAAAATCACTTAACACTGATCAGACCACCATATGTTTTCTAGGGACGCGAATCACCAGGGATCAGACGATACGATATTATCGCAATACCTAGGTGCCGATTCGATCTGTATCGTGATTCTATAAGTACCGTGATTTTATAAATATCCTGATACGATATTAATATTTTACCACCACAAATACAGAAAATATATCATTATCACGATACGTCAACAAATTAAATTTTTATTTTCTCCAACCATATAATAACACAGGCAAAGTGATTAATTCCTGATGCATGTATAATTTATTTCTTTATTTTATTTAACACATTAAAATTTAATTATACAAAAACGCGGTGACATTCAGCCTGTTTTCAAGGTGGTTACTAAAAGATTTACAAAATGAAGTTACCTTTAATCTGGCATTCATGCTCTTTAAGAGAATTCTGCAATCATCTTCCCTGAGCATGAAACATGCAAAGCTGTATCCAAACATTATCCTCAATCTTAAAGATTCTGTCCAAAATCCTGCCAGAGTTATCAGGTATGACATAATGCACTGCGTTTCTGTTAAAGACAGCGAGCCCATCTGCTCAGTTCAACTCATCTGTTCTGTTACATGTGATTCCCTCCGTCTCTCTCTCTCTCTCTCTCTAGGTATTACACTAATGTTTACACGCATTCACATGGCAGGTGATTTTATCCAAACCCCCCAACCAGAACCTGAGCTGAGCATGGGGTTCGACTGTGGCTCTGTGATAGGATTCGAACTCAAACTTTAAACAAAACAACCAGCTTTTGAGTCTCTGGGACTCGAGACATTTTAAACAGCGACCCAGACGCTTCACCATACAACCTGCTTTATCTAAAGATAATCATTATTTAGTACATTCTTTTTTAAAGAGCTTACAAGAACGTTCAAGTCAAACCGGGACTTTTAAATGTAAAACAATTGACGAATGCAAACTGCGCAGTTAAAAGTCCCGCTTTGACTTGAACGTCCCATATTTATGTAAAATAGATAAAACTTTGATTATTTTTATAATCGTTGGTTTTATAAATGATATAATAGACCAATTTTCAATAATTAAACAAGGAATTCATCTGATGATGATCTCCCTCAAGCAAAACCCTGATATTTTACACTATCACATAAATCCCAGAAATCAGCATCGCAAATCAAAGTTGCAATACCGACAAACACAGAATCAACTCTCGTTAATTATTAAAGTGCAAACAAGCCCTGAGGTAAACAATTAACACGATAACACTTTGAGTTAATAAATAAAATCAGCCGAATGACATCACATCCTGTTTTTCCTTGTCATCAACAGACTTTAAGGACATCTGATGCAGACTTTTAATCAGATTATTAGCCGCAACATCAAGCTGGAGGAATGAAGCAGCATCGTCACCTGAGGTGCGGAAAAAGAAACCTCACAAAATCATAACCAACAATCCTGTAGCCAAATCCATAGACGACAGATATCTGGTTGTGTAAACGCATGTGTGTGTGTGTGTGTGTGTGTGTGTGTGTGTGTGTGTGTGTGTGTGTGTGTGTGTGTGTGTGTGTGTGTGTGTGTTTGAGCAGGGAAATGAGGAGCAGGCCGGTGGAGTCACATGAGTTGATACAGAGCTGATGTTTAACCCGGAGCGAGTTTACACGGCTGTGTACACGTAAATAAAAGCAGAGTGAGGCGTGCTCGCTGACGAAGCGTCACGTCATGCAGAGTTTTAAACTCCACAGCCTCTGATTTTAGTCAAAGGTAAAGAAAAATATCACAAAGTATCAAAAATATTACCAAATATCAAAGGTAATCAAAAAGTATCATGTTAGACCACTTTAAGCAAAGATTAAAGTCTGGGTTAAGGCTTTCTAAGATATTATTTATACATCAAAAAAAAGATTTTTAAAAAACGCATTAGTTAGACCAAAGTCTTTGTTTTTGGTTGAACAGAATCGGCTACACTAAAGTTCTATAAGCTATTATTCTATAATTTATACTTATATAAGTTATATAGCTGATTAAACACAATAAGATACCAAGAGTGGCGTTATCTTCTAACAAACGTAAAAGTAACTATATATATATATATATATATATATATATAAATAATTGGAGAGTCGCTTGCCATTTTTTTGGAGATCGCGGACATTGGGATTAGGCAAAGTTTCAGGCCTGAGCCAGACTGTTTTGTTTTGACCTCACATCACTCCTAGTCTGGTGTCTGGGACTGAGCGCTGAGGTGCGGCACATACACACACACACACACCAAGGAGTGTGTCAAGTTCAAACATAGACACGTTATTAATCAACACACACTCAATAAGGAGCAGGTTTGTTTGTTGGCTTGGTGGTTGTCATCATTATCCATCATGCAACTAAAAACATTTATTAAAAATAATAATAATAATAATAATAATAATAACCACAAATCACAGAGCGCTCATCCTAAGTGCCTGGGTTACGGATTTGTGGACAACCATGGATGGCTCAAGAAACTGTTAATTTTTCTGTAGCCAGCAGCTAGTAATCATCTAACTGAGGGATTATTTTTGTAGCAGGATAAATATTACATGAAAATATCTCTCGAAAAAAATAATATAAAAAATGTTTTATATTTGAATCAAAAAAGTAAAAGAAAAAAAGTCAAATATTATCATGGATTACTGTAATAAATCTGATTGTGTTAGTCAGTCCAAGGCGATCAAAAGGTAAAAGAATCATTTTTAGGGTTTAAACAAATTATGAATGCCAAATAAAATAATTAAAATATTATTTATAAATCACTGCACTGAAGAGAGAGAGAGCGCGTCAAGGTACGTACGTGCATGATATTTGTCACGCTTGATTGTTTTTTTTGTTCTTTCTTCCTTCTTTTTTTTATTTAGACAGTACATGGTGTGGTGTATATTCTATATGAGTCCAGACAGATTTCCAACCGTTTGTGTGATTTGCCCACAATTTTTATTGCATGTTTGGAATTCAGTTGCACCCCAGGTTGCCAGATCACACCGATAAAATCCCGCCTAGGCAGTGTTGAAAATCTGACAGTAATATTTAAATATTAAGAGTTGTGTTTACTCAAGGTGGCGTAGTGGTTAGTGCTGTGGGTTCAAGACAACTACAAGTATTACAACTTCTACTCGCCCAAGACACATTTTTTTTTTCTCCATAATTTAGTCATGTGCAATTCCCACCCCTCCTGCATCAGGAGAGGGCGCAGACTGAGCCGTGCTTCCCCGACGCACATGAACGCATCTTTTCAAACTGCAGCTCGAGTATCATTATGGGACGATGTAACAACCCTTCCACTTGTGTCCAATCTGCTCTCTAGACTCCCGGCTACGGATAGCGGTAGCATCACCTGGGAATCGAACTCGCGATGATGGAGCAAACACGTTTCCATTGCACATTTTTGATAAATAAAAAGTTTTAGGGAGAAAACCTTCCAATCTGGCAACACTGATACCCATAAATGTGACTGCATGCAGGTCATGTTACTAGGCCTGACCTTGTAAGGTTGCCTTTAAGAGACTTCTACATAAACATGAGCCGGGTGCTTATTCACATTCAGACATAAAAACAGGTTAAACTCTGATACATCAAGTCTTCCAAAATCTCTCCTGAATTTCCATTTTAAACAAACCAATGTCAACAAGCAGAAAAAAAAAGGCACAAGAAAAAAAAAAAAAGCTTCTTTCCCCTAGCAGCGTCTCTCATCACACAGTGCCAAACTCTATAGACGTTTAAACTTTCCAGCGATTTGCATTACAGAAATACACAGTGCGCGGGACTCGGGATCACACTCGACACTCCGCCTATTTATTGCTGCGCACACGTTTTATTTTTGGTGCAGCTGTTACTTAATCATCTCCTGCTAAAAATCCTGCACAGATTTTTGCAGACGTTCGGGAGACTTTTCTGTCTCTCTCTATATTTCATGTTATTCTTGATCCGATTCTCGTGTGCGAATGTGTGTGTTGGAAATGGTTTAAACACACCTGACTCTTGTGCTTACTTACACATTCAGGCATTTTTTTTAACCCTTTTATAATTAAGCTTTTTTTTTTTTGTAAATAAATACAAATCGGTGATATGATAGGTTAGATTTTCATCTTGTGAATTTTAACGAATTAGTAAGGCATGTAAGGGATGTTCTATACATTTGTGATTTAAAGGGACTTTAAGTGGCGTCTATTTCAAATAACCTGGTCTTCTATTATCTGTAATAAACTCACACACACACACACACACACACACACACAGTGTCATTCACTTTCTATATAGTTTTGATGATCTTCCATCCCATCGAGTGGGAGGGGCATCATGCTTTGTCTCCTGTCAATCAAAGCGACAATTAGCACTGGCCAATCGTACGGGTTTGTGAGTATGTATGTAGAAGAAGGCGGATAGCTTCAGGACTACTGATCAGAAGATCCCAGGTTCAAACCCCAGCACCAGCACTGTTGGGCCCTTGAGGGAGGCCCTTAACCCGTAACCCTCAAGGCTAAACGGTGTAATGTAAACGTTCAGGTGTGTCAGGACGAGCATGTATCCGAGGGATCAAAAGACAAAATGATTCTTTCTCCAAAAAAAAAAAAAAAAAAACACCAAAGCATGTAGCATGATCGACATTAAATCATTCCTCCCTTCTCACACACCCTGTGGGAAAAAAAAAAAAAACACTACAAAGAGTCCCATGTACTCTATCCAGGATTGGTTTCCAATACACTGTGTCTTTTCTGCCAGGCCTACACACGATGCGAAACAGCACAACACAACGACAGTATTAAATAATTCAATAAAAGCAGCTACAGAGACGCTACAGAACTATAGATTTAGCCACTCGACACACTCTTATCTCCTCACGCCGCCGTACTGTTACCCTCCGTAAATCAGCACGGCCGTTATTCATCCTCCGTTAAACGCCCCTCAAGTGCTTCTCCACATCTGGCATTTCCAATGCTTTTCAAACTGCGAGCTCGGACGCCCCGCCGTCCGCTAACATTTGTTTCATTTCTAATTTTTAGTGCAGGGTTCACAAGAATTGGTCCCCCCCCTCAACCCCCCCAATCACACGCTCTGGTTATGTGAATGTCAGCTGTTAAATAAAACAACATCTGCGTCTAAGAGGTGTGTATATATACGCTAAAGTGTAGTGAAGTTATTCAGTTAAACTAACTAATCGATGAAATCTACACGTGCATATATTTTCAATATGTTTCCAGTACAAACTTTATTTTTATAGTGATCCAAAAAAATTAATACTTAAATAAAAATTACATGAGAAGTAGGGACGGGAATCACCAAACTGATACGATATTGTCGTGATACTCTGGTGCCGATTCGATTTGTATTGCGCGTCACGATCTTATAAATAATCGCATCGATATTACATTTTATTTTAGATCTGCTTATGATTCTAAACAAACTTTGCAAATAATTTGCTCCTAGTACACAGGACACAATGAAATGTTTAGACCACGCCATCTGTAGGATTATAGCGGAACTGCAACATTACAACCTCCTTAAATGCAAACAAAATTTTTATTATTATTATTATTTTGGAGTCATACATGGATTGCCACACAGAAGAATCCTGATACATCACTGAAACATTTCTCTAATGAGAAGCCATCTGAAAAGCATTTTTTAAACACCCAAAAGCAAGAAGCTAGAACATCAGACAGCAACCTTCTTAGAGTAACCTTCCCAGACGTCCATGAAGGACAATATGAAGGACAACATGGCTCGACAAGGACACACTCAGCTCAGTCTATTAGGATCGCTACGTTCTGACAGACAAAGCTCTGTCTAGCCAACGAAGGACCGGGGGATCTTGGTCCAAATTCTGTAACTTGTAGCTCCTCCCTCTGAGGAAGAACCAAGGAAGAATTGATGCATTGAGATGTGTATGTGTACTGACTGGGCCGTGATTAAACATGAAGTTATTCTTCATTAACACAACGGGTGCGTTTAATGAGTCGGAGAGCAAGAGCAAAGTGCATGCTTGCGGGATTTCCACTGAATGAAAAAAAAGAAAGCAAACATGACACAAGTGGAAATAAATAGAAATAAATAACTTACCGTCTTTGAGTCTAATTCGTGATGCGGTTGAGCTAGGACTTTATCTACACTGGCGGCGTCGGCGAACGTGACGAACCCGAAGCCTCTGTGGGGCAAAAAAACAGACACACGGACACAGACATCAGGAGACAGTGGAAAGAAGGAGGAAATAAAGGACATACACTTCATCATGACATCATTTTCATTATGTATCCTCATGAACAGGAGCGATGTGGTTGTTATAAGGAAAATTCTTTTTTCCTTAATTGTACAAATAGATATTTCTGAGAGCGTCTTTTCCAAGAAAATCTCTCGCGCTGTCGGTATTTCTCACGTTGTCTATAAGCTGAATGATGTGTCATTTAAACTAGCATGATTAGTGTGTAACTCAAGCGTGTTCTTGTTATCTGACGTAGTGTATAATACAGTTATTAATGTGTTAGTGATTAAACACAGCCAATAGGTGAGAAACTGACGGTGCTTAAGTATGATTTTGGAGCAAATCCACACCGTGACGTTTTCAAATCTGGATTTTTTTTTTTTTGGAAAGACATTTGGATGCGTTTCAGTCAGTCAGGTGATTTTATCCAGTGTCACACTTTGACAGCATTACAGCTCTATAACACACACACACACACACACACACACACACACGTCAGCCTGCATTAGACAGCAGCATTAGTCAGTGGAACACAGAGCAGGTCAGGATGCTTTAAATATAGCAGCTATCAACGCTCGGCTCTGAGGAAGCCGCTCAGCGTGCATGGAAAGGAGGACACCACACACACACACACATACACATACACACACACTTTCTCTTGCGCGCTCTCTCTATTCCTCTCTCTCTCTCTCCCTCTCCAGTTGCTGTACAGACCCCAAGTCAATGTCAGACTGTATTAGAGCAGCAGCTTTTGCATGGCCGGCTCTCCAACTGCCAGAGAAACACGAGGCAGGGCTGTAGGGTTGCCAGATTCCCACGAACTCCCACTTCATCTTGGCGATTCACCTGCTCAGACTGACCTAATAAGGCTCGAGGTGCGTTCGTGCAGGGAAACCGACGTGACAAAAACTTAACGAGCACACGATTTAAGATGACGATGGGAAATAAATTAGAGATTCTTCTTTTGAACGAAGAATTATTATTTTACATCACAGATTTTTTTTACATTCGCTCTAGGTATATTTAAGGGTGCTGTAAGTTTAAAATTGCTGAAATTTTTAAACAAAACTGTAAAACAAATACACCCAGAAAGCATTTCAATGGATTTTTTTTTACCATAAATAAATATAATAATTTCTACTGATGCATCATGCTCGCCATAAAGCACCAGTTTCCTTGCTTCGTCTGGCGAAATCGATATCTTGCACCTACTGAAAGATTTCTATAGCAGGCATTTCAAGAATCGTGCCTCCTTTGATTTTCTTTTCTTAAATCCCACCAGGTGTGTGCGGTGTCACATTTCACCTGGGAAAAGTTTCTGGTGCATCGTGCGACCTTTTAAGGTGCAAACTGGCAACCTTTGTGGGACAGGGGTAAAGGGAAAAAAAACTTACTGTTTTGGAGCTCAGCTGTGGCGTGTTAAATGTGCAGAAAAGGAGGACAGCACACATGCATGCACGCCACACACACACACACACACCTCTCTACAATGTAACGTTGCAAGTCAATGTCAGACTGCATTAAAGCAGCAGCAGCAGCAGGAGGGAGCTTTTACAATCTGCATTTTTATTATCAATGATGATGATGATGATGAGGAGACTTTAATTCTTTTACCTTGAGCGTTTAGTTGTGGGGTCTCGCATCACCATGCATTCTCTGATCTCGCCAAATTTGCTGAAATAGTCTCTAAGGCTGTCTGCGGACGAGAAGAAAGAGGGAGACAGAAGGGAAGAGAGGGAGAAGAAGCAGGGTCAGTCATTCTATCACTGTGCGTAAATAAGCGCCCCTCCGTGCAGTGCGAGCGCAGGGGTCGAATAGAGGACTCTGGGATAGACAGACAAAAATCTCTCTCTCTCTCTCAGTAGATTCATAATTTTCCTACACTATATAAAAGATAAAGATAAAAAAAAGATAAAGATCATGCTTTACCTGGTGAGGTCTGCCAGCTCAGGCCACCGATAAACATTTTGCTGAAGAAGGAAAAAACAAGGGGAAAAAAAGAAAGAGAGACAGAGAGAGAAAAAGAAGTGAGTTCCAGTTCCAGGTGCGAGATCGGCCATGTTTCTGAAGGTGCAACAATGTAACAAAAAATAAACACAATGCTCCCTTTGAAGTGAGAAGAAAGAGATACAAGTTGCGTTTGATGTATTGATGGTTCCCGAATTTGTATTTAAAAAAAAAAGCAAGAAAGCAAAACAAAGCCGCGGTGTGTGTGTATATATATATATATATATCCGGAAGGACTAACGGGGACGACGCTGTCTCTTCGCTTTCATTTCACACAAAAAAAAGGACCAAAAAATAAAAAACACACACACACAGAGAGGCAGCAGCTCCGGGGTGTGTGATCCGCACACGCACACACACACACACTGAGAGCGGAGAGCTGAAGCGCTTACCCCGGGTCATGCTGTGTGTCGCTCGGGCTTCCGGACGTGGCTTGGCTCCCGTCTCCATCCATAGCGCGCTGTCTCACCAAAAAACTACAGGGCAGTAAAACTACCAGACACACACACTCACTCACTCACTCACACACTCTCTCACTCACTCACACACACATACACACACGCGCGCGCGCGCACACACACTCATACAGAACCGAGAGAGCGAGAGAGACGGACGCGGCGCAAACGGACGCGCAGGAGGAATATTACCCAAGCGGGAAGGCAAAAGCGTCACACGTGGGGATCAGACTCAGCCTCCTGCTCCGGCCCCGCCCTCTAACAGCCAGCGGGAGGGGGCGTGGTCAGAGAGCTTGACGTCAGCGCGAGGACAAATCTCCGCCTTTTGTATGAAAAAAAAAAAAAAGAGAGCGCGAGAGAAAGAGAACTCGGGAAACCACGCCCCCTGTTGGTTTAAAAAAAAAAAAAAAAAGATTCACAGAAAACAAATCATAAATGTCTGATTTTATATCTTGAAATTTGTGTACGGATTAAATTCAAAACAAAGATCTGACATGAATAATATATATATATATTTATTTAATTAATTAAATTATTTTCACATCACTTCATGTTGCAGGAAACTCAAGAGCACAAGCTCACACACACACACACACACACACACACACAAGTTCAAGTTTAAAGAGGCTTTTATTGTCATTTCAACCATATACAGTTTAGTACACAGTAAAACGAAACAAGGTTCCTCCAGGACCGAGGTGCTACATACAGCAAAGATTAACAAAGCTAACTAGCTAACCTAATTAGCCGGCTAGCTGAGACGAGACAGATTGACCTTTTTAAGTTAACCGAAAAACTATCTATAAGTTTCAAACAAAAGAGACAACATAAAGTGCACCAGCAAATGTGCAAACAAGAGCGACAAAATGACATTTTAATACTTTGTGGTAATGAGGTAATGAGTCGAGGTAGAAGTGGGAGAAGAAGAGTAAACAGTATATGGTCCTTATGAGTAGCAGAAGAAGTCCAGTTGACATGACTTAACTTCCAGATCCCAATCATACACAATTTGGAAACACTAATCAGGCCATCCGAACATCTTCACCATGCGAACCGCACAGGTTTTACACCGGATGCCCTTCCTGACACAACCTTCCCATATTTCCAGGCTTAGGACCGACTGGGGTTTGGACATTCAGTAAAAATCGAACCCAGGCCTTCAGCATGGCAGAAGAGAACCCTACCACTCAGCCACATGGCAAGAGTAATATATATTCAGTAAATTTCACTCTTTTCTATACCACTCATCCTATCGCAGGAAACTCAGGGCACAAGGCGGAGAACACAGTGATTAACGTGACAAGGCATCACAGGGCACAAGCTCACACACCCACACACAGCACATTTTTAGGGCGCATGAAAAATAACATGATGTTAGTCTTTCCCGTCGAGGGATCGCACCGACAGGATGAGAAGATGCACAGAAATTATGCACAGTTTATGGACATTAACACGTACGGAGAGAGTCTCCAGTGTCAGCGCTGTGTATTTCCTGACACTGGAAAGTCTTCAATAACAGAGGTTTTTACACTTGATAGCTTATTGCGGTGTCACAGTGGCATAGCCGTTATCACTGTCATGAGTTGTGGCTCGATTCACACCTCGAGTCTGTCCCAATAGCGGACCATCCGATCTGCATACAGCTTGGCACAGGTTCCATTCCGGATGCCCTTCCTGAGCACTGCATCCAGTGGCTGGTGTGGGAATCGAACCCGGGCCTTCCGCATGGTAGGCGAGAAACCTACCACTGAGCTCCAATGTTTGAACACGTGAAAAGAATAATATATATTCAGTAAATTAATGTAAATTCAATTCTTTTCATAACACATATCCTCTCACAGGAAACTCAGGGAACAAGGTGGAGGACACACTTAATAATGTAACGAGGCATCACAGGGCACAAACTCACACACTCATACGCTACAGGCATCGCCAATCAGCCACATTTTGGGGTACATCTGTAGGGGGGGAAAAACAAGCATGGGGGAAAATATGCAAACTCAACACACAAACACAATCACAGAACAGACCAGAGGCGAGGTTTGAAACCTCAACCATGGATGCGTGAGGCAATGTGCTAACCACTAATCCATGCTGCTGCCCAGTAATTAATGAGAAAGATAACACTTATCAAATCTGTCCTTGTTTTTTTTTTTTTCAAAGCTCAGATATATGGGGTGACACAAGTTATCTGGAAAACCAAAATTCACAGGAAAAAAAAACAACAGAAAATTCGTAGAGAGTAAGGATGAATGAATATGATATGAGCATTTGATAAAATTAATAAATAGTTAATAAATACAAAATTACAGGTATGTAATTTCCACTAATTGACTAATTTGAAAGTCCATGACTTTTCGAGCACCATGTATATGAAATTGTGCGTGCACTGCTTTTCCTTACTAAATCGATTATTCAGTCATGATTATAAATGCTTTATCCCGGGTCAGGGTCACGGTGCATCCGAAACATCAGGATCCGTCTATCCCGGGGAACACCGTGTACGATGTGGGAATGCACCCTGGATGCGGGCACTGTGCATGGTTTATTTGGTGGTGGGAGGAAACCGACAGGAAGCTCGCACCGACAGGATGAGAAGATGCACAGAAACTACTGTATATACACAGTAACATGTACAGAAAGATTCTCCAGTGTCTTCAATAATAGAGTTTTTTTTTTTTTTTTTTTAAACTTTATAGCTTATTGCAGTGTTACAGTGGTATAGCGGTTATCACTGTCACTTCGCACCTCCAGAGTCGGGGTTCGATTCACGCCTCGGGTCTGTGTGCATGGAGTTTTCATGTTCTCCCTGAGTGTCTCCAAATTGCCAGTGGTGTGTAAGTGTGTGTCCAGGGTGTACCCCACCTCGTGCCCTGTGTCCCCTGCGATAGGCTCCAGGTCTATTGTGACACATAAAGACTACAGTAAGTGCTATAAAGATAGAGAGAGAATGTAAGAAAGCATCTTTGGAATATGAGAAATCATTTTGTTTGTTTTATTAAATTCAAGAAAGAGGAGTCTGATGAGGGAGCGTGTGATTGTAGCTGTTGTAACGTACACGATAAGTGGGAATAAGTTGCTTAGAAGACATTCCACATCATTCAAGACATTCAATAACTGTGTGTTTTCGATTTGTTATTGGTTGTTTGTACAACCCCCCCCCAAAAAAATAATAATAATAAGATGCTATTCTTATAAATAATTTGAACTACCTGACCCATCCAAAAACCCAAATACACAGTAACACACCGGCAAGGCTTCCATATAAGCACATATATTTTTTTTATTCGTCATTGACCTGTGCTGTGTTGCCGGCACGGATTTGTGTGCCTTCGGTTTTAAATATACTGTATCATATGAGAAAAAGTTATTGCGAGAGGAATAACACACTCTAGATTGTGCTGTTATAGGATTTCTATAATAATAGTTTATTTTTTAAGCAGTGACTGCATATAGTCATACTGTACATGCAGAGCGGATCTCTTTAAGATGCTCAGTGTGAGAGGAAAGATGATTTTTTGGGGGGGGCCGTCGCCTGAGAATAGACCTGCTCAGCAGCTGTGGGCGCCGCACGCCTAGTTTTCCATCACATCGGCTTGCAAGTGAGAGCTCAATTAAAGCGGGATGCTCGGTGGATTTTAAGTCATGCTACAGTGATTGCTGTTTATTTCCTCACCACAGCCGGGAAGGCAAGCGTGAGGAGCAGGACGATGCTTTCCAGCCAGAAAGCAAGAGAACGATGTGTGCAGTGAAAAAAAATATTTAAAAATATATATATATATGTACCTTCTAGCCGTGCTCCCAACACACCTGACGCACCTCGGCAGCTCATTAACAAGTCCTTTAAGAGGTCCCGAGCCGGAGTGTGCACTACTGAGGGAATGGAAGCAGCCAGACAGAGAAACACTCCTCAAAGTAAACAGACAGTTTTATCAGACTCTGTGCTAGTCACACACCAGCGGGTTGTGAGTTCAAATCCCCAAGATAGTCAGAGCTACACGTTGGGGCTGTAGAATGAAGGTAAACGTTTTTTAAAGAGATAGAAAATACTACTACTAATTATACTTTCTAATATCAGGTTCCATCCGAATGATCGGAAGGTTGTGAGTTCTAGTCTCATTACTGCTCTAAACAATCACGGCCTACTTGACCTTGTCGTATCTCAACTTACTACTAAACAAAAAGAACATTTCATACTAGCCCTCACAGTAATAAAAAAGTGTTTCACTCACGACTGATCACGTCTTTCAATTCCTTAATAAACATCCTCGGTTCGCACAACCATGACACGTCCCTAACACCACCCACCCCACCCCACCCCGCTCAATCCCTCCATGACTGAAGCGTATGATCCTGCAAACAATTCCTCCTAGTCCGGAAATGTCACTACCTGCATTCATTGACCCCATCTGATACGTTCGATGCTAATCTGCAGGTCTGGTACAAGGAGGCCGGGAGTGTCAGGGATGTGATCTTAATTACCAAATACCCCAAATCTGACCATTTTATTGAGTAACACAAAGCGTCGATGTATTCAGGCATCGTTTAAGGACTCATCGTCACTCATTAATTCCATGTGGTGGAATTGAATTTCTGTAACGTGGTGTTTTTGCCCCAAAAATACACAGCCGCTCGAGCACAATTACAAAGGGCAATTATCGCTCCGAGGCTGGCGTTCGTTCGTTCGTTCTGCAAATCGGAGAAAGATTACAGCGCATAGATCATTGTGCCTGTGACAGCTTCTGTGCTCAGTGGATTGGAAAGAAAAAGCAACTCGAAGGAGATGTTTATGGAGTATCTGTGTTTGTAGGAGTCGGAGTCAACCATACGCCTGTTTGGAATGCAAGCTTGGGCTTTGCACGATAGCCTCATGAGACCTCTTTCAGGAGTAAGGTGATGGCACGTCAGCTCATTCTCCGCTGAATGTTAACGCAATCAGCTCGAGTTCGGAGATATTCGAACAGATTGTATATATCTGTATAGATATGTGTATGTGTATGCCATTCAGTGACAAACACCAGGCTAATTTGAATTTTATTTGTTTTTCTTTGTTTTTATTAATTTGTGTGGCCCTTAAAATTCAGAGCATTTTAGCCATTTTCTTTTTGTTTTGCTGTTTTTTAATAAACATACATAGGGCTCAGGATTGTGCAGTACAGAGTGACGTATCCTTCTTTCAGCACAACCTAGGCTATATGATGAACAGAATTTTAGTTGACTTAAACATAAAATTATACACTATACAAACATGACTGAGCAACAACAAAAATAAATGAACATGAACAAAAAAATAGCACAGATACACATGATCAGGTATTTTTATAGTTGTTTTATGTTGTTTCTATGACAAATTAATAATAATAATAATAATAATAATATGCTAATTTTGAGAGTTCTACAATTTTGCGACGTCATTTCCATATTCCTGTAGTGGTCAAATTTACACGTTATAAAAGTAACTATTCATTCTAAAACTCAAATATGCAGGTTGATGTCTGAAGCCTCCCCGTTAACACACACTTCCATATGAGCACATATTATTATTATTATTATTATTATTTTTATTATTCATTTTAGACCTGTGCTGTGTTGTAGACCTGTATCTGTGCTGCTTGGGTTTTAAGTTGGGAGTAAAGCAGACTCCAATCTGTGCACAGAGCTCCCAAAATGTTTTCAGATATAAACTTGTAACCCTTTGTCTGGTGTAAAATGTTAAAGCAATACTTCTCTTTCTTTCATTCTCTCTCTTGTTCTGTATTTACATTTAGGCATTTGGCAGACGCTCTTATCCAGAGCGACTTACATTTTTTTTTTTTTTAATCTCATTATACATCTGAGCAATTGAGGGTTAAGGGCCTTGCTCAAGGGCCCAACAATGGCAACTTGGTGGTTGTGGGGTTTGAACCTGGGATCTTCCGAACCGTAGTCCAATGCCTTAACCACTGAGCAACCCCTGGCCTGTTTGTAGTGTAACATCATTGAACACCTCAGACTCTTTTTTTACCTGACAAGCGTGGGATCCATTGTTACTTTCTGCTCTTGTGCGATCTGGCATCGCGGACGTGCACTGGCATCACGCACTTGCTCGCGTGCCAGGTCGATCATTCTACTCCAACACCTCTTTCTCATCAACAAGCCGATTCCGCCATCTTTTCTATCTGTTGTTTTCTTTCTTTCCTCCACCGTTTTGAGTAAACTCTACAGAGCTATCACTTTCTTAAACCCGGTCCACAACAACCCAAAGTCACAGAGATCACACCCTTCTCCATTATGGTGTTTAATGTGAACATTAACCGACATTCTTGACCTGTATCTGCATGATTGTACGCACGGCGCTGTTGCTACATGATTGGCTGATTGGGTAATTACAGTACAGGTCTACAGGTGGTCCTGATAAAATGGTCACCTTTTTCCTGAAGTGAGAAATGAACGTTAAAAAAGGAAAAACTCACTTGCAACAGAAGTGTAAGAGCAGTCAGTAAGTAAGAAAAAAAATATATACAGTGTCGTGTGAAAGTCCCTACTGGCATTGTACAGGGAAAGGGATAATTACTGTACAGGTTATACCATCTCTGTTATCCTCTTTTCCCTAGCCATGAATATGGTGGTCAAGTCAGCCGAGGTGGAGTGCAGAGGGCCTC
>JAQQZS010000009.1:4151765-4164588 GCA_030068045.1 Platyallabes tihoni | reverse complement strand
CAACAGGAAGAAACCTTGAGAGGAACCAGACTCAACAGGGAACCCATCCTCATCTGGGTGATAACAGATAGAAATGTCTTGGAAAATTTCAGTTCTTAGGGCGAAAATGAGAACAAATTCTGAGAATTGACAAATAACCTGTTCGACAAAATAGTAAATGAATGCGCAAATGGACAGAAGTTTTTACAGAAATCCAGATATGAATCTAATTTCATTCAAATCTATCTCCAATGAGCAAACCAGAGGAAAGGGTAGGAAAAGAAAAAGAAAAAAAAAAACTCCATGAAATGACAAGAGGAAGAAACCTTGAGAGGAACCAGACTCCTTATCTGAGGGACACTGCAAAGTCTCTTCTGTAACTGCATGTTATAAAGTCAAGCACCGCTCTCTATGTTATAAGGGGAACTTGAGTCTGATTTAAATTTTGTGCATTCCTGTATGTGTTCTTAGACATAGGCCTATCCACAGGTCTGTACTGCAAATATAATCAAAACAATGTGATTTCATTCTTTTTATATTCATCCATGCTTCATCTACCCTGCTCATACTGTTTAGGATCATGAAGAGAAAAACCTGGATAGGGAGCCAAACACTTTCAGTCATAGACTATGGGCCGATTTGGAAACACCAATCAGACCAAGCACAGGGGCAACATGCAAACGCCATGGATGCAGACTGGAGGCGAGATCCAAACCAAGGACCATGGAGACTCCTTCCATTAACATTCTTACAAACAGTTCACCGTATCAACAGTTGCACGTTTTATCATCATGTGGATCGGCCATGTCACAAGCCCCGGTGTACGCCGATATTAGACTAACAAAGTATTAAAACGAGGTCGTTAATACAAGCCTGTGAGTTGTAGCTCTTGCAACACAATAATCAAAGCTGCTGTTATAGAAAACGAACCAACACCACCTGACCAATCATAACCAACCAAGCAGATCACGTGATTGTTGTCTGGTTATTATGCTGTGAATGTATTACCCTGTTTAACCGGGAAACTGGAAAACAGCTAATAGGTTTAGTGCGGAAAAAAAGCAAGCTGCGATCAGGACGAGAACACACACAGACACACACACACTCCAGCAGCCATCCATCAGTGGTGTGAGTGTGTTGCATCAGCATCTAAAAATAGAGTAAGCAGAGCCCATCTGTTCCTCCTATTTCAGACTGTTACGTATGAAAGAATGTTCCAGTGAACTGAGCAATTCAGGAATCTCAAAACTGCAGTCAGCGGTGGAAGGGAAAACATCACGCGCACACACACACACACACACACACAATCAGAAATTCCTCTTATGATGGATGACGTAAAAGTTCAAATTATCTTCAAGATGTACTACACTAACACTGGTGCAGATGCTTGAAAGGGATTAATCTGTTCTTTTTTTCAAGTAATATTGACTCATTTAAGTCCATTTTTAATGAAAAAAAAAAAACAGGAAGTAGTGTTAATATACAGCTGCAGCACCATCTGGGTGAGTGGAAAGTTCAGGCATAAAACACTCTAATGGAACAAACAGAGCAATATGATGTCATAGAGTAGCCTATAGTATTGATCTGGTGATGTCATCATTAGAGGGTCTTTGTACATTCTGGCTTTAGGGTCATGTTTGACCTCTTACCCCTCATAGATAGATAGATATAGAGACATATAGACAGACAGATGGAAAGATGGATAGATAGACAGAAAGACAGATAAATAGATAGACAGACTGACAGATAGATAGATAGATAAATCTTAAATGGACATTGTATTTGGACTAAACAACTTTCCACATGGTTGTACATTTTCATTCTAATCATGTAAAAAAAACATAGGGGATGCAAACTTTTGCGCTCTATTCTATCTCTAATTTGTGTACTGTACCCAGGGTTTTATCTCAGCTTCATGTGTTTGTTTGTAGCAGTATCTTGATTTTATTTCTACCGTCCTGTCTTTTGGGTCTCTGTTTGTTCTTTCCTATAGGATCTGCTCTGTGTTCCATTCCCATCTTCACTACATGCATGTTGACGTCCCGTATCAGTCACATGCAGCACAAAGGATCTGAGTGTATAACCAGAAGTGATGCACAACACCAGAGACTGTACAGTATGCAACAAAATATAACTACAGATCTTTCATAGAAGAATGCCTCAGGATACTACAATACACACAACGTATATTCGCAGTCATGAACAGAGCAGCGCCGAGGCGGCGACGGGTTTCCCCCCCCGCTGCTAAGGAACTTCAAGAGGCAGTCGTGATGGTATAAACAGTATTGGAACGCAGCCCTGGCTTTTAAACGTGCCTTATAAATAGACTTGACATTAAGCTTGCAAAGGGGTGTCTGTCTGTCTGTCTTATCCAGCAATAAGTAAACAGCGCCCCCTGTTGGACAAACAGTGTAGCACAAAGGAATCATTCGACGTTTTTCAGGATATAAAAAATTCTGAGAATAAGCCTATATCTATCATTTTGTTGTTTAAATAACATGAAATCTATCTATCTATCTATCTATCTATCTATCTATCTACAGTATACGGGATCAGGATCTGCATGTGGGCGGAGCGGCAGGTACACTCTCGTAAAGCAATAAAACAGTGTTCTCTTGAATCAATAATAAAAAATTTTTTATACTTGGCATAATGAAGAAGTATATAACACTTAGAGGCGTGCTTTTAAGGGAAAACTGTTTAGGAGATTGTGGTGTGTTGAAGTAGAGCTACTCTAACCTCAAATTTGATTATTTCCACCAAAACTTCGAAATAAAAAAAAAATTATAAATGCTTATTATTTATTAGTTTGAAAAAAAAAAAGCATGATACAGTAACATATCTGGATTGGATTATTTTTTTTTATTTATATACTAATTTATATATGGCTCAGTGGTAGGTGCTACACATTTTTTCACTTGCATAGCAATTGACATTGTTGCAAAGCAGCTTTACACAATTGCATATGGAAGGCACGGGTTCAAATCCCAGCCACTGGATGCAGTACTAGTCCCAAGCTCAGATAAAATGGGAGGGTTACGTCAGGAAGGGCACCCAGCGTGAAACATGTGCCAAACTTGTATGTGCAGACCGGATGGTGTGCTGTGGAGACCTGTTGCCGGGAGCAACCAAAAGACCAACGGTCTTACTGTACGTACTGTACTAGATGTGTTCAACTCATCTACTCTTGCGTTAAAACGTAAACCGCTCCATCATGAAGCCTTACTGTGATGAAAAAAAAAAAAAAACATCTACAGAAAGCCATACAGGTCTTAAAGAGCGCTCTAAACCATTATTTGTGTACTGTACAGGTAGTCGTTGACATACAAACAGAAAATGTCTGTCCTGTAAAGCTGTCCTGACGGTGAATAATTCTAATACGAAAAATCCTCAACAACACAGAGTTCACAGTCCAATACAGCGGAAAACAGCTCCGAGACAAAATGGCATCCGGGATTCCCTTCGCGATTTAAAGGCACAAAGACAACACCGTTACATTTGACGTGTGGGATTCATTTCCTTAAGCACAGTTAAGTTTTTTGGCCACATGATGGCAGTGTTGGGGAAGGGGACAGATTTAGAGAAGTGTATTGGTATGCTTTACAATCTTAGATTTGTGTCAAAGGCGTATAATACTCACTTTGTCAGACTTAACAACAAATCGGACTTACGAATGCGCTCCTGGAGCGGAACTCCTTTGTAAGTTGGGGACTGCCTGTATTAGAGATAATGATTACAGAACGCAATTTTAAGTGTGTAATGTAATCGGTTTAACGATCACTGACATAAGACACATCTAAATAAAAAGTAAATGTGGAGACACAGACACATAGAAATGAAGAGAAACACTACTCGCTGTTTAAATCAATTCAACATTTTAATGGGCACAGAAAGGTTGTGAGAGAACACTTTTGAATGTTTTACACGGTAGTGGAAGCTGAAAAGGATGTCCTCATGCTTGTCTGAAACATCCATACAGTTTCACAACTCAAATTACAGGCAACAACAACAAAAAAAAATGTTTTTAACAGAAATCAACATTGCTGTAAAAACGTCAACGGTGTCGGTTAAAAGGATAACGGTGTCGGACAAAAAGAGACGACATGAAGAGGACAAGAAGTCAGACTTGGCAGTTGGCGTGACGTGGCACTGTGATATTTACCTGATATGACACTGGCACAGTGAGGATCCTCTTTAAACAGTACTCTCTTCCTCTCTCTCACTCAATCACACACACACCTTAATAGGTGGCTCAAGGATACACGTATGATTAAATTCCTTATCAAGTCAAGGAACCAAAAAAAAAAAAACAAAAAAATCCAGCACTTTTTATATCCCACGTATTTAAAGAAAGCAGCACTTTGGGAATTCGCTTTTGTATAATATTCCTTTTTGTTTGTTTGTTTTGCCTTTAGTGCTTAACGCAGGCGCGCGTTCAATTTCAGTCTCGAAATCCCTTAAAAAAAAAAAACAAACTTAATAAATGCCTTTAATACTTGAACAGGACTGTGTGTAATAATGTCAGGTCACTGCCTCCTGTAAAGACTTTTTTTTTGAGAATTAGCCTCATTTGTGTTTAACGGACTCGTTTATCCAAGAAACGGAATCGAATTCAAGCACACGACAGACAGACAGGTTGGTGATTGACCGAAAGCCTCGCGGGCCAACAGATCTTGTACTCCTGGAACAAGTGAACATGTATATATTGTGTCCAGGATATATTTATGTATAGTTATTTATTTAAAATCTTTATTCAAAAACGGGCAAAGAAGGATAACGTACAGTAATGAACGTAGCTACAACTGATTACGATTAACCGCCGTGCCACGAAATACAGTGGAACCTCGGGATACGGACCGAATTCGACCTGGAGACGAAAATCATAGAACTTGCTTTGCTTGTCGTCCCAAGTTTTGAACGGCTTTTGGTAAGTTGGACATACGCACCACTTAGCCGGCGTTCGGTTTGCTTATGCTAAATTTCAATTGATTAGATGAAAAAATTCATAAGGGAGGGTGTTAGTAAGTTCCACTGTAAATACATATTTTTTTTTTTTTGCATGTCAATTACAGCTCACAACCCCCCCCCCCCTTTTAAGGGGAGTGAGGAAGAGAAAGAAAAACAAAAAAACAAAAAACACATTCTAACACAGTCTTTCAGACATTAAGAGCAAACTCATCCGACTTAACCCTACTCAACTCATCGTGCCTTACGAATGATCTTTCTTTAAACAATTTCAGCTCCTTAAGAAAACAAAAACAAACAAAACAAAAAACATTTTCTCCCAAACACTAGAAAGTCAAAACCTAGTCTGTGAGAACGAGAAATAAATAAAAGCAGGAGAACAACAACAACAACAAAAAAAAGAGCTTATTGAGCAAACTGTCGAAAGCTAATTATCTGACACGGTTAAAGGAAATTGATTCGCTAAGTGTAAAGGTCCAGGCCAAAGGCTTGAGGATGGATTTAGTGATTTTTTTTTTCTTTTTTGAGATTTACTGTTTAGACTGTTAATCGAACACGAGCCTAAAACAATCAAACAACAGCAATATCTAAACACGCATGGTTGCTCAGTGTGAAAAAGTTAAATACAAAAAAAAAAGAAAAAGAAAAATCACAGCCTTGTTCATTAGAAAGTGGAAAAAAAAAAAAAGATGAGAAAACAAGACTTGACGGTTCAGAGAGACAAGAAATTGTGGCGCTGATTGTTTACGAAGCCAATCCGACATTGAAGAGGAAAAAACAAAACAAAACATTAAAATCGTCTACATAAAGTGGTTCGTTCAGGCACCTCTATGTCGGTTAAACAGGAGGCGAGAGCAACGAGGGAAACTTGCATATCTCAAGCTCTGGAGTCGAAACGCCATTGCACATCTTCAGAGCAGCACACATACATACACGTGCACACACACACACACACACACACACCAGACTAGCGTTCGTGTCCATGCTAATCCTCTCCCTCATCCATTCCTAAAGCTACGATGCATCTAGACATGTGCTGACGTTAAACACGAAAAACGTCGCCTATATATATTTCTTTATTTATATATGTAACACTACCTTATTTTCAAATAAAATAAATTACTCATATCAGAAGCAACGCTAAACTGACGAGCGTGCGCAAACTTTTGAACTGCTCAACAATACTGTGCACCGTTTCATTAGATATCCATATTGCATACAAGATGATGGGCACATGCCTAGACGCAGCCGCTCGGGAAGTAGTAGAAGAAGAAAGAAAAAAAAAAAGAAAAAGGAAAAAAAAAACTACTTGGCGTATAGAATAATTTCTCTATCTTTGTATAAAACAGAGCCGTAAAAACTGAAATAAGTGCTTTGAAGAAAATATCAGGTAAGCGAAAAATAAACTACTAATTTAATTATTTTATTTATTTATTGATTTGTTTTTTAAAATCTATTTTCAGTAAATAAATTTTTTTTTAAAATTTGTACTACAACTATACTACAATAATCTAAAAAAAACAATTTAATAAAATCCAAAACATGACCGCAGGTGTTTAAATGACGTGATGTGATTTTAAGACGTTTAAACCGATTAAAAGACGTGCTTATCGTAACAAGTTGATCGCGTGACTGAAGTAAAAACGTCCGCACTGTTAATGAAGGAGAAAAAAACTAAACAAAAAATAAAAAATAAGCCGCCACCTAAACCCGACAGAAATGCCTGCAATGAATTATTAAGTACTGAAAATATAAACAAGCTACATTTTCTCTCGGCGAGTTTACGTTCCTCGCGCAAAACAAAGAAAAATAATCTAATCCAGACAGAGAGACGGAGGACGTGCAGACAACTCCCGACTGCAGTTGCATATAACGAGGCGCAGGAGGAGAATCCGTCCGTCCATGGCGGACTCAGGTTAAAGCGGTAACGGGTCACCTTTTAAAGAAGCAGTTTGTCATTTTCAGATGGCACAATGACGAGTCTCAGCCAAACAAAAGCCAAATAAAGAACGAAAAAAAAATCAAAACTGACCAACCCACACTATTAAAGCTGAGCAGCTTTCCTTAGTCAAAACAAATGTTTCAGATGTGGGCGGAGCCAATTTCCAGCCAGCACAGGGGAGGAATATACGTAATAAGTTGTTTAAAAATGATCAAACAAATCCAGATCCATTGTACAGCAAAAAACAAGACTCAGATCTTTGAGTCTTGTTTTGATTTAACGTACTAAACGTATAGCGTATAAACATATAGACAAAACAAATAGCGTTTAGTGTGTTTGATTTTC
Source organism: Platyallabes tihoni (assembly GCA_030068045.1). Classification (NCBI taxonomy): domain Eukaryota; kingdom Metazoa; phylum Chordata; class Actinopteri; order Siluriformes; family Clariidae; genus Platyallabes; species Platyallabes tihoni. Next base: position 4,157,357 of record JAQQZS010000009.1, on the reverse strand, counting down.
TTCTACGTCCACTTTGGCGGTTTTTACTGATGAATAAATGAAGTAAGTTTTCAGTTAGAAAAAAGATTTAAGGTTTTTTTATATTAAAAAAAAAAAAATTCTAGTTCATTGTGAAACTGAACTAAACCAAATGGAAAGCAACCCTACGGTATCATCGTCACTCTGATTTAAATTAGAAGACAGAAGGGGAAAGAAGACAAAAAAAAAAAAAAACCTGACAAACTGCATCTTTAAAAGAAAAACGAAACCAAATAGATATCCAACACACACGCTACATTTTAATCCACAGAGAGGAGTAGCGCGTTCTGGCGCGAGCCAGGATCGTTCTCCACCAAATGCACCATGTGAAAGGGAAAGGAAAAAAAACAAAAACAAACAAAAACATATTCCGGTTTGTAATGGCTTTCCCGATTCTACCTGAGTAAAGAGTTAATTATTCTCGAATACACAACAGCTCAAAGCCATTCGAAAGCAGGAGTTAGTAACTCGTGTTTCAGATAGATGTAGTCATCTTTAAACCAGTACGTTTACATAAAGTGCGATTACTTACGACGAGCCAAACACCTTTGCTTGGTTAAACGAGAAAGAAAAAAGAAAAAAAAAAAAGAAAAGAAACAACAAGACAGGTTGATTATATTATTATTTAAACAAAGTCTAAGAAAGACAGAGAGGTTATCTATACTCCGGCCCAATCTTTGGTCTGTCTGGGCAAAAAAAATAGAAAAAATTTAAAGAAAGGGACCGTGATATCTCGGCACAGTGTACCGTCTGAGAGTTCTGAAGAAAGGTCTTGCTCGTGAAATGTCACAGTAGATGATGCCGAGGCTTTAACGCAACCCTGCTGATTACGGGTTACGAGCCTGAACGTTAGTTAGCTCTCGAGACAGAAATGTGCAAAGAAACAAACGTTAAGGTTCAGGTCACGACGGGAGAAAAGACCACTGAGTATACGGCTTTGTCCGGCCACGGCTGCTTCATGACAGCGTGTGTAACCAAGTCGTTTCGATTTATTCGAACGCTGTAAAACGTCCAGCTTGTTCGTTCGACGAGTTTTTCCTCATCCAAACTCTTTCGCTTGCTGTAAGCCGCGCTCCATTTCCGTTTTTCCTCAGTGCTGTTGTGTATTTCAAGTAATGTATCGCAGAGAAACCCAACTCGCACGAAGGGACGAGACCCTTCTTTGCTGGGAATTATTAATAATACTGAGAAACCTAAAATAATAATAATAATAATAAAAAAAACATTTTAAAGAGCAGCCTTAGAACAATCCTGCTGAGGAAAAAAAAGTGATTATAAATCAGGCTTATGTTCAAACGTTGCTCAAAAAAACAAAAAACAAAAAAAAAGTCTGGTCAAGAAGATAAAATTAAGACTAATCCATTTATCTTCTTCTGTTCTACTGAGCCTTAAAAATTGCCCTCATGGACTTTTTATGTGCATTGCATGGAAGAAAAAACTAAACAAAACAAAAAAAACGTCTCAAACAAGCAAGCGTGAGTGATTTCACTACAGGATGCTTGTAGTTGTTTCCCGGGAAGCTCGCTTTCCCCCCGCGGCCGATCCACGCAAAAAACACATTGCCGCTCGCTTTAACCGGTTTTGGTGTAGCGGTCTCAAACCCACAGAAGTCCGAAGATTTAGCAAGTCTCTTCATCACCATCATTCACACTTCTCTCTAAGTCTCTTCCAGTTCTTGGTTCATGATCCTGGATCAGATCTGACTGTAGCACCCAAGGTGGAGCAGATGTAGTACTGGTACTCAGCACCTTTAATGATCAGGTCTGTCCATGGCCTCTTCGTAGTATATGATGTTTTCTGGATCTAGAAGAAGGAGAGGGGGAGGAGCAAGAGATTATTATGATAAGACACAATGCTTTAATTTTTCTTTCTTTCATTCATTCAGTCAGAGATCTTTATCCTGGGGACACTGGGGCGTGAGAAGACTTGGGAACGCATCCTTGATGGAATGCCAATTAGTCACAGTCACACCTCGGGGTTATTTACACTGGATCGCTTTATTTAATTTTTTTCCATCATCAAGGATCAATTATACTCACTTTTAACTTCTAACGCGCGCGCACACAAAAAACAAACGCTATTGTAGCATGTTGCTAGCAACATCATTAGCACGTGCTAATGATATTGCTAGCAACATACTAATCATGCTAGCAACATGCTAATATTGTTAGCATCATATTAAACCTGTTAGCATTATGCAACATGCCAATGATGTTGCATACTATTTGATGATGCTAACAATATTAGCCTGTTGCTAGCAACATCATTAGCATGTTGTTAGCATGTTTGTAACATGATTAGCATGTTAGCATCATGCTAGCAGCACGCTAAACACGATAGCATTATGCTAACAACATTGCTAATGTAGTTAGCATAATGCTAGAATCATGCTACTCATGTTAGTATGTTGCTAGCCGGACGCTAACTTGATTAGCATGTTGCTAATCAAGTGGGCTCTCTTTACTCAGGCAACCAATCAGGATCTCTCAGGATCATTGTGAAGCGGTCGAGCAGCACCCTAGCCACCGATCCCCTAGACCGTCATTCTAAAAGGCCCAGAGGCCCGAGTTTTGCCACGGCGAGCACCACTCACATTTTTTTCTTCAGAAAATGTACCCGTCTAGTTTCTCTATATATTCCCCGGCTACACTGATGCACTTATCCCAGAGTTTCACTAGAGCTTGGATACTATCAAGGTAGAAAGTCAGAAGGATATGACCGGACTGCCTGCATCATGTCTGAAACGCTAGCCTCCCAGGAACTCCTTTAAATGGCCCAAACATGTGGAAGTGGCTAGGAGCGAGGTCAGGACTGTAAGGGGATGTGGTGTATTGCGCTTGATGTCTTCTGTAAATGTCAAACGCTTTTACGCTTTCAATCTTCGTAAGTTCCAAGTCCCGTCAAGTAACATCATGTCGACTTATGTTGTTTTGAGTTCTAACAATAATCAGGAAACGTCTGAATTTTATAACACGTTGTGTTTGAACACGGTTTCAGAATTCTTTTTAAATTAGTGAATATTTTTCCGAGAAAACATTTTGAATTTGGAAGCAGCTTGTAAGTAAATCAAAAACAAAACAAGATGTCGCTTTTAATCCTGCAGATGTACCCAAGAGACGGGGCAAGTTGCTGCTGCACAATGCTGCTCTTGTTATCGCTGCTCCTACAAGCGCACACAACGATTGTAATCGATTATTACCCTGAATATATCCAACTAGCCATTGGGAAATAAAGAGAGTAATTTGTACATTTCCCTAATGAGAAAAGGTACAGCTAATGTTTATGAAAGTCAGAAAAATAAACCCTCACCTTGATTGTGAAGAGTGAGAAGATGATCAAAAGCTGCAAAACAAAACAAAAACAGTCAGTATACAAAAGCTGACGTTTTATATAAATGCTGCTCACTTAAAAACCGGACACACTTCATTATCAGACCTCTACCTTTAGTGTGGTAAAAGACAGCAGCCTGGAGATCAGCCCACCCCCACCCCCGAGCTCCTGACCCACGCTTCTCTTTCACTCCGTGCACATGGGACAAACCCTCGGCACTCCTTGTAGAGTCGGCGTCCACATCCTGGTGAGAGGCGCCTGAACCCGTGCGCTCCTCTTTACGCTTCTCCTGGTGGGCGATCCGAATTCGTGGAGACTCCGGACCGGTCCAGTTAGTCCTTCTCTGAACGTCCTGAGGCGCCGGGAAAGAAACGACGGGCGAGGGACGGATGAACGGAACGTCCTAAAATGTGACATCTGAAAGTTCGAACGGCGCGGCGGGACGAGAAACGGGCATCCCTTCCGGGCCTGCGGTGGGCTCGTTGATGAACGACAGGCCCCACTGGTTCTGAAAGATGTCCCCGAGAGCCTTCTGATTTGTCTGAGCAGCAGGGGGTTGCATATTTAAAGGTTTGTGCGGGTAAACAAAAAGACTCGATTTCCGTGGCTCCGGAGCAGACGAACAAGATGACGAACTGCAATCGTTATCCGTGGCGGACTCGGCGTCCTCCTCCTCCTCTTCAGCCTGGTTCGAGGAGAAAGAAGGTGCGGCGCTAAGAGCAGCGGCGGAACTGAACGATGTTTCCACGGAGTAACACCCGTTAGCGTCTAAGCTAGCAGATGTGACAGTTTTTACAGCAGACATAGGAACATGCGAGAGCTTCCCTGACGTCTCTGCGCCAAGTTGAGTCGCTTTTTTGAGGTTCTCCTTAACTTTGCTCGCATAGCTAATTTTCGGGACGATCTTGGCGCTGCTGTTGTCCACTGGAAAGGCGGGAGGAGGCTTGAATAAAGTCCACGAGTCCTCTTTCGAGTTCACAGAGGAGACGGGTTTGCTTTTACCGACCCGATCGTCAGTCTTTTTACCAATGAGAGTAACGGCGGTCTTGCTGTCAGAGTTGCCTCGCTGCGCCTCGGCCCTGGGGCCGGCGTCCTGAAAGCCTGGCCTTTTGTGCACCTCCGGTTTAAGTAAAGTCCTGGTGCAGTTAGGACGAGAGTGCAGCATTTTCCCGGACACCTCCTGGTTTGCCGTTTCTGAATCCTGCTTAGAAAAGGGCTTCGCGGCCTTCTCCTTGTCTCGACCCGTGTTCTCGGTGCCTTTCGTGCTGCTGCGTCTCGCCCTCCTCTTTTTAGGAGTGGTGTAGCCGCTCTCCGAGCCGCTCCCGTCGTTCTCGGCGCCGGGCTTGCTCGAGTAACCGTTCGTAATGTAACCGGGACAGAGGACCGCCTCTCCGTTCAGAGACAACACCGTCTCCTTTTCATGCATGTTTTTAACCTTTAAAACAGAAGTCGTTGTCGTCTGGTGATGATCCTCATCCATTCTGAGAGTTAGGAATTGTTACAAGTTGACCCTCCTCGCTTTGGGGGGGAACATCAGGGAACAAGTTGGTCTTATTCACAGTCAGGTTGAAACCGATTAGTAAACTTTGACCTGCAAGACAAGACAGAACACAAGCATGAGGAAAAAAGGTTAGCAGGAATGATTAACACACAGCATCGAGTATATTGTGAGACAAACAACACACACAGATTTAGCAGGAAACTCAGGTGAACTTTGAAATCTTCCAAGGCCACCATGACTGAGCAAAACGTGACCAAGACCTGACTGACTGACTCACGCAGCAAACTCTGAGCCAAACACCATCTGCATAAATACGAGCTTCCTGGAAAAACCAAAACAATCATCACTCATAAACACACGTTATAATAAAACTAATATTTTTATTATTATTAATTTTCCAAATAATATTCATAAAGCTTTATTTTTTAGGGCATATTTAGTTAAACTATATCATCAGGAAGTTTAATAATAAACCTGATTCTTTAAATAGTTGTTTAAAACAGACACGTTTTAAACTTACTATTTTTATACACAATTAGGTCATGACACGTTCTGATTCCGGCTCTCTCATATTCCAACACTTTTAGTCATCTAGAGCACTATGTAGCGCGCGAGTGCTGTTCATTTTAACTGTACGAAGTGCACTTCAATAAGGGCGAGTTGTTGATTTGGGATTGAACCTCCGCAGGTGGTCCAGGCCAAATATGGAAGCTAGCTAACTCGCTGTGTATCTGAAAAAGTAA
>JAQQZS010000009.1:4095637-4106258 GCA_030068045.1 Platyallabes tihoni | reverse complement strand
ATATATATATATATATATATATATATATATATATATATATATATATATAGTTGGTTTCTCAATTCCTTAAAAACAACAACAACAACAACGATCTTTTGGTCTTTATTAAGAACGAAAAGTTATTCTCCCCCCCTCCAAGACACTTTCATCCAAACAAATTTACAGGCAAGACAGGATGCCAACAAAGTGCAGAGTTGAGCTGGTGGGGAATAAGGGTCTTGTTTAAGGGCAATCAGCTTTGAAGCTAAGATTGAAGAGAATATATGAATACAAAGTCAAAAGACACTTTAAAAATAATTATGATTTTTTTTATTTATATATATTTTTTATTTTAACCTCTGTATGACCTCATGGCAAAATAAGAGCTGTTATTAAAAATGTTCTTGATGAAACTTTGTATATAGAAAAGTTTGAGTTAATGATGCAAAATAACTTCTAAAACTAGCATAAATAGCATACTTTACATACAGAATGAGGAGTTTATTTATTACTGAGAACATAAGCAGTCTATATTGTGTACAGTACAATCTGTGGATACATTGTGTGGCATACATCATACCATCTAATGTCTGATATTAATGCCTACAGGTACTTCATAATCATTTACAAATTGTGTTCAACAGTGGTTAATGGCACTAACTGTGTGTCTCAGCCTGGGTGAGAGTAGGTCTGTACGGTCCACAGTACTGACGAGAGAGCAGCTGCCTGCCAAGACCCACATTCACAACCAATCAGAGAAGCACTTTCAGCAATAAAGCACACCTGATAACATTATGTCATTTTAAACAATACTTTGTCTCCTTAGTAATTATTTCTGTGTTGTTCAGAATTGCCTAAGTGTTGTTTTGTTAAAAGCTAACTAGCATGTAGCACAAGGCTGAATCCCTAATCCCTCTCTAAAATGGAATAAAAGTGGAAGTATAAAGAGAAATTTACAAGATTTGCAGGTCTGTCCACCATCTCCATGGTTTGTTCTACTCACCTTTTGGCTAAACAGTACTGGTAAGAATTTAAAACTACAGTAATGTCATGCTTATTAGTTGTACTACCTATGAGTCGCCAGCTGATAAGCAAAATGACTGGACAAATCAACACACAAATTCTAATCTGTTAATAATAAATGATGTTTGTTGAACTGTTGTATGCTTGGGCTGTGTCCTTGTGCTGACCGCATCGCAGCCATGCTGATATTCAGTACAACAGCACTCCCTCTCATGTGATATTCCTTAATTATAGTGCTTAGCAGTATAGTTACAAAGTAACGCGTTAGTGTACTCGGATTACTTTTTTGATGTAACCTAACGCATTAGGTTCGCCCTTTAAGTACTTAGTTACTTAGTTATTTTTTCAAAAATGTAATCCATTATTCAGACAATTTATGTAATCCGTGAGCCAGACAGCAGTCATTCCCAATCCATTAGTGTGTGTTTGTGTGTGTGTGTGTGTGTGTGTGTGTGTGAAAGTCGTCCTACAAGCCCCGCCCCCGATAACCCGTCCCCCTCTGTTATTCCTGCTGTTATACTCCTATCTCACCTATGCGGTTTGACTATGCGAGGACCGATGCACGGAAAGATGGAAACCTAATTGCAGCTGCAAAACTGGCGGTGAATCATGATGAACCGTACTTACGGCGACCGTGCGAAACCGCGTAGGTGAGATAGGGGTATTAGTTAACAGATTATTGTTTGATATTATCACCAAACTTCTCAATACTCAACTAGTATTCAAATTATGTTTAATAAAGCGTACTCTATTCCAGTTTGAAAGTTATTACACTGTTAAACAATAGTGTTTATGGTGAACAGATTATACAGTCACTTGACATCAAGTCATATATTTGTGCTTCATACACAGTCATGCGTACAAATCTAATGAATCATTAGTAATTAAAAGGTTTCGCATATGCCCTTTAAAATGTTGTCAATGTATTTTTAATGCATTATGTATAGAGCGCGTAGAGAAAGCCTGCCAGGAGGCGATTAATTGATGGGAGAAGAGGAAATGTGTGATGGAAAGCGTGAAGTCTTTCCAAACGGTTTCATTGTTTCTGTTAAATGAAGCACGGCTAAGAGGACTTCATCATCCCGGTTTTGTCATAAAACCTATTAGTCTCTGTATGAGAAATAAAGGAAACAGAGCTAAAGATAAAAAAAGAAAAAAAGAAAGAAAGTAACTCATGGAGAGGTTTGAAGCCCCCTTAAGTAAATTCCGCTCTCATCTGAAGAAGAAGTGGAAGACATTTAGATAATGAAGGTTAAACTCTGTATCTAAACACTGCCTGGACAGATTAAGAGTGGTTATTACGTGTGCGGAAGGCAATTTACAGACTAACAACTTTCATCATCAAGACAGAGGAGTTTCTCTCGGGTTGTCAAGCAGACTATGCGAAGCCTGGGCTCAAGATGGAAAAACAAAACAAAATCCTCCGGGGAGATCAGTGCGCCTCAGTTTGTCATATCCCAGATGGTGTGTAAGTCGTGCAGACGAAGCGGTGCTGGAGAAAAGCTGTCAAAACGAATATGAATACCTTGCCGTGGCCTGTGTGACAGGCAGCCTGATAGCAAACAGGAACCAAGACTAGAGCATATTTAATATTACAAGAAAAGGAAATGGAGTCTGGTTCCAGTAGATATTAACCAAAGTGCAAATAATCACGACCATACCCTGTCGCTCGTTCGCAGCTCATTATCTTGACTCACATGAGTGACAGGAGTCCGGCCCTCTCGCTCGTTTTCAATCTTGCTGATGTACAGTACCGTAAGGTGTCATGAACGCCGCAGAACAGCCATTTGCATACAGGCCTCACACTCCCCAATCGATGCTTTAATTATGAAATGAAACACATTCAAGCGCCGAGCGGCTCCTACGCCCATTAATTATTGAACTAAGCACATTAAAGCGGCTGAGGGACGGCCGGAAAAGATTACAATTTACCCAGTGCGATCGTAAAGCAGCCACGAGCTCTGTCATTAAACCCGCCGGGCTGAAGAGCAATGTTCTTGTGCAAATTGGCTGACTAAGAGATGCATTACAGTGATTTTCTGCATTGGGATGTATATTAAAGATTTTCAAATAAACCATGGATCGCTGTGAAAGCGCTTAGCATAGACGTTAAAGCTGACTGGGTAGTGCTCATGCTGTAGGAGTACATGACGCCTACTGTACATAAGCTGTTCGTAATAGCTGATATTAACCTATGAACTATTTTTTTGCATTACATCACGGGCAAGTGAGGCCTGCAGCTCTTAAATGTTGTTCTGGGTCCTTTTATGAGCTCCTGGATGAGTTGTCGTTGTGCTTTAAGAGTAATTTCGGAAGTTCGGCCACTCCTGGGAAGGGTCGCAACTGTTCCAAGTTTTCTCATTTATAGATAATGGTTCACTGGATTCCCAAGGCCTTCGATATGGCTTTGTAACACTTTCCAGACTGGTATATGCCAAGTACTTTGTTTGTGTTAGGTGGTTGTTAGGGTCAAGTGAAACGTAAAAAAATATTATTATTGATATTAAAAAATATAAATATTGTTGACAAAAAAAGACGAGACAAAAAAAAAAACAATAAAACATTTATCTTTATTTCGTCAACATATCATTTTTGGCACAATCCGGTGTGATATGGTCATGGCATGTGGCGTATCAGGAGTAGTTTGCCACAATCACTGGGAAAAATATCACAAACCTGAAGATGCTCATCAAGGCATTTCATAAAAATCACCCAGTTTTACAGCCTCTTTATGGTAATTATGTTACCATATGTGAACATAATTATGTTGTGATTTTATTTATTTAATTTTGTAGTTAAACCGTTGCAGAACACATTAAGCTAATAGGTTATCAAATGACTGTGACCCATAAGAGCTACAACAGTCCAAGTGTGTAAAAAAAAAAAGTATTGTCCATACTGCTCCTATTGTTTAGTAGTTACAAATATGGACATGCAGCAGTTGTTGTGATGGTTAAAATAAATATAATTAGCTGAAAACATCAGATGAAAAGATGCATTTTAAATTTTAAGATAATTATTTTGTGAGAAACCTTAAAAAATGGGTTTTGGCTATAGGGTTGACTGTAGGGTTAATTAATAATAATCTTATTGCTAAAATGTTATGTTTTCATTTAATATAACTAGACTAAAACACTTAAAGCTTCCTCTGACTAAAACTAGACTAAATTGTCTAGAATTGTCTCAAAAATGACTAAATTTTTACATACGGCTAAATAAGACTAAATATGATCAAAACTAACCTTAATCCTGGGTCTAAGACTAAAATTAGCTGAAATTAGCTAAAATAGCTGACAAAATTAACACTATGACAAATATGCAAAAATAAATAAATAAATAAATAAATAAATAAATAAATAACAGGAAGTGGGCAAATACTTTTCCACAGCCCTGTAGTTGACGTTGCAACGGAGTTAAGTGATACAGACTTGTGAATTAACAACGACTTAAGCCGTTTTATTGACTGATGTACATTTAAATACTTTCACAATTGCTCTGTCTTTTAATGAAATCATACTTTAGATTTATGCTCATATTTATAAGATGCATCCGCACTATAAGAAATTAATTGGAATTATGCTGATGTATGGACTTTGTCTCTGGATTCAACGTTAAAACACATTTGCAAATAATCATTCATTTGCAGACAGGATGTAAGAAAGGGAAACAGGGAAATAATCAACAATGTTGGTGGTTTAATGTAGCACTTACTCTATGTAGCCTTATGAACATATACTGTAGTATGTTTGGACATTTTAAGTTTCACTTTTATTTTGGTGCAAGACTGAGACTGTTTACTACTTTAGAGATATTCTATTTGCGATTTCTCATTTTTTCTCGGTTGTGGTTCTCAGAATTAGACTTTTAGAAATTCAAACCTCTGATTTCTTTAATCTTGAGCATTATGTATTTGCACTGTTTGTGCATCCTTGCAGTAAATGATTTCAGTCATATACATATGTAACAGGTTTGCTGATCCTTATCTACTTCTGTTGCAAAATATATTTTCACCTCAGTGGGGAGAGAAATGGAATGGATTATCCCTGTGGATTTAGTAAAAACACTGCAGTCTGGTTCAGATCGATCTCTTTCAGTCCTGTCATGCTCACAATATTACATCTACTTTAAATTCTTTTTTTTTTTCCTTTTAATAACGGATCAAGTGCAAAGTCAATATGGTGTTCGAGGTCAACGAGCCACACTGACATTGTGAAAAGTTTTTTTTTTTTTTGCGCCTTGTATCTTTTAAAGATTTTTAGGTTAATCAACCTGTTATCTTTTACCTTCAACAAAGCACGCTGAATAAAATTATGAGGTCAAAGGAATAAAAGAAATAAAAAGATAAAAAAATAAAAACATTGAGCTAGCATTAAATCGTTAGATTCCTTTTTTAAATCTGTGTTGGCAAAAATCCTGCTTGAGCAAATATGATGTGTATACTGCATACAGAAAAAGGGCCATTTCAATGAAAGTATGTACAGTACATACCAGTTTTACTCTGGTACATTTATTCCCATTTTCACGACTGTGGTACGATCTGCATGTCTTTGCATGGTGAAAGGAAACCGGAGTACCAGGAGGAAACACACCAAGCATGCAAACTCTACGCACTTAGACCTGGGCGGGAATCAAACCCCGACCCTGGAGGTGCAAGGCGACAGCTCTAACCGCTAAGCTACTGCGCCGTAAGAGCAGGGATAGAATCTTTATATTTTTTAAGTCATTATTTGTATAAGATGAAGTGAAATGGAACACAGATGACAGCGGCAAAACCCACTGACCGAATTCACCTTAATACTGGAAATCTCTAAAATGGTCTTAAAATTACTGCAGTGAGCTTGGTATCCTCCAGTATCAATGCAGGGTGTATTTCCAAGCTCACACCCAGTCATCTCAAGATACACTCTGGATCCACTGCCACCCTGACCAGGATGAAGTGCAGACTAAAGAAAGAAAAAAAGGAAAGAATGAATGGAATTTCAGTATTAAGTCAAGAACAATTAGCTTTCTACTTTTTTTGTGTGTGTGTAGTTGGAAAACTCTGAACCCAAAACTTGACGTAGTTTTGCTTTTTTCCTCTGAAGTTATTGTAGGGGTGTCACGTACAATGTTCTCGTATGAATCAGAAATAAAAAGACAGCATGAGCAGTCTTCAGACAGAAACTGCTGAGACCCTGAAGACTTATCTTTTTAATGTCATGCTGGTGTTCTCTTGGAGCCGAGGACCTCCTGTTTCTCTTTTTAAGCAAGAAAAATGAAAAAAATAAAAATAAAAATACCACAAGACAAGCAATGGTACTTGGAGATGAAGGAAAACTATCGTGCTCATGCATAAATCATACCATCTGAGAAGCAAACACCGAGGGCATCAGCCCGGAGGAGAACCACTCAAGCTGGCGAACCTGAAATGAGAGACAGGTTCTCATCCGCCAGTTTTGCTCTTGGGAAACTCACTGTTGTTCGCAGAGTTTTTTCAGAAGCACAAATAACAAGCACTTGGCTTCACCAGGACTGAAATAAGAGGTAGAGTTTCTGTCTCAGGAGGTCGTTCGTCTCATCTACCTGCAGTCTATCGTAGCGCTCTGGGGCTATAATGATCAAACATGCCTGATCCAATCAAGCTGTCACCACTGAGGCCTAATTAAGATATTTTCAAAGCGTGTCAGAATCAGGAAGGCCCAGAGGATGCTAATGAAGTGCTGGAATGTTCTGTAGCTCGTCACATCAGATATAAATATATACACACTGAAGATTATTAGCAAAAACCACTATAATCCCTATGGAGCTTGAAGGGACGGAGGGCATGTCTAATAATAAAGGGACAAGGGCCGACAAAAATCATGTCAGACTGCGACATGCAGTACCGTGACAAGTCCTTCTAGGGGAAATACATCACCATCCTGGGAACGCCATCGGTCCATAGGAATTTTATTTCAAAGAACTTTTTCTAACTAATTCAACAAAGATCTGTCGAAGGTACTGCATGCAGGGCATCTACTGTATCTAACCCCTGCTGTTGCGCCAATTAAGCGAGGCTCTTCACCCCTGCAATTCTGGATGTGTCAGTCAGTCAGTATATATGGAAAAGCTTTCCAAAAATCTGACAAAGGTCCACACATGATCCAAATGAATTTATTTGAATTTTATTCCTATGTAAAATACTCAGTTATGATTAGCAAGCAAATACACCGATCAGGCATAACGTTATGACTACTTGCCTAATACTGAGTAGGTCCACCATTACAGTGATGCGCTGTGTGTTCTGACACCTTTTTATCACAACCAGCATTAACCCTTTCCTCATTTCCTCAGCTGTGAGCCTAGGCCACCCATGACCGTGTCGCCAGTTCACCGGTTCTCCTTGCTTTGATCACTTTTGGTATGTCCTGACCACTGCAGAACAGGAACATCCCACGAGAGCTGCAGTATTGCAAGTTGCTCTGACCCAGTCCTCTAGTCATCTGGCCCATGTCAAAGTCACTCAAATCTTTACGCTTTCTCATTTTTCTGTTTCAAACACAATCAACTTAGGGGAAAAAATGTTTACTTCCTAATATACCCCACCCAGTTCCAGCCGCAACTGCAACAAGATATTGAAAATGTACCTCCGGTGAGAAGAGGCGAATTGTGATAGCTAGACAAATGGGTCATAGAGCAACTCCAAAACTGCAGCTCTTGTGGGACGTTCCCAGGCTACTGCATTGGCTGTAGCAGTGTAGATCAAATTGAGGGAAAGTTTAATGCTGGTTTCAAGAGCAAGGTGCCATACTGTAAGTTTGGTGGCAAACGGGGGACCTACTCAATATACATGATCAGAGTATGTATTTATGTAAATTGAGGTTTGGTCAAATGTTCAAACGTGGCATGAAAATGAGTAGAAATAAAGGTTTATGCTTTGCTATTGCTTTCGTTAGATCACCTCTGGAAGTCTACAGATAATCAATGGAATAGATTTATACCGAAATTAGGCTGAAAAACAAAATGTTATAATATATCCATTGCTATAGCTACAGTACTGCATGGGAGAGAGATAAGAGATGATCGAATCCAACGATTTCTTTCAATTTGATGATTAAAATGTAATCCCCCCTCCCCAAATTTGGCAGGTATGTACTGTAAAGCACCCAAGCAGTAGTTGGGTTCTACATACAACTTAAGTGTGTGTGGTGAAATGACCTCAGTGTGTTCTGTTATATAATAAGCCAGCACAGGGTTTCACTAACGAGTGTATATAAAACTTCATTTTCAAAAGACAGCACCACTGACTGTGCCCTTATTGTTTTATTCCATCCCTCTCTATTAGCCATGTCAGATTTCCAGGTAAAAATAGCCTTTTTCGTAACAATAAAAAGGCCACGGTGGCATAACAGCTGAATTCATTCACGCTTTCTATGCAGCCTTTACTCTCGGCAGCTCTTCTCACAATAGAGAAACATATTTTCCCCCAGAAACAAAGACAAAAAAAAAAAAAAAAACACATGCTTACTGTCTCGGCCAGAATACCGGCTTATTTATTTTTTTCCCCGAACTTGAATTAAACTGCCACGCAGGCTTCAAACAAAAGGCAGTAAAATGGCATTGATCGAATCTTCCACAAAAGAGACGGTGTCCGTGCCCGGTCAGCTGGCTCTCAGGGGTCAGCGAGTGGAATTCATTGAAATTCATTTCGCTTCTGTTCAACATTTTCTTCACCTTAATGAGCAGAGAGACCAGGGGAATCTTGTCAGACAGTATGTTTAGCATAACAAGAACCAGTTTCGACTGGATTTATATGATTATGAACTTTTTAAACCTGGAGATGGAGCTGAATGCGTTCAGACATCTAACACTCCCTGACACGTTCTTTATATCAACAAAAATTACCCCTTCAAATGTAAAATTATTCCAGCCATATATGAGCAAAGTCGTATATACAGCATGTAAGGTGCTTTCATTGCACCTTAGAAATGTTATGCATCTATTATTAATGCCTTAAAAGACCAGAGGAGATACAACTCAGTTCAAATGCTTCCAAATACTTTAAATGTGTTTAATACATGAGTATTAAACACAGTACATGAGTATCATGAACTTCAACAGCGATCTGGCACACGAACAATAACTCTATTACAAGTTACTCACACACACTCAATAAACGCTCAACTCCTGCTGGCGTTTACTGAATACTGATCAAGACGGACTGCTGAATCTTTCATCCTTCATAAATTTTCGGATATTAGGCTGAATAATTCGTACTCAGGTGTCAGACTCTCCGCAGGTTCCGGCATAAACAGGTCCCAGTGTGTTCCTCGTCCGTTTGACAAGTTCACACACTCAAACAGGCTCCTTTAATTATCTGCAGGGTTGGCAAAATATGAAGCAGCAGAGCAGTACACAGCGTTAATGATGAGCAAAGAACGGTGTGTGACAAGTGTGTGTCCGGCCGTAGCCAAAGGTTTTGAGAATGAGACAAATAATTTCTACAAAGTCTGCTGTTTCAGTGTTTTTAGATCCTTTTGTCACATGTTTCCATGGTAATTGCAAGCATTTCATAAGGTGTCAAAGGCCTTTATTGACAATTACATTAAGTTTATGCAAAGAGTCAATACTTGCAGTGTTGATCCTTCTTTTTCAGGACCTCTGCAGTTCTCCCTGACATGCTGTCAAGTAACGTCTGGCCCACATCCTGACTAATGGCGTGGCCCATTCTTACATAATCAGTGCTTGGAGTTTGTCAGGATTTGTGTTTTCTTGTTTTAAACATTGACCACAAGTTCTCAACGGGATTAAAGTCTGTAGAGTTTCCTGGCCATGGACCGAAAATTTCAACGTTTTGTTCCCTGAGCCACTTAGTTATCACTTTTGCCTTATGGCATGGTGCTCCATCATGCTGAAAAAGGTATTGTTCAAACCAAATGTTCTTGGACGGTTGGGAGAAGTCGTTCTCTGCTGATGTTTTTGTACAATTCTTTATTTATTGCGTGTTCTTAGGCAAAATTGTAAGTGAGCCGACTCGCTTGGCCGAGAAGCGACCCCATACATCAATGGTCTCAAGATGCTTTAATGTTGGCATGACATAGAACTGATGGTACGCACACCTTCAAGAAGGGCAGCAAAGAATATGCTTCTCTCCTGAAAAAAAAAAATCAGGGACAGACTGAGATTCTGCAAAAGATACAGGACTGCTGAGGACTGGGGAGTAAAGTCATTTTCTTTGATGAAATCCCCTTTCTGATTGTTTGAGGCAACCGGGAAAAAAGTCCTGCCAATCGATCTCATCTGCTCCCGGCTTAAGCTACTGGTTAAAATCCTGTAGCTAGCATGGGTCTTAATCCAGTTTATTTCAGTGAGACACTAATTCTCAACCTAATCAGTCCCTTGATAGTTTCCTGATCTTGAACTCCAGTGTAACATGATTAGACCGAGACTGTGGCACATCCAGAGACAACAACATGCATAATCAGATATTATCCACAACACGCAAATGATGAAGCTAAATTAGAGGGAAATAACTGATGACTATTTATTCAGGAGCATTTTATTTAGGAGTGGTGTTTCTTTATGAGGCTCCTCTGTCCTCCACTCGTTACCTGTATTAATGGCATCTGTTATCAGTATAAAAGACACCTGTCCACAACCT
>JAQQZS010000009.1:4069739-4081666 GCA_030068045.1 Platyallabes tihoni | reverse complement strand
CAATTGACAGGACAAACACAAGAATGAGTATATCTTAATTACATGTCTAAAATATGATTACCAAATATATATTTTAACATGATTAGAGAACATGTAGCTCCTCAAACATCCTCGCACGTTACAAAAACTGAAACCAAAAAAAGAAACTACCAGATCCAATACCTCCATTTTTAGCTGTTTTGCGTTCTTTCTGAGAATAACTTCACTTTTAACTTTAACCTTTTAACTATCACATTTATACGGTAGCCTTGCAAGACAAAATAACAAAATAAAACCAAAAAAAAAAAAAAACTAAGTAAAACCATAAACAAAATAAATAAAAAAAAAAACAATAACAAAACAAAATGTTGCCCTATATCTTGAGTGACGGAGGTCTCTTCCAATCAGGGATAAGAATTTCATTTGCAAACTATGCCTACTGTACCCTTTTCCGGTTTGACTGAATTGTTGTTGTGTTTGTTCTAATTTGGCATTTTGTTTCTGGAAATGTCGGTCTATTTTCCGATTTTTCATGTTTCCGTTTTTTGTTATTTTGTTTTCAGTTTTGTTATTTTGTTCTGCACTTCGTATATTTCGACAAATTCTAGGAAAAGTAGCACAATGATTTAATATGTTTGAATATTTTCCCGCCGTTGTGTGTGATAAATGTAGAAAGAAAAGTAATGTTTACAACAGTAGCAGATTCATTGCAGCCAAAGAGCATGATCTGCCCAGTGTTAAGACCTTGAAGAAACTTTGGATAGTTGTAGCTGGATGCCAAAGTGATGAGAAACTCTGGAACTGATCTGGTAAAAAAAAACAAATAATCAATAGGAATAAGAGGCCGACTTTCATAGATGGAAATGGAATTTAATTGGTATTCTGAAGAACCAGTGTTGAGGAAACTCTCCAATCACAAAACCATGACCTTCTACTACTAGTGTGTGTGTGTGTGGGTGTGTGTGTGTGTGTGTGTGTGTGTGTGTGTGTGCACGTGCATGTGTGTACAGAGATAAGGCTTTGAAAAGTAAGCCCTCTTTTTGCTTTAATCGAAAGGTTTGGAATTACTTTGATGTCCAAAGAATACCTGAAAGGAGCTGTGATGAAAAGACTCTCTTCTTTTACTCTGCTCCAGGTTCATGGAGTGCTTTTAAAGACATTGTGTGCGTTTTCTGAAAACTGGAGCCCTTCAGCTGGAGCCCTATACCAGGCGCAACAACAGGAACCACAAAAAGTGTTTGATGATGAAAAGGAGAGCAAACATGAGAACTGAAATCATCTCTTGTGTTTTTTAAACAGTGGTGATCATCGAGCTGTAAGGATGGCTAAAACCTTCTACAGACTGCGGCGCTTTTTAAGACAGGCCCAGCTGCTGTTCCTGTTCCTGGGCGTGGCTTACATCATGGCAGGAAGTGTGCTGCTGCTCCAGCATTCCAACGTGGCCTTGTTTCAAAAAGGAACATATCCGCCCTCGTCGTTACCCTCGGTACCGCTGTCCCCTAGATCCCTGGAGGCGCCGAGGGTTAGCCGGCACCAAAGGAGACCTGGATCCACAATCATTCAGGATGTGGAAAATAATCCGGATCTGTCGGGGAGTAGAGCGGATCGAGAGCGCTTCGTGTCCCGGAACGTGAAGATTAGGCATCTGAGGAGACACTGGATTCAAGGTCGGGGAACAGACCAAGAGAACTCGACCGAACGCAATCCGTCAAACAAGGACACCAGACATAAAGGTACGGCCTGAATTACAGTATATTCATATGTTAGATTTTTTTTGCTCGCTCTTAGAATTGATTGTACATTTTGCTTTAAAAGGAACCTACATCGGGTGCTTCATAAATGACGACAAACAACGTGCACTTGGAGGAACCGTGCTTTACGACTTCAGAAAAATTACCAGCTCCTTGTGCCAAGACACCTGCTGGGAGAGGTGAAATTTTGGATATAAGAAAATCTGTGTTTGTTTCATATCCATCTCACTCTGATCATCATACTGGGCACTCAACGAGTTCATCACCTCTAATAGTACTGTAAGTTATAATATTATTCTGTACTGTACAACGTATAACTAATAATCATCTCTGCATAATTATCCGGCAGCAAACATTCAATAATTCTAAAATAATTTCAAAGATCATCGCCGAGTGCATCGAGCAAACTGAATGATATGTAAATCATTCACTGTTATAAATAAGACGCTATTAAAGTGGATCATTTTTGGCTCGCACACCGTAAACCATCAGTCTTCGAACACACAATGTTAGATGCTCATTGCGACCAACAACAAACTTCTAGCAGGATCATAAATCTTTAAAAAAGATTAAAAATCTCTGAGCGTGAGCCCGAGCACGCGTCAGTACGATTCCAAATTCACAGCACAATTACAGTGGAGATATAGAGGAGAAATGAAAATAAAAGACGCTAATTTGCAGAAAATCACTTTGAAGTCTTTAATTTATTTATTTTTCTTGTACAAGCCAAGCGCAGACTGATTGATGCCAAACACAGAACGCTGTAATTTTCTTCTATCGCTGGTCTATCATTAGAGATTCTTTATTGTGTAATCTGACATGAGGGACACACATTACTGCGCAGAATTCATCTCGTACGTGCAACCATGTGCTATTTACGATTTGTTTTACAGCTTGAATTACTTACAGTGCGATGCCTTGCGAAAAACAACAAAACAACAAATGCGAAAGCTTTGAGAATCATTATCGCGAGGAATCGTTACAAAAGCTACATGGTATTACATTCATAACGGTAATGATTTACGAACGTATGCTTCTTGAAACCGAGGAAGAAAGCAGGCAGTGTTTGGGCAGCCGGCACAGGTGGCAGAATACAGACCCTCTGTGTTGGAGCTGAACCAACATTTCTGTGGATCTTTTGTTTCCTGGATTAAAAAAATAAATAAATAAACATTCAGAACACACAGGGACTTTGGAGAACCCAAAGCTCTACACTAAAAACATCCTGACCACTCATAAGCAAATTGCCGGAAAAGGTTAATACTCTTGTCAGAAATGGGACATATTTGTCTTAGGCATACTTACACCTCCTAATTACACTGTCAGCATCAACGCTCCCACTCAGAGCCACAGAACGTAAAGAACCGTCATCCAGACCCACGCTGCCTGCTCTGCCAATGATGCATAATTAATACCACTGAAACATAAAAGCTCATTGTCTCACAGAGCTGAGGAAAAACTTTCCCTGGATTAGATAATGGGAGGTGAAACAAACTATGTCTTTCTTTAAGCCATGGTTCTTAACATGATATGGGTTGTATAAGTTTAAAAAAAAAAAAAAAAGATTGCATATTTTGGTCTTTTTTTAACAAGTGAACATCAAAGTCATATTTCAATATTTTATTTAACCTCATTTAGCTTTGGTCTCTGTGTAAAAATGTGATATCCTGGTCATTCAGTACATTCAGGTCGTCAGCTGACTTCATTTTATTGCCACATAATGTTGCTATAATGAGACTAGACCTGAGCAACTGAACCAATCCCAGATTGGTGTACAGTGGACACTATGCATGGTAGGTGCATCGCTTCATGCGCTTCCCTTGTTACCCTGACGTGCCCGTCGCTCCGGAATAGTCCTGCCCTCGACTAATCAGACCGCATGACCTTTTCCCATCACTCTAAAGTCTAATCTTTATCCTCCCCAACAAAGCCTTTTTTCCCTAATGTGTCTCACTAATTAAGTGGTTTTCTTATGGCCACACAACTGATTAGTCTCAATCCTTTTTTTTTCTAGTCACTTTTAAACATAGCCCTGATTTCGTGATTTTTTTTCCCCCAACCACCCTTCTTCTGTGAAGTTGACAGTTCAGCACTATCCCTCCAGGTTTTATTAATGCGTTTGACATCTCTTATCCCATTTCCATTCATTTCAGCATCAAATCCGCTAAGCAGGCCTTTCTGAAATTAATTTTTTGACCAGACATTACAGGTCTCAGAGGGACCCCAGCGTCTCTCTTAATGCTCCAGCTGAAATAGCCTTAAGATGATGCATTCTGTCACATCTCAAATTCCATTTGTTTCACACCTGCTCAAAAGTGTGCTGTATTAGTGTCCAGGTAAATGAACTAATACACCCACCCCCACCTCCCACCCCCCTTTTGCCATGCGGTTGTAATGTTTAAGACCTTTCCCCATTTCTGGTGATGGTTTTGTTGGAAAAACAAAGAAAAAGATAGCCTTTCACGGTTAAAAGCTGAAAAGCTACGATAGCCGTCTCCAGTTGGCCTCCGCTTACGACCGCTGCTGGTCTGTCTCACTTTATCTTGGGTATAGAGATATCCTTGTTTACCCTGGGTGGTCCAGAAATTTCCTGCATTAACAGTGTTCTGTCCATTCCGTAACATACTGTAAATCTGTAGAAGCTTTTATAGTTGAAAGTCTAATTGATTGGCCAGTTGAAATAGTTCTAAAGTTAATTATGTAAAAAAAATGAAGCCAAAATAGTTTAAACAGAGTTAAAAAAAAAAAAAAAAAAAAAAGAAAGAAAGAATAAAGGTTCTTGAAAATACTGCTTGTCTTTGTGGTCTCATTGAAAAATAAAGCTGCTATAAATACGGTGTCCAGTACGGTGTGCAATCACCTGTACTGCTTGTGCGCCCTCTTGGGGTGCACAAGTGAATAGCTGAATGAACTACAGAGAAATATTATGTAAAACAAACATTGTTGGCACAATGTTTACATTTTAATTTAGTTAAAAGCTTAAATGATGGTTAATCAGTAAATTATTTATCATTAACGTCCCTGACTGCAACCACATCAAAATGTTGTTCATTTGTTAGAAAGCAACCATAACAAAGCACTGTAGGGAAGACTAATGGCTTTCTCTGAGATGTGACAGTGTGCAGCCCACTCAACAACATTACTGGGTAAAAAAGAACGCTCTCATGAGGATACCTTTCTAACTCAGGTTGCTGGAGATGCTGCTTGATAAGAAACTACTTTTGTGCCCTCTCTCATAACAGAAACGACAGAATGATAATCTGCAGAAATTGGTTGCAGAGTAATCAGGAGAGTGGCCTACGAATCCATTTACATTTTATACACACTCACATTTGAACACTGTTCAGGATTTTGCAGTTTTGATAAAAAAAAAGTATTTGACTCTCCCTTATTTATATATATCTTATATTATATATATATTAT
This sequence comes from Platyallabes tihoni, assembly GCA_030068045.1. Taxonomy (NCBI): domain Eukaryota; kingdom Metazoa; phylum Chordata; class Actinopteri; order Siluriformes; family Clariidae; genus Platyallabes; species Platyallabes tihoni. The sequence goes on along the minus strand of JAQQZS010000009.1, from coordinate 4,076,513 downwards.
ATATATATAGAGAGAGAGAGAGATAGATAGATAGATAGATAGATAGATATAAATCAAAACTGCTAAATCCTGAACAGTGTTAAAATGTGAGTATATATATTATATATTATATGTTTGAGAATATATATTTATTTATTTATTTTATTTTATTTCTTTGCATATTTGTCGCACTTTTAGCACAGTTATTGAGATCGTCAAACAACTTTTGGTATTACACACATTTATCTCCATTAAATGCAAAATGTAGTTTTTAAATGATGAGTTTATTATTTATTAAGGGTAAAAGCTGTCCAAACTTACAGTACCTGGCCCTATTGGAAAAAGTAACTGCCCCCTAAACCTAATAACTTCTTGTGCCAAATTCAGTCAAGTTTTTGCAATGGCTTTCCCATCACTGTGGAGGAATTTTGGTCCACTCTTTGCAGAATTGTTATAATTCAGCCACATTAAACGATTTTCAAGCACAAGGAGCCTGTTTAAGGATCTGAATCAGATTTAAGTCCAGGCTTTGACTAGGCGAATCCAAAACCTTAAATGAGCTATTCAGAGGTGGATTTGCTGGTGTGTTTCAGATCGTTGTTCTGCTGCATAACCCAAGTTCACCTGAGCTTCAGGTCACAAACTGATGGCTGGACGTTGATTTTCTGGTAGAGCACAGAATTTATGGTTTCATCAATTATGGCAAGTCATCCAGGTCCTGAAGTTGCAAATCAGCCCCAGACTGTCACGCTACCACCACCATGTTTGATGTTTTTATGAAATACTGTGTTAGTTTTACGCCAGATGTAACTTTTGACTCATCAGTCCACAAAATATTCACCTAAAATTCTTGGGGATAATTGATATATTTTTGGCAAATGTAAAAATCTTTTTGGTCAGCAGTGGATTTCCCCTTTGAAATTTCACATGGATGACGATTTTGCCCCCAGTCTCATTCTTAATGTTGAATCATGAACTCTGACCTTAACTGAGGGCTCAAGCCTGGAGTTCTTTAGATGTTGGTTAGGGTGTCTTTCATGAGATCCTGGATGAGTTGTTGTTGCGCTCTCAGAGTAATTTTAGGCCGGTCACTTTTGGAAAGGTTCACCACTGTTCCAAGTCTTCTCCTTTTGTAGATAATGGCTCAAATCCCAAAACCTTAGAAATGGTTTAGTAACCCTTCCCAGACTGAAAGACGATGTCAATTGCTTTGTTTCTCATCTGTTTTCAAATGTCTTTTTCAGCTGATTGTTTTGTTGTTTTATTTTAGATCTTTTATCGTGCTTCACTTTGTCAGACAGGTTCTATTTTGATTCAACAGGTCTGGCAGTAATCATGTCAGGGTGTGGAAAGGGAAATTTAATTCCGCTTTCCAAAAATAATAGTTCATTCATGATTAAGCAATTGCATTTTCACATAGGGACAGGTAGGGTTGGACAGCTTTCTTCCCTTAATAAATTAAATCATAACTTAAAAACTGTATTTTATATTTACTCGGGTTATCTTTGTGTGATATTAAAATGTGTTTGATGATCTCAGTCATTTATGTGTGAAAAACATGCAAAAAAAACAAACATGTGAAGCAGATATTAAACATCAGAATGAGGACAGATGTGATTTTGGTTTCTTTGACTGTGGCATGGTTGCTGGTGAGCCAAACTTTTGCACAGTGCCATAATAATGTTTTTATTTTTTTTCATAAAAAATTAACGCAGTATATGTTCAAGAATCATTCAGCATTCAGAGGTTTTCATTTAATATATGTTTAAATGTATTTTATTTATACATATACTGTATCATATTCAGTAAGGTATACTTTTGCATAAAAGTTGATGAGAGAAGTCTGATCAGATTGGCCACATTAGTTAAAACTGACATAAAGACTACTGTAACTAAAATAACCAAACTTTACACCCATGGTGAGCAGAAAAGCTTATATAATAGCCTGATCTACAGTATATTGCGTTTTACATTTTACAGTGGCTACCGGTTTGCGGGGCTGGAATACGGGACAGAGTGTCACTGTGGGAACCGGATCAGTGCCCCTCAGGCCCGGAGTGAGGACTGCAACCTGAACTGCAGGGCTGAGAGAGACTCTCTGTGTGGAGGCGTGGCCAGGCTGTCAATCTACAAAGTAGAGGCGGGGCTTCCTGGCCACCGGAGATGTGAGTGTGTCAGGCTGAACATTCACTTTCCGCAGTTTACGTGTACACACTTACTGTACTGTATATCGATTCCACAGGAGGGAACATTACATAGCCGAAGGCATTACAAAAAGCAATGTGCATATTTTAGATATCAAAATCAAACTAAACGTAAACTGAAAACAAAACATTAACACAGTATATGTTCAAGAATCATTCAGCATTCAGAGGTTTTCATTTAATATATGTTTAAATGTATTTTTCAAATCATATTAAGTAAGGTATACAAAGTAAGTATTTGCACCACATTATTCTGGGGTGTACATTTTTGCCATATATGTAACTCTATTATTGTTTGAAAAATAATGTATTATAGGTTTATATTATTATTATTATTATTATTATTATTAATTATAATTTTTTTGGAGAATTACTTTAGCTATGTCTTTATAAAATAGATTATTACACAGACTCAGACTGGGGCTGGGTGCCAATACTTTTAGACTTTTGATTGACGCATACTCCACACACTCAAATATATGCAGACTCTCCCTCACACATGGAGAGACTGTTTTTTTTTCTGATCCGTTGTAGCAGCTGAACACCTTTAGAATCTCAAACATGCCTGCTGGTCCTCTCTAGATGTCCTAGGAAATTGAATGTATGTGTATACAGTATGTAGGAAAATGCAGATTTATTTCACAGGAATGTATTAAAAATATACATATATCTCTACTGTTTTTCTACCTGTAGCCGTATTTCACACATTTACACACGCCTGTGTTTAGTACTACACGTCACTTCACTCTCCTACAGTAGCTTCTGAACATCATCATTAGAGTATTAAACTAAATAAATGTGTAGATGTTACTATAGAACCTTTTACACAAACGTTAGAAGACAATAATGTTTCATTTGTGTCCAAAGGACATTAATTGTGTTGTGTTTCAGATGTTGCTCAATGTGTAACACAATCTGTCAAATAGTGCATTTTTTTAGATTTTAGATTTAACTGATGACTGAACAATTGTTATGGCTTGCTAAACTCACAGCTAATGTAGCTAGTTAACTTCCAAAACATGGTATTGGTGCTAAAAAGTGTCCAATAATTATTGTTAACACATATACTGATAAAATTCCAGGGCTACCTCAGTGCTTTGCAATGAGAGATTGTTTTTGGTAAAAACTTCAAAAGCAAAAAATCTGTAGTGTCCGTAACCATGCCACATTCATGTTCACTCAATATCTTAACAATTGTGCAGGTTTATGTCTTTTTATGTGAAATCTAAATTGGCCAAGTTTCATCTGAATGACAATTAAAATCATTCAAAGATTTTAATTTAAAAAAAAAAAGAAAAAAAGTTACAGACACTACAGACAGGAATTGTATTTAGCAATTGTGTTTCTTTTCATCTGATAAAAATATACATACTGTATGTATTCATATTTACAAAAAAACTAAGCATGGATCGGGAGTTAAGAAGCATTAAGTATTATAAAAAATGGTGTTATATGATCCTATCTGGAAATTCACGTTTTTATGTAGCTGAGACACTTTTTAGCACCGTGTAGTGTATGAATAAGTGGAAAAATATGCACCAATAACCAGATTGGCACTAATATGGTTCTGTGTTCAACCTCTCGCTCTCTCAGACAAAAATGTCCACCATCACGGCTGCTTCCACATCCCGAAGAACATCAGCGCTGGTTTCCAGCTCCATGCCGGCGAGCAGAACATGACTTCACAGCTGTGTGTGGAGACGTGCACTGATCAGGTTGGATCCCACGTCCCTGGAACTTGCTCGCTGCAGCCTTTTAGTTCGCCTCCTTTGTACTTACTTCAAAAGGGGCCAGCATCAATCAATAGCCCTTTGTGATTCAAGAGCCTCTTTTTCAGTATTACACAGAAATGAAGCTCTGCGCTCTCGAGCCACTCGCACAGTATCTTGTTTTTTTGCCAGAAGAGAAGAAATAATGGAGTTTTAATGAGGAACAGATGAATAGAGAGTCCTTAGTTTGTATTTTGCTGTTAAAGTCTGAATCCATGACGGTATCGTTATATGATTTAACATTCCCTCCTGTTGACCCGCTCAGGAGCTGCCCCTGGCTGTACTGAGGGGGCGGGACTGCCTCTGTGGCCACACCTCCAGTTTTCTCTTAATGCAGAAGAATGTTAATGGAAAGCTGTGCGGGCGGAGCAAAGCTACAAACCACACCTCCGAAGCAGACTACTTACAGGTGTACAGCACACCAGTGCTAGGTAACACATGCACACATTTAGACCCTGTGATTAGGAAGATCAAAATCATTAACAAACCTGTTCACTGGGCAAAAATTTACTAAATTAGTGTTAATTTCGTCAAGGAAAAATAATGAAACAATATTTGTTGACGATCGTTTTTCGAGACGATGGCGAAACGTCACAGATGTCAGTGAACAGCGACAGTGACGACATCAGTGATGAAATTTTTATTGACAAAAAAAAAAACCGAGACTGAAATTTGCTTTAAAAGAATAAAAACTAATAAAACTTCTGTCTTTATTTTTGCCAACATGTAATTTTTCTCACAGTCCGCTGCGATACGGTGAGCGCCAATGTTTCCCGGTTCACAGCGCGCGGCATGTCAGGAGTAGTTTGCACGCACATTGATGGGACGATACAAGCTAGGTCATCTTAGATGACCATCTTAGATGTCCCAGAAGAGAAGAGACGATACTTGGGCCGATTTTCTTTATATTGAACCGGGGGGGGGGGAATAAAGCAGATGTGGGGAAACAGTGAAGGCACACAATCGCTGGGAAAAATACCACAAACCGAAAGAGATGCATCAAGGCATACCGTAAAAAATCACCCAATTTTACAGCTTCTTTGTGGTATTTGTGTTATCACATGTGAACATAATTATGTTGTGATTTATTTTATTTTATAGTTTAACCGTTGCAGAACACATTAGGAGCTACAACAGTGTGTAAATTCATATATATAAAGTTTGAAAACATAGTTAAAAAAATATGGACATGCAGCCGTTGTCGTGATGCTTAAAAATAAATATCATTAGCTGAAAACATCAGATGAAAAGGTACATTTTAAATGTTAAGATAATTATTTTGTAAAAAAAAAAAAACTTTTCAAATGGTTTTGGATAGACTGGATTGACTCTAGGGTTAATTAATAATAATCTTATTGCTAAAGTGTTACGTTTTCATTGACTAAAACTATGTAGACTAAAATACTTAAGGGTTCCTCTGACTAAAACTAGACTAAAATGTCCAGACTTTTATTTGACCAAAACAAAATAGTATAAGGTTGACTAAATATGATAAAATCTAACAGTGACATTTATCCCGGGGCTAAGACTAAAATTGAAAACACCTGACAAAATTAACACTAATGCAAATTTCCTACATGCCTTCCAGGTGTAGTAATTTGCGCATACTATTGGTGTTCCTAAAATGACTTTGAGGTTTATCTACTCACAGTGTGAGTGTCAGATAATCTATTTGCACTGACTTGTTTTTCAAAAGTTGATTTACATGGAAATTAATGCAAGAGAACAGGTGTGGAAGTGCAAACAAATCCTCAACTGGGCATTTTCAGAAGGCAAAAATCTAACCACAGCATAATCACAAACCTAACAGCTTGAAATACCTTGTCTTGTTAATTTTTTTTAATGAAAGCTGTTTTATTTTCAACCAAATCAAGCGACGCAGTTAAACATCCAGACAGTGTTTATTATTGTAATGTATTACTTTCATCTGGATGACACAGAGTTCTTATAAAAAGATAAATACATGGTACACACGTCACACTGATCTGCATGTTCATATCCCCCGTGTTGTCAGAGTCTCGGTGTAGGGAGAGGACGTTTCTGCCCGAGAGCTCGTCCTCCCTCACAGCGTTATCCAGTTTCCCTGGAGCGGGTAACACTTGGCTTCGGCATCTCATCGAGCTTGCTACGGGTTACTACACAGGCAGCTACTACTTTGATGGCTCTTTGTACATTAAAGGTGAGACCCAATCACTTAATTATAATGAATCCTGTGACATTATGTTCAGTCTTTTATCAGGGATTTTCTAAAAGAAGATTTTACTACAACAAACAGCAAGGTCCACAAGTAAATACAGTTTGAAATTGTAAAAATCAATATTTCACCTTACTATTGTTGGTTGCTGTAACCTATCGCAGCCGGAGGTTGCAGAGAGCTAACTGGCCGAGCTGTATGTATAAATGATATTTTTTTCTTTGGCAAGGCTTTAAGGGAGAGAAGGATTACTGGCGAAGCGGCAGAACCATCTGTGTAAAGACGCATGAAAGCGGGCAGAGGGAAATCAAGAAGTTCGATTCTGCCATCTTATTAATTCGGAACCCGTACCACTGTCTCGTGGCAGAGTTCAATCGCAAGAATGCTGGGCACCTGGGCTATGCAGCAGACACGCTCTGGAAGAGTAACGGTATGTCTGTGATTAAAGGCTAAGTGTTGACACTGAGTGTTTCTCATCACAGTGTTTTATGGGCTACAATCATTAAACTAAGTCATATTGCATAAAAATGCAAGGAAGATGTACACTACCTTTCAAAAGTTTGGGGTGACTTGCAAATTTCTTTGTTTTTGTTTAGTGATTTATTTTCTACATTCTACAACAATACTG
>JAQQZS010000009.1:4049456-4059843 GCA_030068045.1 Platyallabes tihoni | reverse complement strand
ATTCTTTTGATTGTGTAAAGCTGCTTTGAGGCAATGACAATTGCTAAAAGCGCTATACAAATAAAATTGAATTGAATGAATTGAATTGAAACTTAAGTGTCGTTGTTTCATTTTCATTTAATATTTAATCTACATTTTATTTGACTACCAGAAAGTACCAAATCTGTACACAGCACAAGGCATAAGAGAGTGTGTGGTGCAAACATCAAGTTTGTGGTCATTATCTTCTTCTTATCACCAACAGTGCCTTGTAAAAGTATTCATACCCCTTTGAACTTTTCCACATTTTGTCACGTTATGTGAACGGACCAACACAAAGTGGCACATAATTGTGAAGTGGAAGGAAAATTATTTGGAAAAATAATTTTCCTTCCACTTCCACTACAAAATTCTTTACAAATAAAAATCTGAAAAGTGTGGTGTGCGTTTGTATTCAGCCCCCTTTACTCTGATACCCCCAACTAAAATCCAATGGAACCAATTTCAGATTTCTCTAAAATCTTTTTTAAAAATGGGAGATTTACTTTGGAGTCTTTTCTGATTGGTGGTGATCTGATTGAGGTAATTGGTTGGAAACAACCAACAAACCCTTCTAAAGTTAAAAAAAAAAGAAAAAAAGAAATATATATATAAGGTGGTCAGGTGCTTTTGTAGTAGCAGTTCAGAATTTATTGTTTAGTATTAAATTGTATGTTTAGTATCCATTGAGTGTGGATAAATAATAGGAAACAGCATCCTAATGCTTTCTGCTTGTTACACTGAAATGTATGATATCTGATTTTTATTTAGTTTTTTTTTCCCCCTTCGCTTTGAGTAAGTGCTTCACGGCGGATGTATTCACACGAACACCAGAGCATTAGGAGATGAGAGAATGAAATCCAATTTGAACCTGTTGCAAGGAAAACAAGGTTGACGTGCATGCTTATGGATCTTCAGATCTTCATGCTTTTTAGGTTTGACACACAGTAGACCCCCATGTGTGTTTTGTGACTTTCACTGAACTGTTATAACCAGAGGAAATATAATACAGTATAGCTATAGATTTGTCTTTCCCGGACCAGCACCGTACTGTTTTTTTTTTCTATACACTGACCTCATGTCCTGAGTTACTTTTGAAAAATAGGTGGAGAAGAGCATGGGTATGATAAATGATGTACAAAATGTGAACTAATGACCGCTCCAGCAGCAGGTCTCCAAGCTGAGCGAGTCCTCTGATAAACATTCTCTGATTTCCTGCAGTCTATTTCATGGAAAACCGAGGCCGAACATTACAGCTCCTTCCGCTCCATGTCCACTTTAGTCATCATTGGATACACATGACAAAAACGTACAAAGCACATACTGTAAATAAATGATCTCCGCCTCCTATAGAGGGGATATTTCATCTATCCATGAAAAGCTAAAAGCAGTCTGAATTTATGACGCTCTTCAATACCAGCACCATTAAATCACTCAAAACCTCCATTAAAAGCAGATGCGGCTCTGTTAACACGGCCGTTTTATATATATAACACACAATTTCCTCTGGTTATAACAGTCACGAAAAAAAAAGAAAAAGAAAAAAAAACACACACACACACACACACATGGGATCTACAGTGTGTCAAACCTAAAAAGCATCTCTGAAGATCCATAAGCATGCACGTCAACCTTGTTTTTCTTGCAATAGGTTCAAATTGCATTTCATCTCCTAATGCTTTCCAGTGTTCGTGTGAATACATCTGCCGTGAAGCACTTACTCAAAGTGAAGGGAAAAAAGACAGATTTCCTCAAGGCTGGCTGAATGCAGCAAAAAAAAAAAAAAAAAAATGCTGCATTTTATAGAATAAAAGTAAAACTCTGAGACAGACAGGTAAATTTAGCCTGGGATAGAGGTACGGTAAAGATGTTTACGCAGAATTACACCGCTAGTGTAGCTCATGCTTGCTTCTGGATTTCATTTTACTGCATTGATTTTGTACTTTATACATCAGGTTCAGCCGGATGTGACATGTCATTGTAAGCGACTGAAGATTTTTATTTGTGTTTTTTGTTTCATTACTTACCAGAATTACTGACATTCACTGTTTAAAAAAACGAGAAAAAAAAAAAGATGAAATTTCCCCTTGGGAGTTGTGTTATTATTTTGATATTGCTTAAGTAAAGCCGACTCCAACTGAGAATTTGAGGAATTTCATCAACCCCAATGATGTTTCCTGTGGCATGGAGCACGCAACTGTGTAGAACAGGAATAGAGAAAAAAATTTGACAAATAATGACAAAGTCCTCTGAAGTTACAAACTGTCGTTTAACAATTCAGCAATCTGCCTGAATAAAGGCAATTTAATTAGCTTAGGGGTCAAAAAGATAATGAAACTTGGTGAAAAATGTAAAATCCATTAAACAAAGAAAGTCATTTGCAAGGACACAGCAGGCTGTCTGGTTTTATTCTTGGAGGAAACAGAGCTGTAACTGAATGCTAGCTGACTCAGCATAATCAAAGTTTTAATGGGGTACTTGGCTTTTAGCTTACACGATGATCAAAAGAGAGCGAAGCGCTTGCGCGCATGAGAGAGAGATATCAATGCATTATTTATGACTTTGCTTGAGACTTTAGTGATGTCAATCAACTATCCTTTAAATCTAATGATGATGCAATATCTGCTAGACTGCACCTTGAGCTGCTGATGAAATGAAGCCTCAGAGCTCAATCAACTGACCTGCTCTCGTTCTTCACACACGCTTTGGAAGTTTTGAAAAGCACAGTTTGCACTCTACTACGATTCGATTCGTCATCCTTAATTGTGAAATACTGTATACGTCCACTTCTTGTTTCAGTGTCTATGTAAAATGAGTCACATCCTGCCAGAGAACAGTAGAGCTGACCAACAAGTCGGGGTTGGGGAAATTCTTATACTGTATGAGGTCACATTAGGGAGAAAATCTAATTGGCTTGTTTAAACTGTGGCCAATACACGTGGAAAAATTAACAACAAAAATGTTAATTTCCTCACTTTTCATTCAGCTTTTGTTTGCACATACACAGAACATATAAAATGATTAAAAAGTGAATTTTGCTTAACGTGTCCCCTTTAAGTCGCATGATACACACATAATGGCATTATATGGATGCATTCCTAGATACGCATCCATATAATGGATATCCCGATACGCCACCATCATGATACCTGGGAGTCAATTCGATTTTCTGTTAGTATCACGATTTTATAAATACAGTGGTACCTTAACATACGAACTCCCCGCCCTTAAAAATTTTTACCTTAAGAACTTTTTTATTTATTTATTTTTTTTGTCCCAATAACAAAAACGGTAGCAAGAAGAAAAGGGAGCCACTTTCAGTTTGATTTTTTAAGCAGCATGTGCCAAGAGGGATAACAAAATTAAGGTTAAGTGAGGTTTAATCTCTATTTATTTTATCTTTTATTTCATTTACATATCTTTTCTAAATGTTTTGATTGTTTTTAATGTGTAAAAATACGATTAAAGTGTTGGAAATTGATAATATTGGTAAAATTTATGGTGACTGGAACGGATTATTTCCGCATTTACCTTATTTCTCATAACAGATTAAATTCGTATGCCGAGGTACCGCTTGTATCCTGAATCAATATATATTACACATTTATATCTTGTTACAATTGCTGTGATGCCTACCAATTTGTGAATAGTTTAGAGCAACACCTGTAGGATTACAGAGGAACTTTACCAACAGAAAAAGTTGGCAAATGCCAACAGAAATAAATACATTTTAAAAACGAATAATTTAGGGGTAAGTGTGGTGATATAAACTGCCACACACATACAAAAAAACAACAACCATGATACAAACCTGAATTGATGTTTTTTCCCCCATCTCTACTAGATTTATTTTGTCACTACCACCAGCAAGACTGCTCAAACTGCCAAACTATCATGGGTGAGACCCACAAGTGCATTCATCTCAAGCTAATCTCAACATTCTTTAAAACATACTGAGTAAAGCGAAGATTCCTTTATACAACCTAATACTCTTCACAGCACAGAAATATCAGTGGTACGGCACACACGCCTGGCAGGGCTTAGCTTTAAAGATGAAGTATATGAAAGCATGTGCTTCTTCCTTTCATGTTGTAAAATGAAAGGCTCTGAGATTTGGCAGAATTGTCCTGTAGGCGCATGAATAAACGCGTGCCAGAATAAAACGGTCTATCCAACTGTCCGTGTGAAAGACGACCCATCTTAAGCGTCTCACCAACGCTGTGAAACGGTTCCGTGCCATCACGTGTGCAGCATGCCGCTTCATTTTCATGTCATTTTGCCTGAATGTGAATGAACATTCTCTCAGCAGGAACACACCATCAGCGTTTGCTGGGAATGTTGCTCAAATGCAGTGACTGTCGGTGTATTGAGACGGCACTTAGGAGATGTCAGCTTTATCCAAAAACTTCTTTTGCTTGAGACATGGAAGCACTGAGCTGTGGATACAGGGGGAGGGAAACACTAAACTTCTAACTGGCTCTCAGAATAGTGGCACATCTCTATTTTTTTCCTTTCTCTTCTCCGTCCTTACCATCTGTATATTAATGTTTTTGCGTACACTCAGGCTCCACCATGATATAAGAATGTATTTCACAATACAAACCATATTCATAAACCTCTGCATCGTTAATCAGGGAAAAAACATTAATGTATATAATACCCTCAAGCCAGGGTCTCGGCATCTTAAAAACCATTACACAGATGTCAGTTGTCTCTTATTTACTCAGGATTGCTCTTTTATTGATTCGATTTCTTTGGTTTTTCAATCAAATCCGGCTGACAGCACTTGCGAGCTTTTTTCAGCACAAAGTCTGACAGCTCATCTACACACACGTCAAACTGTCTGCTGTGTTCCTCTGTCAGGACACACACTGCAGCGGGACTTTGATCACCGTGACAGCAGTGTGTCCCTCCGTCCAAAACAGCACACACTCTTACACACAAGTTACGACAGAGACAGCCATCAGAAGATGTGGAGCCTTGACTACAGATTCTCTCATTAGCCGCTGGCTCCTGTGATGCCGAGGAGATGCAGGGAGACGGATGTCTTTATTTTAGACATGACTTGACTTTCTTGGTCAGGTTTTTGAGTTTGTGCTGGAAATGCTGGAGGTGATTAATGCACTGGACACATGGATGCAGAAATGCAGAGGGGCACTGGGGTGTGTTTTGAAGGACAAAACTATAAATAAATTGCAGATTATACTTTATGATTGCACAAGAATTGAGTTTGCCTATAAATGAGACCGTCTTTGTTTTGGGTCAAACAATTTTTTGCTGTTGCTTCTGGTTCATGGATAAAAAAAAATGCCTTTAACTTCACAATCATTAAATAACTTTGTTGTTTTTATGATTGAACTTTATGATAGAAAGCTTAAACCTTTTTCAAGATCTTTGTCTGGTTATAAAGAAATTACATCTTTTTTTGTCACATCCCTACATAATGAATACAAGATACTGTATAATTTATAGACTAATATATACAGTGGAACCTCAGATTACAAGCATAATTTGTTTCGGAAGCGGGCTCGTATTCCAAAACACTCGTAAACCAAATTTAATTTTGTTTAAACACTGTCTGTAAGGCTATTCCAAAGCTCTGACCAGCTCTGAGTTCTGACCAATGTACAGACAAAACCTTTTCTTTTATTTATATAGATGAACAATGTCAGGTTTTATACGTTTATAGTTTCATTCATTGTTGTGGAACGTCTGCAGAAACGACGTAGAGCAGCTATCTTCAATCCTTTACCAGCCTCTTTTTGTTTCCTCTCTCTTGCTCGATGACTTCTTACCACTTCTTATCAAGGATTAAAAAAAAAAAAAAAAAAGTTTGTATCAATATAATCAGCTTTTTGTAAATCATGAAAGTAAACCAAAAACCCAACAGATCTTCAGTACTGTCAAGCTCTATCACCTCACACACAGTAAATACTTTCACCACACACACACACATGCACCTCAAAATGACCTGGCTACACAACGCCCACACAGCAGGGTTTATTTAAGCTGAATGTGACTCATGATCATGTTTTTCTCTTTTATATTCAGACTCCATTTACTTGAAACGAGTCCTACAACACGAGCGCACGCATGAACGTGACATTAGCGGCCCGGTGTTTGATTTGACACCCAGCACTTTCATTGATAGGACCACATGAAGTTCAGCTGAGACAGAAAGGTCAGGTTGCTCTCCATGACTTGTGGGTGGTTGTATTTCTAAAGGCCACTCTAACCCCGAGTCTGAAATGAAGCTAAATCAGCTAGTCGCCTACCGAAATCGCGTTGCCATGCAACCGAAGTCATAATCATCTTCTTTAATGCTCGCTGTGGGCCTCTCTTTTTCCTCACTTGTAGGAATACATCTGATTATGCGTGAAATGAAAATATCTCCCGCTCTCTTCTGGGCTCATTGTCTTAGTGGGATGAAACACACCGGGGAGAAACGCGCTCGCTCTTTTAGTCAGCTAGAAAGCAATCGGCTCGCATAGATATGAGAAAATGAGTGTTTGTGTGTGTCATGTTTCCCAGCGTGATGCACTTTTGCAAATAAATGTATTTCTCCTTAAATTTGACAGTCCTGATGCCGTGCTTGTTTTCCGACCGGCACGTCGATGGGGTTGTGAATGAATGAAGAAAAAAAACAAGTGCCGACGAATAACGCGTTTGACATAATGGTGATAGGCACCGTCTCCGACAGACCCATCACATCTCATTTCTAATGTTACACCCAAGAGCCAAGGCTCGTCAAGCAGCAGAGCCGTAAAGAGGAAACGACCCTGAGGCGCTCGAGCCATACGGTGAAGCCTAAACAGGCATCTGCTCGTCATATCTGCATCACCAGTCACGTTCTCCATGCATATTTCCAAGAAGGCAACCATCAAGAACAAAATAAACATAAAAGAATTTTTTTTTAGCAGCCAAAAGGTACTTCTGAATGAAGTTTTCCGGACTCTTAAAGTCTGAATTATGCGCTTATCATAGCTTATTGTTTGCATTTAAATCGATAATATAGCACTAAATTATCCTGCTTTCTTTAGAAAATATATTAGTTATAACCTCAAAGCAGGAATTTTATGTTGTGGTGACATTAATTGGACAATATTACAGTTGGGACAATGTTAGTACAATGGAACCTCGGATTGTGAGTAACGCGGTTTGCGAGTGTTACGCAAGACGAGCAAAGATTTTTAATAAAATTTTGACTTGAAAAACGAGCAAGTCTTAGTTTACGAGCACCGAGTATCATGTATCATGCATGCACTTCTTGTTTTGATGCTGAGCGTCACGTGATCACAACTGAGCCAACGGTTTTTCTCTCTCTTGCTCTGCGGAATTGTGGGTAATTGTCTCCCCTGCTGGGTCTTAGTGTGTGAGGTTAAAGATCCATTTTCTCTCTCTGCTCAAGACTCAGCCTGCTCTATGTGTCTGTATGCACGTCATTGGACACCATGCCACACACACACACACACACAGACCACTCCTACTTTCACCTTCACAGATACACATACACACACTACTTTTCAAAGGTAAAGTATAATGTTGAACGAACACCCCTAACACTGTTAATAATAATAATAATAATAATAATAATAATTAATTTTATTTATAATGCACTTTATATTTGAAGCAAATTTTAAAGTGCTTAAAATTATTTTGTCCCAAAAGCTCTGATAAAAAGATGAGTTTTGAGACCAGATTTAAAAGCATCAACAGTCTGTGGCATCCTCAGATACTCTGGGCGCGAGCTCTCACTCCACAGTCTAGATGCAGCTGAGCAAAAAGTCCGATCTCTCATAGTATGGAGCTTGGTCTTAGGAGGTTTTAAAAGATGTACTGATGTATGTGGGGTAATAAGTTCTTTGAGATAGGGAGGGGCTTCCCCATTAATGCACTGGTGCACAATGTTGCACAAAGCAATGTTAATACAGCGGTACCTCATCATAAAAATTTAATCAGTTCAAGAGGCAAGTTCAGAGGCAAAAATCTTACGAATATTACCAATTTCCAACAATGTAATCATGATTTTGCGCATAAAAAAAAAGAATAAAACATTTAGAAAAGACATGTAAATGAAGTAAAATAGGAAATAAATAGACATTAAACCTCACTTAACCTTAATTTATGATTACTCTTGGCACCGGCTGTTTTAAAAACCAAACTGAAAGCGGCACTCAGGACTTGCTACCTTCCTACCGTTCTTGGGACCCATGATGCTATGTCTTCACTAAATCGAGCACAAAATGCAAAAAAAAAAAAAAAAAAAGGATCACAAAAAAATATGCAAACTCACTTCACTTGGCTTTTACACATACGTGAAAATCACGCAAATATGACACACTTATGCAAACAAGTTTTGAACAGCTTCCAGTCTTGCAGGAAACTTATGTGCACGCGCAATGTAGGTGCTGTATCTCGGTTTGGTCACTTGTATGCTGAAAATGCTTCGTATGCCGAGACAAATTCCTTGCAAAATTTCAGATATTAAGGTGAAAACACTTTACCCTACCGATGGCCTGGGTAAAATTGTAGACCTACACGTGATTCTTCATGCTAGAGCATATGCATGAGACAGACAGACACACTGTTCCTCCATCTGGTTCGGCTTTAATCAGCGAATGCAATGACAATTGGACTCCGACTTTGCATTAGAGTCATTAAATGGCAGCTAACTGAGCCGAGCAGCGCCGCCGGTCCCGTCGACTGAATCCGTCTTCATCATCTCTGCTGACAGCAGCACATTAATCTGCTCCTGCGCCAATCACACGCCAATCAATTCCTAATAGCTTAGCATTTCACCGAGTGAGGGGTGAAGCAGCAGCTCAGCAGCTCGACTCGGAGAGCCCGTGTCTCAGGATACAGATCTGCAGAGCGTCAGATCTCAGGAAGATGTCTGATGAAATGCTGAGAGGATTTTTTTTTCCTCCCCTGTTCGAACTGGAATCATTTCCAAATTGGCTTGGCTGTTTCATCAGTGAATGTAATGAAATCATTTAAGCGGCTTGTGCCTGCAAAGTGCCAGATTCGGTTTGTGAGTTTGTCTTTTTCAGGTTATTCGATGGTCGTAATATTGTGACTGAAACACTATCACATACAGTAGGTGTAGGTGATATTTTTCAGTAGGTGATATTTTCAGATTAGAACAGACGCATGTAGAATTATGAGCTGAAAAACTAACATTGAAAAATTTAAAATATTGAAATAAATCTTTCATTGTGAAATTAGAGTGTGCTTATATACTGTAATAAAGGTGACACTCAAATGTGACAGTGTTATAGAGAAAATTTGTATAAATATAATAAAATGCATATAGTATATTGTTAAATACATTTGCAATATTAATGAAAAATGCTATATTTCATTATATGAATAAATGCATAACAATGAGTAGTTTCTTGAATTATTGAATTATTTATACTATTTAAATCAGGGCCACATCTACTGTATTTATTTATTTATTTATTCATTTTTGACTGAAATGACCTTCCATACAGAACAGACAAGCTAGTGCTGCCCTCTACTGGATAATCACTGCAGTCACACTTTTAATGAAATTGATTTTGAATTGAAATCAAACTGATAAAAATTGCCAGGCCCATTGTGATTGTTTTCTAACATAATTTCATGGTTACACTCTATATGCATACATTTATTATATACATTTATATATGTTTTTTAATATATATATATATATATACATTTAACATATATTTCTTCATTACAAAATACATTAATCTCAGGCCATAATTACCCCATAAAATATAAATATGTATGTTGTAGCATTAACAAATACACCAAATGTGTTTAATTTGCAAGCCTGCTAATGGCATGAAGACATTTATTTGCTCAACGTTATTATTCTATAATTATTTATTTTATATACATAATTTATAATTACTCTATAATTATAATTTCCTCTTAATTCGTAATTTGTGTGACAGGGTTGCACTTTTAAAATGGCCTTCAGTCAATTTGACTGGCTGACTGGCAGTCAATCACAATATCAGTGAAAAAAATGAATTTGGATGAAGTAACTTCCTGTTGAACGAAAAGTTTCATAACCTCACCCCTGTACACGAGGCATCGTAACGAGATAGTCTATGATGTTCACTTCACTTTCTACACTTCTGTAAGCCCCTTTGATTTTATTCATAATTTAATAACAACACATTGTATTATATTATCATTTATATAATTCAGTTTCTCACACACAGTGTGTGTGACTCATACAGTATGTTGCACATTAGTTCATGTATAACACAGATCAGCAAAAAAAGAAACGTCCTCTGACATTCAACTGTTTTTACTTTCAGTAAACTTAATGTGTAAATATTTGTATGAACACTAAAAGAGTCAACACCATAAGACA
>JAQQZS010000009.1:4014946-4029985 GCA_030068045.1 Platyallabes tihoni | reverse complement strand
CTCTTCTCCGCTCTCTATCTCACTCTCGATCTCTCTCGTTCTCTCTCGCCCACCCGCGCCATCTCGACTGCTGCAAAGCCTTCCTCCTGCAATGATCAATCCTTTCCTTTAGGGAAAAAAAAAAAAGGTCTCGCAGAATGCATGCACGTACACAAGACGCGCAACGCAAAGCCACCGCACACACACACACTCAGAAGGAGTGTAAACATTACATTACTAGAAGCACGATAAATAAAAAAAAAAAAAACATTTAAAAAAGCATCAAAGTGATGATCTATCTGAAGGGAGATGCAATCTACTGAAAAAGTACGTTGGATAATCCAGGATTTTACAAATTCGTATAATATAAAAAAAAAAATTTGTGAAAAGCAGATGGTTTTGCTCTTTGATCTTTTTTTTATTCGAAACGTTCAGGAATAAACTGATCCGCCTCTAACTTTTCTCCACACAGAGCGCAGTGCCGCGTGACACGACCACTGCAGTTCATCAAATGACACTTAAGAGAGAAACAAAAAACAAAACAAACAAAAAAAAATAAAAAATTGCTCGGAAAATCCTTCAGCCACTTTTTTTTCTTTTTTTTTCCCCCCCTTCAAGAAAAAAGCGAGCAGTCAGTCGTGCAGTCTGAATCAATTCTCAGACACATTTGATGAGATGGGATGATGGTTGATTTATCTGTCTGGGAGCGCTTCAGGACGGCCCCGTCTTAATCTCACAACCTGTGACCTTCTCTCGCGGCTCCCTGCGGCGCGGATGGGGGTCGCGACCCTTTTTGCTGACAGCCGGTCATTGATTATGTGCTTAATGCAAACGCCGCTGCATTGCAGAGCCTCGCACTCGCACCCTCTCTCACACACACACACACACACACTCTGAAAGGGCTGTGCTTCTGCGAGGGAACTCATGAAAGCTATGCTAAAGATGAAGAAGGGTGGCAAAGTGTGTGTGTGGTTTACAGCAGCGAGGGCTGGTGAAATCAGCAGAGAAACCTTGAAGGAGTGATGGTGATCAATCAACTCTATTACCGCTCTGGCAGCGTCTGGGCCGGTGGCCAAGCCCACGCACACGCGGACCGTCAGCAGAGGACCGTCAGCAGAGGGCCGCCGTCTCACACACAAACACACACACCATCCAGACAATAAAGCACGGCATGCACACACACATTAGCGGCGACTATTAACCCGAAAGCGAACGTGTAAACACACGCACACTCGCGAGGTGCTCAGCTCAACGCCATTTTGTCGAGAAAAAGAGCGTTCTCGCTGCGAGAGTCAACACGTTTCTCTGCACACACGAGGTTGCTACTATTATAAAGGGAAAATTTTTTTTAAATGAGTGCTAATTGCTGATACACTCTTCTTAATAAGGAACTGATTTTGGTCGATAAATGTTATTAATCAAAATATATCCAACAAACACATCGAGTTTTAAAACCATGCATCAATAATAATAATAAGAAGAAGAAATAAAGAATGTAAGGTCTATACATTATGAATGAGTTGGATGAAAGGCTTATGGTGTCTTTATTGTTTATGTTATTGTTTCAAATTGTCAATATTTACATTGAATGAGTGAAACAGAGCGCAAGTACAGTATCAGCTTAAAAACTTTGATGATCAAGATTATATAAAGTATATATGTTCGTGATTATATGTATAGCTTATTTAGATTTCGCTTTTTTAAAAATGTGACCTGACACGAGAGCTCGAAAAGACGAGACGCGACGGGAAACGTTCTCCCTTTTACTGACATCGATCTGATCTGAACGCGAGCAGGAGAGAGGCGTGTTTTTTTTTTTTTTTTTGAGACATTGACCTGATTGTTTGTTTAACGAAGGCTACAATAATGTTAAAGGATAATCTGTTATAAAATAGCAGATGAATGAATGAACGAATTAATGTATACACACACGCACACACACACACACACACACACACGCGCGCAGACATACACACGAGAGAGTAATGACATGAGAGGAGTGGGGGTGGTGTGAGTCTCCCTCCTTACACACACACACACACACACACACAGAGAACAGCATTAATGACTGTCGTGTCTGGTCCCTGTAGATGACGGTCCGGTCTGCAGCCGCTGATCGATCCCATCGATTCGTCCCAGAGGTCGAAGGTCACGGGTGTATTGATGGGAGAAAGTGCTTTACGCAGCAAAGGCCAGTCCTGACTCCAGACAGATCGATGACGTCTCAGTCACGTACATCGCGTGTGTATTTATTTGCCGCGAATAATAGGATTCAGGCATTTTATTACCGCGGCGCATCGCAGTGAGCAGCTCGGATGAAAACCATCCCGCTCGCTCGCTCGCTTCCCGGAGACTTTTCCACCACCGGCGATGCTCAGGTCACGTTCACCGACTTGATTGGGTGAAGGGCAGCAGGCTAAGCGTTCAATTACACACACGCAGACGCACGCAAACTAACAATCAATTCCACATGAGAATGTGCGACAGATTTACTGCACCTACGCATCATCCATACATCCGTGTTGAAGAACCGCTCATTTACTGTATACGAGGAAAATGATAATCATCAATGACGCTTTAAAAGCTTCACACGTTCTGCCACGTTTCTGTACGTGGAACCTGTCGATCAGACTGAAGCAATCGATTCCTTATACGTTCTCCTGAAGCATTTTTCTCCTGAAGCACGATGCTTTTCTTTTCTTGTCCAGGTTCTGCTTTGGTTTTACAGTATTACTGTATATTTAAAGATGGAGTACAGGAGAAACATAAAGCATGGAAGGTGAAACGGCATCAGGGAGGAGGGATGAGGAAAGTGAGTTGAGTCGCTATAACTTTCACAACAGGAAACAGCAGCGACAAAAAAAAATAATCGTCTGACATCGTCGCAAATAAAAACAGAATTGTAGAATTGTAGCTAAGTTCTGGTCGATATGAGAAAAAACATCATATCATGATCATTTTAATTTTATTTACAGTATGATATTTTCCTTTTTTTATTTCTTTATTTAATCAAAAACATTTATTTACTAAACTTTTTTTCTATATAAAAGTTCTAAAATCTATTTAAAAAAAATATATATTTTTTTAAGACTTTTTACATTTATTTTAAGTCTTTACTTTAAGTTTTATCCAATTAAAGTTCAAGGTATTAAAAAGATTTCTAGATGTGTTTTAATGTATCACAATATTGACATTATATACTCATATGAAAATATTTTAGGAAATCTGATAATTTTGGTAAAAATAAACTGCATTTGGTAAGAACTAGAAAGACGTGAATGTATATAGAATATTGAACAGAATTTTTGAATTTTTTTTTTAATTTAAAAATAATTGAAAAATCTGCGATGGGTTGGCACCCTGTCCAGGGTGTACCCCGCCTCGTGCCCTAAGTCTCCTGGGATAGGCTCCAGGTCCCCGCAACCCGAAATACAGGATAAAGCGGTACAGAAAATGAATGAATGAATGAATAATTGAAAAATTAAGAACATTTAGAATTTAAGAATGACTCATAGTGTCCTGTTTACTCTTTATGAAAGTTATAACAATTATGAATTGTTTCACATTTTCATTCGAAAGATGTTTTCACTTCACTGTGAACTCAATTGAATAATAAACTGAAAACTGTTTATTATTTTCAAGTCCAAATCTGTTTAGTGAAAAGTAGAATTGTCTTTATTTTTCCTTCTTTTTTTTTTTCTTTGACAAGGACTCTTGTATGCTATTAAATCCTCATTAAGATCCGAGGCCATTTGTTTGCGTAACACTTGAGGGATGCGGAGTCGCGGTGGCCGACGGTGGAGTGAAACAAAAGTGTCTTCTTCCCTGCCCTATCTAATCCCGTAATTTATTTCTTCAGCTATCACGTAAATCGAAGCCCAGCTGTAACCAATGAGTTGTAGCTCGGCCCGGCCGCGCCAGCTGGATCTGATTCTGCTGAGGCGGCTGGATTTCTCTGACACGCTTCGCTCTGCTACATCTGGAGGAACCATCGGGGTTCAGGGGGTGAGGACAAAAAAAAAAAAACCTGTTTTTTAAAACAAACTCCTGCGAGTTCACTTCTCGGCCTCTGCCCAGCTTTAGACTTTAAGCAGAAGTTGTTTCTCTTTTTTAAAAGGGAAAAAAAAGTTAATACAAGGGATTAGTGGTTTGTCAGCAGTTATCAGTGTTTCCACAGCAAAAAGACTCGGGAAGGAAAAAAAAAAAAAAAAAATCCTGAACCAAAAAAACTTTCCGACCATCTGATTTTATTTTGGAAAAAGATCCGGGATGATGGACGGAACAGCTGAGCCCGGGTTCAGAGAGGAGGGAGTTTGGACTTCTTCTATCATGCAGCACGTCCTCAGTCTGATCAGCGTCACGATTTAAAGGAACGCCAGAATTCAAGCAATACAAACTAACTTGCAAAAAAAAAAGAAAGAAAGAATGAAAGAATGAAAGAAAAGATAATACCATAATAATACATAAGTCTTGTTTATCTGAAAATGTTACAAATGTTACAGAAGACAAACAAAGCACCAAAAAAATCGACTTTTTAAAACTTTTGAAAGATGTGGGGATGGGCAAGATGGCAAAAAGTTCCTGACCACACTTGACAGATGTTTTATGTATTTGCACGTTATGTAACCAAATATCGAGTTTTGAATCTCAAGGAATAAAACAACTGTACAGTCAGCATCATTTCACGGTAAGTAATAAATTAATTATTGAAGCAAACGACACTGAAGAGCATCAGGACGACGCCCAGGTGAAAAGTTTACTGGAGAGTTTGAGGTCAGACTAAGAGGTGGAGGAAATACAGCAAATTCAAGCAAGTTGGACTTAATGTTAGACGACGTCTTCGTTGTGGAGATCATCGTGTCAGTGGTGCAAAGTGAATCAAATGCAGGAAAAAAGACGTGCGATATTAACATGTGCAATATCACTGATATTTATTTTATTATACCAATTCTTGTTTTTTGTGTGTGTGTGTGTTGTTTTGATCTCTGGACGCTTCGGTCACCAAAAAAAAAAAAAAAAAAAAAAAATTCCTTGTATGTGCTTTGTACAGTACTTGGCAATAAAGCTCTTTATTCTGATCCTGTTCTTAATGAATCGAGCCTGCATTACCACCCCAGGCTGTTTGTTTGTGCTTTGATTAATTAACAGCAGTTATAGAAAAACACAGCAACATAAATCTACAATAAGAAATAAGTATGAATTAATCCGGAAGAGAGAATACGCTGTGGATGTAAATCTCCTGAGGCTTTTCCTCAGACAGTTCCAGGAGAAATCGAGTCACTGAGCAGCTGAGGATCCCAGTAATTTAATATTTAATATATTTAATATATATATATATATAATGTTCAACAAGGCGTCCTTATTTTTGTAACGGATCTACGCACGAATTATGCATCAGCTTCGCCGATCTCTCCTCAGATCCAATTCATATTCATAATCGCCTTTCTGCCGCCCGGGCTTCGAGTCAAAACAGACATTTACACGACGTCTCAGCGTCCTGATGAATGATTCTCGGTGACTCACGCTCCTAAATCAATCGCGCTGACGTCGACAGGATTTTGCTTCATGACGGTGAAGTGAAAAAGCCGCACGGCGGGGTTTCAGAACCTCCTCCGTGTTTTCCTCTGGTCCGCTCCAATGTGCTTTACAAGCAGTGGCGTGCGGCCAAAGCAACCCAGTGTCCTCGTTCTGCAGAGACAGCGGCCGTGTCGTGCTGAGCGGGAGAGCGAGAGAGAGAGAGAGAGAAAGAGAGAGCGAGAGAGAGAGTGAGAGGAACTCGGGTCCGGGAACGAGCCGTTCTGTACGCCTGAGCGCACGCTGCAGAAGATACTTCGTGTTTTCCTCAGAGTGACATAAAGCCGTACGTATATCAAAGACGCAGTGCACCGCGGAGTCCGTAACACGGAGACCTCTCGCATATGGTATAGTTCCAGCGCTGCGTTCTGTGCGCCGGGCCTGGGTCTGGATTCTGTCTGTAAATCACTGGTTTGGAGCGCTGGGTAAAATGTCAAGGCCTGGTGGGATGAAGGAAGCCTTCACTGAGGCTATGCAAACACACCAGGCAGTGAAGGATGAAAATGACTCCCTCATGTAAGCTGGATCGTGTGTGCGCGATGATATCCAGACCTAATTTCATCACGGTTTGCAGTATTATTATTATTATTATTATTATTAATAATAATAATGATGTGTGGTCGGGTGAAAGAACAAATGGAAATGCAATGTGGATAAAACTTGGATGAAACTAGGAAATTTCAAGAAAGGTTTTTTCCCGTCAAATATTTCATTAGTGACGCATCATCGTGATCGCTGAAACACACACACACACACACATACACATACACACACATACAGAGAAAGACAGGCTGCAATCATGCGCCCTAATTTTACAAGTGCCTCAAGTCTGTGATGTCAAATATCAAGCATGTTAAACAGAGAAGTGCTTGATGCTCCTTTAGTCCTTTAGTTCAAACCAAGAAAAACACTACACTGTTCCGTCAAATCATTCTGTAATTTGTAGATTGATTGCACATCTCGGCTTAGCCTATTTAAATTCTGAGACGTTTTGAAAAATGGCGTAATCAAGTGAAGTAATTCACTCCTGCCTGTTCATTAAACCTGCAACTGTTGTCATACACGTCTCCTCGATTGCCGCAGACAAAGTGTTACGGATTGTTTTGGGCTTAAAAAAACAAAAAGAAACCCAAAGATGAAATGTCGTGTCATCAGCACTTCTTTGTTTTAATTTTACATTTAGTATAAAAGAATTTGAACAATCAAAACAGGGTATCGGTGCTAAAAAGTGTCTCATCTGCTATAGGTGTCGTGGGCGTAACTTTTTTTTTTTATTCAAATCTTTCAACGATCTTAACCGTCATTCAGATGAAACTTGGAGAATTCAGATTTCACATGAAAAGACATAAACCTGAAAAAGTGTATTATTCTAAAATGCCAAAATTCATAAGATATTGCTACATGAATCTGACATGGTTACGGACACTACAGATTTAAGCAACAATTTTTACAGGTCATATGCAGGTCATAGAAGCTCACACCAATGTTAGTATCTATACTCATAAATATGAATAATTTGCATTTTAACATTAAAAAAATAATAATTAGAACCAATACTACATTTTGGCCAAAAGTTAGACCTGAGTAGCTGACAGTTCTGCATCAAAAGCAGATCAAAAATATTCTGAACATAGAAAAAATCCCAAGTGGCAAAAATTGAACAAGAAAAATAAATGCGAAGTGCTGTTACACACACTTTTTGACAATCCTAGGAACTTTTGTTTACAATATTTTGTTGCTGTGTGAAACCCAGCACTCATAGTTTCAGCACTGCTCGCTTTACAGTACAGTACGTCTCCTTCGCTCGCTGCTTGTGTCAGTTTTTTAAAAAAATAAAAATCCGCAACATTTCATACATTCATTCTTGATTAAGATTTATGATTAAGGATTTATTTATCTGTTCACGTTCAGCAGGCATCTGACAACATTTTGGAAAATTCACTCACAAATTTTCCCTGTTGTTTATTCTCTGATTTTATTGCAGTGAAATCTTTCTAACTTCCTATTTTATCCTAACGTTCTTTTTTAGGACACAAACAGTCGTATAAATATTTCACTGCATATCATACTGTGTACGGTTGTATAAAATTGTATTTATCAGTCAATTATCGGTGAATAAGGATGAATATTATTTAAAATCTATTTAAACAGTCTTAGAATTAATAAAGTTCCAGAATCAGACTGCATTGGGAAACTAATCAAGATTGAGATTTTAATATTCGGCCAAAACATGATATCGGTGCTAAAAAGTACAAACTTTTTCTTTTCATTTTGTGAAGCTGCTTTGAGACAATGACCATTGTTAAAAGCGCTATATAGATAGAATTGAATTGAATTGAATTGAAAAGGTGAAAAGTGTCTCACCTGCGTGAAAAGGTGAATTTACAGATAGGATCATACAGTATAACATAATTTTTAATAATGCTTAATGCTTCTTATCTCCTGATCCATGCTTCGTTTTTTCGTCATTTATTTTTTTATCAGATAAAAAGAAACACATTTGCTAAATACAATTTCATTCCCTTTTATGTTTGTAGTGTCCGTAATGTTTTTTTTTTTATTATTCAAATCTTTCAATGATCTTATCTGTCGTTCAGAATTTAGAATTTAGATTTCACATGAAAACACATAAACCTGAAAAAAGTGTATTATTTTAAAATGTTATTTAAAAAGTTATGCAAGATGGTTACGGACTCTAGAGATTTTTTTTTTTTACCTCTTAAGCTTTTACCTAAAACAATCTTTTTTTTTTTTAACTTCTAAAGTTTTTTTTTTTTTTTTTACAGATAATGGAACCAAATATGCTTCTAGAAACTTACACCAATTTTATTATCAATACTCACAAAGAAAATATGAATAATTCGCATTTTAAATGATTATTGTTTGAAGCGAGACAGTATAACGCTGGAAAATGGGGAATTTTGGGGGAACATCTAAAAACATCTGTTTAAAACGGCTGAGGTTAGCACCTTGAAATTTTTAGAAAAGCAAGATTGCTCACTTCCATGTTGCCTAAACTTCAGAAGCAGCTTCTTTGACACACACTTTTTGTATTATATATAGAACATAAACAAAAATATATGGAAAATAAATGATAAAATCAGCACCAACACAGTGTTGTGGCCGACTTATATTTGTGCAGCTCTGTGCCACTGATAGCTAGTCATAGTTAGCTCAAAATCCGAAGTCTGAGTGGGAAGAAAATCCGCTGCTGATAAACTGATGATGTGATTATTAAAACTAAACCAACTGACACGAGTGAAATTTTGATACCCACCAGCCTGACGCTGCTTCACCCATAAACAGAGCCTCGGATACGGTGATGAAATCCATAACTGTTCACGACAGCGGAGTTAAGCGAACCAAATATCGCAGCCGGTACACGGATACTGTGCACAGGAGTAGAACTGAGATCTAACCGGAGAATGTCGCTGACCTTCAGCGCCTGATGTAAAAGATTTTTCTTCTTTATTTGATGTGTGAACTTGGAGAAAATTACATACCTTCAATCCAAATGCAGGTTCAGCACGGATCGAGACATAATACTACCTTTTATCATCAATGATATCACCTTCAGGATTGATGTGCAAAGAGCGTACGATAAGAAAACCACACCGCGAGGGATTTTTCTAACCGCTGCAGTTCAGCCTGTGTGTTTGCATTACATTTATTACATATTACATTACAGCCTGTGTGTACTGTGTACTGTACACACACATGAAGCGGCGGATTAAACAAAAAGAAAATATATAAATAAAGACATATACAGTATATATATATATATGTTTATATATATATATATATATATGTTTATATATATATATGTTTATATATATATATATATATATATATATAAATATATAAAACCCTGCCAAATAGCACTAATTGAGAGCGTAGGCTCGCCCCTCGAGAAGGGGAAAGTTAATTAACCCGCCGCATTAAAGGAAACCGTAATGTGAATTCCGCTGTCACTTTGTATTAAGCGGTTAAGAGGCTTGTGTGCTCGCAAACTTTTTTTTTCCTGCATGTTTTAAAGTGTAAGCTACAAAACCCTGCACGTCCAACAATTACTTGCATAATACTTTACGTTTTTAATTCATGAATTATTTCCAAGGAATGCGCCGAACGCTTATCGAGTACATGGGATGTGTTTAGTGTGATTAATTAAACATTGTCATTAACAAAAAAAAATACAAAAATGAAACAGAGTTGAGGTGATTTATCTGGCTCAGTGAAGCTGTTGGTCTTTATGCTATTTAGTTGTGTAACTTAAACACAATCACATTAAATACGAACCACACAGATCGTTCAAGGCCGGCGGTTTTCGACTGAGTTTCTGCTAGATTTCTAATGAGAGAGATATACTGTATGTGTTTGTAAGAAACTACAGGCCCCACCCACCCACTTTTTTCCCCTAAACTTTTGTACAATTCTTACAATTCTTTAAAAAAAAAAAAAGAAGCCAGAAATATAGCTTTGTATCTAGATTTTCTATTACTCAAAACTACTTTGACTTTTACATATTGCTCTTAAATCAGTATTACTGAAATAAATGAAATTTACATAAAGATAACATAAAGATACTATTTTTTTAAAACCGTTCTTTAACACTTTTGCACTATTTTTTATCTAAAATATTTAACTTGATTTGAAATTCAGCTATACGTTTACATCTTTAAAACTTTTTTTTAGTGCAGGTTTCTAACACGTAAGGAACATGTGGTTCTAGGAAAAAAATCCAAGTTGGGGGGTAGTTTAATATAATTTACCTAAACTAATTTATAATTTAGTTTGATTACAATTTAATTTGATTATTTTACCATAACAGCATATACAAAAGTTAACAAAGTTTTTGTTCTCTTTTAACATAGCAACCATTCCAATTTATTGATTTATTAACAAATGATGTTCTACTAGATTTTCAACCATTTACAGTTATGTTTAACGTCTACAAAACAAGTTACTTCCTGTTATCATGTACATTACATCGGTTCCTCATCACTCTAATCTTTTCTTTCTCTTGAAGTTAATAACTTAAGCTTGTTACGCTACGGATAAACCGCAAACCAGTAAAACTGGAACTGGAGACTCCTTCCAAGAATTTTAAATAACCATCATTAACAGAAAGCTTCACAATATCAATAGTGATACATCCTTAGATGATACCATGGCATGGAAAGTCCTTTTGATCTACTTGTTACCATAGTAACAATAACGTATTAGCCATACAAGAGCAATAATATAAACCAATTATTTTAGTCATAAGAAGAAAGCGTTCAACACATACCCGAGTGTATGCACTATAATTTATAGACATTTAGGAAAAACGATTGTCTTGAGCAACATAATGGTAGTTTCTTGCAACGGCTTCTCGGTGGAAATGGCGATGGAGCGTTATTAGCCCCTAATCGCTTCAGTACACGATCAGAATGTGAAGAAACAGGAGGTAAAAGCGAAAGGAAATGAGAAACACCTGGTCAGAGCCAACCTCAGGGACGGGCAAAGCTTTGTCCAAATGCAGACTCATTATAAGACTAAATCACACACATGACCTGAAAGTGAGACGTGTCCAGCACTTGTCATTCAAACGCAATTACACCGAAATTTGCTGGAAAATAAACATATATATCACATAATCAAACTATCAGGTTCCCTACAAGGTCTTAACTCGGTGGAGCGAACTCTGTGGATGTGTTTCCTTTTTTTATTTTTTCTCGGCATGTAAGTCAGACTGCAAGGTTCCTCGAAACAGAGTTGAGGTGATTTATCTGGCTCAGTCAAGCTGTTGGTCTTTATGGTATTTAGTTGTGTAACTTAAACACAATCACATTGAATACATCAGGAAAAAGGTCTCGCCCGACGGCATGAGTGTACTCCAAGGAAAGCTAGAAGGTTGTACAGTTAACTCCCATGGTGTAATTCTAAACCATACAACCTACTACCTCAACCTGGATGCACACGGATTCTTCTCGTCTCCACGGGCCGCTCCGATGTCTGGACTTTTATAGCCGGAGCTTGAAAATGGGGAAAAATGGAAAAGCTTACAGTAACTATCATGTTGTAGGACAACACTCATATTTCCCAAAAGATTTCCTTATGCTGATTGAGGAGATGGTGTGCGCCGTTCCATTGAGGCTCGTTCAGGACGGCTATTACGTTTCAAAGATAAAAACCGAACTAATCCACTGTGATAAAGTAAAAAACACACAGACAAAAAAAAAGGCAGACTGCACCGCAGTGACAGAGACCCACAGAAGCGAGCTTGGGTTACCAGATTTACCACAAGATCGGATCTACGGGTTTTTGTCAAGTGGTTCGCCTTTATAAAAAATAACAAACAACAAAAACAGCAACATTGAAAGACTATGATATCTGGCGAAAAACAAGAACAAGAAGTTAAACTACAAACAGGACGACAAAAGAGGCTAAACTGTAAAACTTGCGGCACTTTTTCTCTCGAGTGCGAGCTCCGCGATGACGCCCAGGTCTGAGAAGATCTCGTGATGATCACGTGCGCGGTATTTCTAGTGACGCACCGAGTATAAGAGATTACGCTGGGAAGCTTACCTGATGTAGCACAAGTCCAGATGTGTATCGAACGCACGCGGGTCATCCTGCTGAAAAAAAATAAACACACACAGAAAGATCTCCGTCAGTCATCAGTCACAACATGAGACGCATCAGACTAAACACTTTGATAATCGTGGTGTAATTACATAGTTATAACTACTTTATAGTTCTAAAAAAAAGTGTACTATGACGGTATGCAGTTCTAGTCTGTAAAGTGATGACAACATGGAACTTAAAGACAGAAAGAAAGAAAGAAAGAAAGAAAGAAAGAAAGATGTGCAGTTCCACTGATTACTACTTATTACATGACTCGAGAATCGATCCAAAATTTTTTCTTCGTTAACAAAACAAGTTCAGTAGCGCTAACAAAGTTTAGCAGCAACCTGCGCTGAGAGTCATTTGCCAGTGCTGTAACATGGTAACGCTACACACACACACACACACACATACACACACAGTGGTTTCACCAGAGAGCAAAAAAAAAAAAAAAAAAAAAAAGCTGCCTCGGCATGAAGGAAACACGGCCAAATGGATTTGCCATGAAAACAACAGCTAACAGTTCAGACCAACAAACGAGACGATCACGTGGACTGGACCAATTTTTACCAATTCCAAAGTCTGTGCCAGCTTCCCAACACCTGGACATTCGCTCGCTGTTTCGTTTGAATATTTTAAAGCGTTCGCCTCCTCCGCCGCATTTTCCCTTCACCGTTCGGAGAGAGAGAGAGAGAGAGAGAGAAAAAAAGTCACAAGATTTGGTGAGAGCAAGAAAAGAAAAAGAAAAAATTTAAGGAAAAAAAAAAAACGAGTGCCGCGCCAAAATCGAAATCAGCCTGGAGTAGAAATCCGGAAATCTTGGGAAATTCAGGTAAACACAGGTCTGCACTGTGCTGCGTCATCCGCCATTTTCTCAGCCATCGAAAGGCAAAATAAATAAATAAATAAATTTTTTTTTTAAAAAAGGGAAAGGATTCTTCCTGCTTTCCAAGTTTCCCCTCTCTCTCTTTTCTCTCTCTCTCTCTCTCTCTCTCTCCATCACTCACTCTCTCTGTTCTGGCTCATAACAAAACCCCAGCCGAAAGGTCAAGTGGTTCTCCGGTTCGGGATCAGAAAAGCATTCCACCGAACCACTCGGTTGACAGTGTGAAGACATCTTTTGTCTAAATCGAAACCCTTCGCCCTGCCTACCCCGAGAAAATTCGGCAACCTCCTGGGGAGAAACGGAGGGGAGGGAGCGGGTAGGAGTGGTGTTGGGAGTCATGGCAACCTCCACCTGGCACGCTGCCCGTCATCAGTGCATGGAGTGTGAGCGCCGGCTTGCGTGACGGAGAGCAGGAACGCTCCGCTCCGTCCTGATATTTGCGTGACCGGCGGCTCGGTTTTCAGTGCCAGGAAGTGAAGTCCTGTAGATGGAGACGGTGTCCTGGATCAACGTGCACAAACGTCTCGCAAAAAGACGTGTCGGGGAGGAAAAAACAAAACTTAATTTGTTGGAATTCCTATGAACTGTGTGAGATCTTATTACATGGGTGGCTGTTGCTGATTGCTGGCCAAACTTTCACAAACCCAGACACACACACACACACACGCACGGAGCCCAGGCATGTAAATCCGCTGCTCTGGTTGCAGACGGCAGGTGAGGCAGACGCTCAGACCCCGGGATGTGTCCTGAATCTTAACTCGTCCCGACTACATGCTGCTGCAGCAGCGGCGACATCATTCACAGCTTCATTATGACACTTCCAGCTCTCGTCTCGTCCTCCAAATGGAAACACGTTCGATTAGAAGATGGCGGTACGAAAACACTCTGCCATTCTGCCTCTTGAACAACCGGTGCATCCCGAAGCCCTGAAACCTAATTGAGCGATGGCGTAATTATCAGGCGATTAAGCGAACGTCGATGTGAAATTATTATAAAAAGGAGTCTTAACGACTTTCGCCGCAGTTAATTCGAGTAACGCCATTGATCCGGTGTCACGTTATATAGACCGGGCGTGTCAGATCGCGAGATCCCATACCGCCGCCGAAGATGCTTCGATCTCGTCTCGCGTAGCAACTCCGCCACCGGATTGCGTAAATAAATAAATACAATTTAATGTGTTTACAGAAATGAAACAAACTTGTTACTTTGGAGCAGAACAGAAAAGTTTACGTTTAGATCTGCAAATAAACAACTAATACGTCTCGTCCTGTGCTCGTTTCAATTTCCAGACGAAAACTGTCCTGTGATATTGGCGACTAAGTTTATGATCAGAGCCATGAATATGAAAAAACAACAACAACACCGAAAAAAAAACATAAACAACGACAAAGAGATTATAAGGTCAGTGTGGAATGAAATGAGTCATGATATCATCAGGTAAACGCCCCAAAAAATGGATCAAGATCAATCAGCAATGTGTGTGTGTGTATTTTTATTAATTTTAGTTATTTGTGAAGTTCCTTTGTTTGTGTTTCAGAAACTAAAAGTAATGGCACCTCTTTCATTTCTGACTATAAACTTACAGGCTAATGATATTGAGAATGATGAGATTTGAACACATGTGCGCGCACGCACGCACACACACACACACTTGTACTTAAATCTGGTGTTTTGTCTCCACGTGCCGAACTCGGACTTGGGATTCCATTTAATAACCTTAAATCACCTCGGGTTTTGAACTCAATACCCTCCTGATTCCGACCCGATACTGTACGTCCACAGCCCTTTTTTTTTATTTTTATTTCCCCCCCTAACTTACAGATGAGCATCAGGGACGTCTCTCTCCAGAAGAGTGGACTGTTTTGTGGGCCGGACGGGGAAAGTCTGAGTCTGTTAGACCGACATTCCTCAGAGAGAGAGAGAGGGAGAGAGGGAGAGAGAGGGAGAGAGTGAGAGGGAGAGAGAGGGCGAGCGAGAGAGAGGGAGAGCGAGGG
>JAQQZS010000009.1:3997597-4012088 GCA_030068045.1 Platyallabes tihoni | reverse complement strand
ACCAGACTGGGGGGGGGGGGATATCAGATAGACGTCCCTGTAATGCGAAACAGCCATAATGCAGTGCCACTATCGGGACGTACCAAGTGCACGAGGCGCAGGGGGGGGAATGGGGGGGGCGAGGCGGGGTCGGGGTGGTTGGTAAGAGCCAGAGGCAGAGGAAAATGCAGTCGATCAATACTCGTTGCATTTACTTAACTGTGGTTATTTATTGGCGTAATCCAACATTGTCAGCAGACGTGATGGATTATCATATCATATCATATCGTATCATATCATATATCATATTGTGCATTTTTCTATTTGCCTTCTATCAATTATACGCACAAACAAACAAACAAACATGAATGTTTTACTGCAGTCATGTGCACACGTCCGGCGTGTCTGAGCTAAAATAATAATTTTAAAAAACAAGACGAAATGTCTGCTGTTTATTTTTCACGTGCCTTGTTAATCTTCAGTGAAAGCCTGCATGGAGGGATCTAAGGCTCTTGAGGAACATTATATCCGCATCTTATTCTAGAGGGCTCATGAGGGAGGAAGTGTTATTTCGGTCTCAAAGCCAAATAGATTTGCAGCGAGGAGCTTCATCACTGCTAATTTAATATCGCCTCGAGCAAGGTAAGAAAGAGCAACACGCAGGTTGAAGAAATGGAGAAACGGATGTTTCCGATTGTATGGACGGACGGACGGACAGGCGAGCGATCCTCGTGCGAGCTTTGAACATGAGAGCATGGTCTGCTTCAGCTGCTCTAACAAATCACAGAGAGGAGAAGAAAAAAAAAGAGAGAGAGAGAGTTGATGGTGGACTGGTTAAAATGTGTGCTGCTGCTGCTGAAAACAATGAAGCACATGCGGTTCTTTAAATGTAATTTAGTAAAAAGCTTCCAGTGCCCTAATTTTTCCGGGGGTAAAGCTCTGCGGAGAGAAAAGGGGGAAAAATAAAAAATAAACAAAAGGAAGGTGCAGGGCAAGGTATGTCTTTGAAAAAGAGATAGTCAGTTCCCCCAGTGGAAAGAGGCCAAGCCTTCTACCTTTCCTTAAATGCTTGCAGAGGTTTGCCAGGCAACGAGCCAAGAAAATGACTTTGTTTGACCCGACTGCCAATCAATTCGGGTAGCGCGGGCCCAGACTAAACAGGCACTTTTTTCGGCGAACGCCATTGGCTGCAGCTGCCTCCCGTGGGCGGGGACGAGCGCAGAAACCAGGCTGTTGACAAGGGAAAAGGGAAGGAGAGAGCCTGTGCACGACACATATTGGAAACACGTGGCCAATCGGAGCGCGGATGATTACTTGACCAAATTACTCCATTAAATGCGTCGTTAAAACAACAGCCGATGTCATAAGTTAATCGGATGCCAGCGGACTGATGCATTCCTGTCGCTTCCATAGAAAGAAAGCTTCACCTCGGTGTGTGTGTGTGTGTGTGTGTGTGTGTGTGTTGTTAGGCAGAATAAGCATCCTAGGCAAAAGTGTTGATTACAAAAGAATACAATACAGAAATACATAAACCTACTATCAAATTTTTTTATTTATTTTTTTTACAGCTGCGCTCTATGTTTAACCCCTAAATTCCCTGCGTGGGGATGAGCTGGATTAGTCAAGGCTCCATTAGTGGTGAGAAATCAGTCCATTAAAAGGGAAGTCCCTGATAACAATGTCACAGCGTGAGCAGCGCTAATTTAATTAATGCCGACTTTGAGAAAGCAAGGCATCTCTTTGAGGGGCTCAGCCAAGCCAAGGTCTCTCTTAAGCCCTGTTCAATAAAGCAAGACATGACTTTCAGCCTTTGTCTTATTTTTATTTATTTATTTATTTATTTATTTATTTTGTGCAGGGTCAGGAAATATAAACGCATTCAATTAAAACTGGAGGCTTAATCAGGTTCTGAATAGGAGGCATCGATTACCTGGACCAAATACTGCTCAGCATGAGGGACTTGTTCTCTTAACCAATCGATGCGTTATGAATTCCAAGCATCTAACTTTGGCAGAGCATGGACGATACGTATCCGCTTCCATGTGACTTCATCAACGCCCTCAGAATCGATAAATATGGCGCACGCCGTGGACTGAGATCGCATCGCCCTAATTGACACGGGCGGACGAAATTCGTTTGAATGACAGCGAGGTTTTTAAAGGCCGGTACTTTATTCGGTAAGGCAAATCTACGCAAAGGCCGCTGGGTCATGTGACTCTGATATTTAGATATAATATACACATAAAACTAACCAAATAAAAAAAAATGTTGTGCAATCATTAAGTAGCGATAATAATCCGGAATAATAAATAAAATCACAATGATTCGGTTCTGCAAAAAAACATTATTTACTGTAATAAAAAAAGCTTTGCACTGACATTGTCAACAAATTGACTTTTAGGAAATTCCAAGACTAATCTTAAGCTGCTTGTGAGAATAAAAATACCGAAATAATACCGAAATAAATTAACAGTAACCACGCTAACTTTAAATAAACACCAGTACAACATTTCTTTTTTAAATGGAGCTATAATTAAGGAAGATGCATTAAATAAACATAATTCATAAGTTAGTAAAGTAATTAAAAGGCCAGTTTCTAACATAAACCGAGTAAACAGTCTACTTTTGTGTGTTATATCCTGGCCGTTTTAATGCTCGATCCCAGGCGAGGTGAGTGAAATTTGCTTTAAAATGTAAAACTATATAAAATTACGAGCTTAATAAAGACCGAGTCATAAAACCATACAACCCACAGACTATTTATGCTGTTTACATCCACGTCACGGCCCGCTTCTTTTCCGCCGTCCGTTTAAGTACCCTAACTTAACGCCGAACAGAATTAAGCATTAAAGAAAAAAAAGAAGAAGGAAGAAAAAAAAACCTTTGGCATTTTCCCCCGCCTGAGATGTTGCCGACTCAGCAAAAACCAAAAAAAAAAAAAACGCTCGGAGAACCACAGCAGGAATGATACACAAAGGCGTAATTATAATTCTCCTCTGAGCTATGTAGGAAAGTTGCAGAACCAAAATTGCTTCGCATTTATAGAGGAGGAAAACAATGACCTTCTCTCAGCCCGAGAAAGATGTAAACAGTCTGCGCAGCATTTATATGCACAAATTAGTGTTTTATAAAGACAAAGACCCAGGTGAAAGGACACTGTTGATCGTAGAGCAACAGTGAGAAAAAAAGAAAAACAGAAAACGCACTAAAGATTGACGAGAGCGCTTTGGCCCACCAGAAGGTTTAGTCAAATTACACCCTTCCTGTGTAGTTCTGGTAAATTATGATGCACGCGCCGGTGTGTCATGGAATTCTGGATATTTGGTAAAGTTAGTATCTGAGTCACGTACAGGAAAGTATGAGCCGAACTGGTCCGGAGGTTTCGTTATTCCCAAAAAGCAACCGTCTCCGGATGGATTCGCCACTATTTAAAAAACCCCCACTGACATAGAAGCAGTGATACCACCAACCACCCGGTCTGGATTTCCTCAAACTGCCGAACGAGGAAGAGAAGTTCAAAATATATGCTATGTTCTCAAGACCGCAGTAAAAATGTTTGCTTTTCGTTATCCTTCCAGCTCATATTAGTGTATAATCAAGACTTTATGTTGGTCCAGTATTTGGTGAAACGGTCCAACATATGGTCGGGCCTCCAGAGCTCCGGAGAGTAAGCGACATCAACAGGAACTGGCTGGTTTCGAAAAACTCGTGGCGTTACCACTGGGTCCCCCTGCTGTGTTACATGTTCTCAGCCTCTTTTGTTTGGTGTTAACCCATTAAATCCCACATAAGAGGCCATTGAGACGAGTGTCACGTACCCTGGGGGGCCACTTTGTTTGGAACAAAGCCCTTAAATGGGTTACACACCACTGCAACCGATCCTCCCCGGTTGTTTCGTCTGGTATGTATTAGTCTTAGGGCATGCTCTTAAACAAAACATTAAAGGTGAGGTATGTAATGTCAAGTGACATCAGTTTCTAGTCTCCGACTATCTATCAGCGGCGAGAGGTCCGACTGGAAGCTTTCCCAAACTTCGCAATTTGTGATTACACAAACCATTCACAACCCAATTTCAAACAATTTTTTTTTTTTTATAAAAGTCTCATATACTTTCAATTTAAAACTCAATGTGGAATTCTCTTGGAGCGCAATGTTTTTCAGAACTGAACGAAACGTGGGAAGGCTGGTGTATTGTTACACACAATCAGACAGCTGCATGACATTTGTCTCTACATGTTATGAACAAGCTTTGTGTTAAAACTTAGGCGTTTCCTGCCAAGAGCTACCTTTACACCGAACTTCTCGCTTTTTCTTCTTCAGTACCAATAAGAGACGATGATCTTGAACAGCTTGCAGAGACCGCTGGTTATGGAAACGGCTTTACACCCTACGTTAAAGTAAACACGACGCTGCTGTTAATTACTGCACTCCTGTCGTCGATGATGAATGATGGCTGGCCTCGAGGCCGATGGCAATTTACCATTTTAAAAATAGCGCGTGACGTGAACAGGTCGGCGAAGCCGTGACTCCGAAGGTCCCTGCGTATATTTATATAGGAACGGACACGCCGAGGGCTAATGAGGCCCAGTAACCCAATTAGTACCTTGTCCTCATCCTGCTCCAAACTAGACCTTGATCTCCAGAGGCTGGAGCTGATCCTGAAGGTGGCGCAGAGATCAACCCCTCCTAGTTGCCAAAGCACACGAGACCTTGGGCTCGAAAAACTAAAGAACTAAAAGAAAGAACGGAAAAAAACAAATTCGATGGTTTAAATAAATGAGGTTTTCAGTATTATCACGAACTTCCGAGCACAACCCGGGGAAGCTTTGCGGACAAATACATCGAATTCACACAGCACGTCGAGAGCTATATCATTAAACGCCATTGTATGTGCAGGCTAATGTTTGTGTTTGATCTTGCGGCCCTGTTGGAGTGCTCTTGACTCTAACCGGTGGTGCTCTTAAACAGAGATCAGACGAACGCCTCTGCTTTTCAGATAGTTTATGAAACATGAGGGACTCTGACAGGGCGCACAAAGACAAGTTTCCTCTCGTGGTTCCGCTAACAAAGTCCTCTCTGTCCTCACCTTAAATCCCTTTTGGCACAAATTCCTGATCCCTTGCCAGGATCGTGTTCTCACATAAGAGAGAGAGAGAGAGAGAGAGAGAGAGAGAAAAGAAGAAGAGTAGAGCCAAAAGCGAGGTGCAGTCTATGAGCTCTTATTTTACTGAAAGACGCCAAAGTCAGACGACACACTGCGAATTCAACAGATGCCTTTTTTTCTGCCCCATTACCCAGGACCACAACAAACACCTAATGGCACGGCCACTGGGGACGTTCATGGAGGTGCGGTTATCACTTACACTTACACTGGATTTACTCCGGTTTTTAAATATTTAAAATGTTTTGATGATTAAATATTAATCCGCACTTTTCTTTTCATTTTATTTCTGTTCAGCGTGTAAATAATAGAGCGAGTGTGTGTGAGTATATATCTTAAGATCAGGACCAGGACGAAAAAATAAAAAATACATTTAAAAAAATGGTGTTATAATATAATATATTGTGCATCATTAATTATTTTAAAGCTTAAAAAAAAAAAAAAAAAAACATTGTGAAAAGAATCACCAGGCATATTTAATCATTTAATTTAAAATTCTTTAATTAATGGAATTCATTTACCATTAAAATCGCTTAATATATTTTTTTTCCATTCTATGGGTTTTTAGAAAACATAAATTATTAAAAATAAATAAATAAAAATCACGTCCTTGAATCACATCTACGCCAGGAGAAAAAAAAAAAAAAAAAAAAGGAAGACTTCTGTTATTTATTTTCAAGCATCTGTTCTCAAAGGGTGGTCTTGGATTAATTTTTGCGCTCTACAAAAAAAATTAATAAAATTTAAAAAATAATCGAAATAGTGTGTTTGTGGTCATCCGGTCCACATTTAATTTTGTGTGACTTCCAGAAAAGAAGAAGAAGAAGAAGAAGAAAAAAGAAAAGAAAAAAAAAAGAATTTCAGGGTTTATTTATTCATTAATTTATTTATTGTATCTCGTAATGCAACGAAAAACGATGCATAATAAAAAACTAGCCATATATAAAAATTCTGGGAAGAAAAGTGAGATTCCTATGTAGAAGTTTAGAATATAAAACTAGTCTAAAATACACTGCTGGTTGAACAGAAACGTTGAATAGGACTGGAACCTAAAATATTTTTTGCAGTACATTCTTTAACACTGAAGCTGTAGAAAATGAAACTGTGTGAAACCATGAGGGGGGAAAAATATATAAGCGCTTGGCAGGATTCTCAAGGACAAACAAACAATTTCTTCAGCTAACAAGAAGAATATAATCGAGACAAATACAAACATGACTTAAATTGTTGCCGTTTCTGTGCTCCTGTTTTTTTTTTTTTTTTTAAAGCTCCACGTTTTAAAACCCCACCGTTCCAGCCACGTGAGCTACATGCGAGTAATGTCCAAAGACCTGCCGTGTGCCGCGGCTCTTTCCCTCTTTGTGCACTGCACCGAGATTCGTATTAATCCCGCCGCTGTGGCACGGCGAGCAGGTGAACTCAGCCGAAGACTTTCCCACGATCCGCCAGCAAATCCGCTGCCCTGAGCCCTTCCTAGAAGACGGCCATCTGTCCGCTCTGCTTTTCACTCTGGGAGGGCAAGCGTCAGCTGCATGACCAAATTCAACGTTCCGACACTTCCCCCACGGTCACAGTCACAAACCCCCCGAACCTGAAACGCACACGGTCCACGAGGCAGCAGAAGCCAGGAGCTAAATATGTTCGCTCTTAAATATACGAGATGTAAAGTATGAAAGCTTAGAAAAAAGAAAAAAGAAAAGTGTCACGGTGACAAACAACTGGATGGAAAAGTGTCAGAAGAGGAGCTAAGCTAAACAAACAGCATGCAACAATTAAGGTATTACACGAATAAAGAAAAAGATACCACACCATAAATTACTATCTGATCATTTTTCTTTTATCCTTTTAAAAAAATATAACTGACGTGCCAAATAACCTGTCATTCAAAACACACAGAAACCCACAACCACAAAAATAAAATAATCTTCCCAGAGTCGAACTAATCTCCCTCCATGGATAAAACCTTCTTCTAAAATAAGAAACTAGTATTGCTGAGATCATGTGATGCTCTCTACCTCTGTACCTCCTCCCTCTTTTTTTTTTTAAACCCCCCTCCAAAACTGCCATGTGCTATCATTTTTGTTTTGCTCTCAAAAAAAAAAAAAAAAAGCTGCCATGCTGTTTGCGAAGTCTGTCCTGGACCGTCCTCGTCCGCTTAAAATGCGTGACATTGCCTCGGCGGGAGCATGAGAACCAGAGGCTCCTCAATAGCGAGGTCTCCATGCCCTGGCCCGTAACCATGGAAGCAGATGCCTCCTCTTACCTCCCGGTGGCCACGGGGCTGCACCCCGATTCAACACGCAGGTCCCGCCTCGCTTTCTCTTCATCCCCTAGCGAACTTGTCCAAGCTCTTCAATGGGGGCAGTGACTGAGCAGGTCATTGGTCTAGACTGGTTTGCACGGTCCAGGGAGCAGCCTTGATGTAACCCTTGCTCTCCGGCTGCAGGCGTGAGACTGCGGACTGTGGGACGTCAGAGACGGCAATTTGAAAAGGAGCCCTGTCTGATTTCGCCATTGTGCCTTTTCATTCATCGATCGAATGAATATCGAACCTTCTGTCGGTGCATGTGTGAAACAGATAGCTTAGCAAGCATTTTTTTTCCCCTCCCTCCTCCTCCTCCTCCTCCTCTGGTAAGGACCGGCCAAGTGGCCTGCTCCTGTTCCTATTCCTCATTTAATCAATTTATGTATATAAATATAAGATTAATTATAATTCATAAGTACGCAATTAATTATTGCTGCTAGTCATCTTTTGA
This sequence comes from Platyallabes tihoni, assembly GCA_030068045.1. Classification (NCBI taxonomy): domain Eukaryota; kingdom Metazoa; phylum Chordata; class Actinopteri; order Siluriformes; family Clariidae; genus Platyallabes; species Platyallabes tihoni. Next base: position 4,004,192 of record JAQQZS010000009.1, on the reverse strand, counting down.
TTCGGCGCTGTTATACTGTTAAAACATTTCAATCAACTTAAGAATTAAGAAAATAAAGTAAGTATAAATGTAAGTTAAAAAAAAGTAGTATAGTAGTATTTTTAATAATTTTAATATATAACATTATATAATTAATTTACTTTTTTTACATGACTTCTGGATTCTTAATAATTAAATAACTTAAAAGAAAGAAAACAAAAAAACTGCAAAAGCAAAAAATGTGACATCACATCTACCGTGTCCTTGGGGACACTTCCTAGTTTAAATATAAAGAGGTGCATACACACACACACACACACTCACACACACACTCATCATGTGTTTTTAGATATTAAACCTATTTTACATTTGTAGGTTGATCTGCCTCGTTAAAGCTCATAATGTAAAGTTTGATATTTGATTTAAATTATAATGTAATGTAGACATTTATTTTAATGCAATTGTTTTCCCAACATTCTCCAACAAAATTGCATAATATTGTTCAAGATTTTTTTTCCAAAATGTTACCTATAACCAGCACTGCCATTCAGGTGAGGTCATTCTTTCAAATTCATCAAAAAAAAAAAACAATTAGGGAAATCCTGATCGTGCACGACATTTAAACCACCACGTAAGGCGTGTTTTGACGGAGGCGTCGCCGCACTCCATCTGACAGGTTACCATGGAGGTCGGGAGAGGGGGAGAGCGGGAGGAGGACAAAAAAAAAAAAAAAAAACACCCCCGGCAGAAAGTGAGCAAATTCAAAGGCGACGGAAGGAAAAGGAGCAGTGAAGTGAGAAGACAGTGTTATGGTTCCCAGGAAGCAGAAAATGAGCAGAGCGATGGTCTTTACGCTGGTGGACTTTGATGCATAACAAAGTAAGACTGGGGTCGTAAAAAGATGGAGAGGATTTCAAACCTCATCAGCAGCTCGGAGGAAATAAAGTAACCTTTTAAAAACGTCATAGACAACCACATCAGAAAAGATGATTACATCACTGTAAATAAATCTTTGTCTGAAGGCTGATGTGGTAATGAATTTAAATTAGATTTAAAAAAGTAAACATTTATACGGTATATTAAACTAAAACAAGGTTAAATAAAGAAAGTATAAATATATGTGTATATATGATAATTTGCCTAATTTTACACAATGGTCATGTTTTTTTTTATGTCAATCTATTAAATAATATTTTAACCATTGTATATAAAACTATTTTAATGTTATTCTTATAATGTAAAGGAAAACTGTTTCAATATAAATACATAATTGTTCTGAAAATTTATTCAACCAATCAACCAAAGCTAAAATGTTAGTATTTCCTTAGCATTTTTTTTTTAATGACATAACTACATATGAAAAAAATAAAAATGTATTTTGTGCATTACTGTAGCTAACAGATACAAGCTAGCTTATAAAATCCAAAATGAAATATGATTCCATGATGAGGGCAAAAATAAATACCATAAATGAATAAATAAATACAATGAATACTTTCCATTGTATGAATATTTTCCTTGTTTTTGTTCCTTTCGATCTATACCTATCTATACATAATAATCTCTAAATAAAATGTCCTTTCTCAACAAGACAAGAGACTGTAGAGACCATATGGAGAAATTTTCAGATATTGAAAAGCATATAAAATACATTTCCTTTTTCATTTTGTACAAGATCGTACAAAGTATTAACAACAAAGCAAGAAAAAAATAAAGGAAAAAGAATGTTTTTAATTATAAGCTAGTTTGTGAAGAATGAGAGATGAACAGATGAAGGCCGGCACACATTTCAAGCCGGGGTCGAGAACAAAAGTAGTCAAAGAGCATGAAAGCTCCATGTCTAAGCCGTTCCTGTGTGTCCCGCATGACTGGCGCACTTTAAAAACATGGTGGTTGTCAGCCACGTCTAAACACATTAACTCAAGTTTCCACACATCCATCACATTAGCGCCATTAGAGGAAGGCCTGGATGACCGCAGAATAAATCACAACTAGTCTGGGCTGTAAATATATTCAAGGCCAACCTGATGAGCAGCGGGACGCTGGTTATTCCATGCAGGTAAAAGCGTTAGAAATGTAGATTGTAGGTTTTCCTTCAAATCTAAATGAGCTATAATTAATAAATTATAAAACTTGGCCGCATCCGTATATTATATGTAGATTATTATTCATTTTATATTAATTAGTGACCACAAGCAATCAACTAAAGCTAAAATGTTAGCATTTCTTTAGCATTTTTTAATGACATAACTACGTAAGAAAAAAATAATAATAAATTTCAAAAGTTCCCTGTGCGTTTCTGTAGTTAACGGACACAAGCTAGTTTATAAAATCCAAAGTAAAATTAAATCTACCTGGAAATTAATGTCTTTAATTTTTTTGTTTTCACATGGAAAATCTTGCTGTAGTTCAATCAACCTAATATCCACCAAAGGATCCATCACTTCATCAACTGAACGACAGCACAACAAAAATGACTTCCAAGGTAGATCTGATACAGCTTTGTTTTTATTATTCGTTTATCTTTATATTAAGATATATTAGTGTGATCTGGCAGGAACATCAGCATGTGCTGATAACGTGGTGTGACGATATAAAAGAATTAAAACCACCAAGATAGTAAATTTTATAATGTATAAATATATAGTTATGATTATGCCATAGCATTGTGTTTTATTTGATTTTAAAACAGAACTGACATGAGACAAAAATTTTAAACGCGCACACAAATTTTAATGTATTGTTTCAAAGCCTACATTATTATTATTATTAATAATAATAATAATAATAATAATAATAATAATGATGATAATAATAATAATAATAATAATGATGATAATAATAATAATAATGATGAAACAATTTGAACAGAAGTAGCTGTGCCGAAGATACTTCGCTTATAAATTAAATGAATGATTACATTAAAATTAATTATAAACATTTTAAATCAGATACCTTGATATATTAAAAGCCTCACACTATTATGGTTTTATCAGACTGTTCCAGCGCTAAAGAGGACACGATCCACAGCATCCTGGCGCACGTCCACAGACTCGAGCAGACGGACAGACATTAAGGAATCCTCAAGGATAAACAGAGCACCTAAGGATGCCATTACTAATAACAGGGGGAAGAAATAAGAAAAATGTAAAAAAAAAAAAAAAACAACTATGAGTGCGAGTCCTCCCCTAGGGTTTATAATGTCCAGAGGCACTACTCAAGGTGTCATATTCACTCGGGCTAACACTGCCCTCCCCTCCAGCGATGGATCGTAGATCCATAATGACGGTGTCACTTGGAATCGCCCGCCCTCTTCTCCCCCCTGCACGTCCCACATCCCACAGGCATTCATGTGCACGAAGCACCCACAGAGTGACGCAGGCATTACAGCACGAGTCCTGCCGTTACGCGAGCTCTAATGTCAACATTACCTCACTTACCTAGTGCATAGCTGACTAATTGGCTATTGTCATTCGTAACGGTTCAAATGGTAACAAAATAAACAGCTTGAATCAGGCTTGTTTGGAAAGGAACGTTATTACGGATTGAAAGAAGAGCGCGGGATCCTACGGTTCCACTTTCATATGCAAATGTTTCAGTTCATTCAGGATAAATGACGGTGGGCAAGACGTAAACTAAATTAATTACACTCACAAAAAAAAAAAAAAAAGGACATTCACATCCAACGACCAAATACACTCCATTACACACCAAGAATACGGATGCAGCAGTGGTTTGTTTAAAGAATGTGACAGCTTTTTGTAAACCACATAATAAAAGTCTTTGATGTTGTCTAATTGTTGTTAATTTATACTAATTAATTGCACCTGATTCACTAAATCAAACCTAAAGAAAGTATAAAGAAATGACAATCAGGTAGCAAAAGATGTTTTTACAGTATATGTAAAATGAATCTTGGATTTTGTATTTTACTTTATTATTTTCTTTTCTTTCTAATGTGTTATTACATATAAATGTTCTTTAAGCATTCGCACAACAGTTAATCAAGCCTAAATAATTACAATCAATGTAACAAATGTTTGTTTTTAATTGAAACTGAATTAAGAATCATTTTACTGAACGTCACTAAACATTTTTAATTATTTCTTTTGCTACACTTTCATTCTAACATATTAAAAAATCTTCACATTCTTTAACGATAATAATTCTTGATTGTTATTCATTTGTACAAATTTAACATGCATGATTCATTTAATTGTGACTAAAGAAGTATAATTAAGTTGGCTTTCAAACGTCAACTGAACTAAGAATTGGATTCTCAATTTATAAACCACAGATTTTTACAGATTTTATCATTTGATCTAATTTGGGTAAATTATTATTATTAACTTAACTTGTTTTTTTTTTTTCTTTCACTAGTGCCAAAGATAAGTATTTTATAAATTTATATTTATCATTATAATTCATAAAAAGAAGTCACATTATTTAACGCTAATGTTCCTTGATGTTGAACAAGTGTTATTTTGTTTTTCTAAAACGTAACATGTGATTTTGGTAGTTGAATCTAATGACGCATCGGAATGTAGAAACAGGTGTCATGAAAGCGTTTTAGGTTGAAGGTAGCAGTAATTAGAGGACAAGGAGGATTATTGAGGACTATTAAGAACAATCTTGTAGTTTTTTTTTTTTTTTTTTTTTTTAGAATTAAAAATTTATGTTTTCTTTTATTTTTAGTTTGTAATGATTTTCTTTTTTTAAAAATAACAGTAAGTTTATGAATTAGTCATGTTGACCTGTTGAACTTTGATGTTAATGCAATTTTTTTTACCTCATTTGTACTAAAATACTATAATGATAAAAACATAACCTTACAAAATTTAACGATAAGCTAGCTAACTATTTTGAAATTTCCATAACGACCTTTTTGTTTTGTTTTAAGTTGAAAGAAAAGACCATATAAAAGGTTAGTTGATTATTTGTACATTTAGTCAGATCAGTTGGTTTGTTACTAGACACATTATTACCTTTTTACCCTTTGTGTATACGAGTGTAAATAAAAAGCACAACGGCTTTACCGTTTATAAAAGAACGAAACATTCCTGAAGACACTCAGGTTCATAAACGAGTCTTCCATCTGCCTTTCTGTTGCAATGTTTCTCTTTTAAATGAGGCTAATGGAAAAACAACAGAGTGTCCTCGTTTGAAATGACTGTAAGGCAAAAACCCATTTACCTCATTCTGGCTAATAGACCACAATATTACTGTCACTCATCACATGGTACATTAGGAAGATGTTAAAGAAAGATGAAAGATAAATAAACTCACAACGTGATGCTGATATCTATTTATTAAAATGTGCTTGCTTATATTTTATTCAGTTACAAACTGGTTATTTAAACTTGACTAATACTATTCATATTTTGTTTTGTTTTTGTTTATTCAAATAAGCCTCTTTATATTTAAATTTTATCTCTGTTTAAAAATGACACCGGGTAGACATACTGAGGAATAATTCAGCGATTTTTTTCTTGAAGTTTTGTCAAGTTTAAGAAAGCATTTTTAAACTTAAGAAGCTTCTTCATGAAGGTTATATATTTAAGCTTGATTAACACAATCATAAAGTATAATGTAATGTGGCAGGGCATTGATAATACGTCCTCTATATCCAGCAGGACAAATCTTATTTGGTGCTAGCCGTGCAATTGGGCCGGCAGGAGACTAGCACCCTGTGGCGAGATTATGAAGGAGGCATGCAAAGAAAAAAAAAACAATCCTTGGGACCAAACATGCTTTTTTTTTCTTCTTCTTTTTTTTTCTTTTTAAATCCCAGGAGTTGGACTATTCAGAAGCTGTCGGAAAGTTTTATTTTAAAGCTTATGGATCTAAATTGCAGATAATATAATTACTATTAGAATCTCACATTTCCTTCCAATGCAGAGATCATTTGTTTCAGGGAGCAGAAAATCAACGGAGAAAAAAACAACAACAACAACAACAAAAGGAGAAGCAGAAATGGAGAGGATGGGAGGGAAAAAAAATCATCATAATGTAGTGTGTTATATTAAACCGACATAATTATCATTTGTTGTTTTTCTTTCTTATTTTGACAAAACAAGCAAGAAAAGCATGGAAATATTATTATTAAAGCATGTGCGGAATTAAACACATGCGTGATCATTCAGGCCACAAAAATATATATATAATAAGCAGATTAAAAACAAAATTAAATGCAAAAAGGTTAGAAAGGGACGTGAATGGAGTGATGGTTGCGGTCGGTCTGAGAATGTCTTGTTGTCGCTGAGACAGAGAGAGAGACAGAGTGTGTATGCATGCATATGTGTGTGTGTCGGAGAGAGAGAGAGAGAAGCCATGGAATGTGCTTGCTTTTCATTTCTCCTCTGCACTCAGGCCCGGGTGGTCAGGGGGTCAGGCCAAGCAGGCTGCTATTCATGGCCAGATCAAGTTTATGTGAGAATCTGCTCCTCCTTTGCCCCCCATTAGCATATCAATGCTTAATAAAATCGCTGCGTGAACGTGTGAGATCCCGTCACCCAGGAAGTCATGCTGGGAGACTTTGGCTTGGGGGAGAAGAAAAAAAAAAATCCCTCTTCGCTTTGTGTTCAGAATAGACCCCCCTCCCCTCCCAACACACACA
>JAQQZS010000009.1:3954606-3972677 GCA_030068045.1 Platyallabes tihoni | reverse complement strand
ACTCTACCGTTGCGGTAATAAATAAATTGGCCTAATAAACTTTTTAAAAAATATTAAATTATGACTGACAGCCCCAGACCAAAAATGTGCGTCGGCCTGGCTGGCATTGCCCGGTATGCCCTATGGTCAGTCCAGGCCTGATCTCTCCTCCTATACAAGCTGCACATTGACTGCTCTAAAATACAGTATATCCAAGTTTCATTTTTATAGTATTGTCCTTTGGGAAGATATACTAAAATATTTGTTGAAATTAGAGAAGTGTACTCACTTTTGTGTGTGGGTATATAGATACAGAGTCAGTCAAAAAATGTATACAACTTAATAAATATTTTAATGCTAAATTTATTTCTATGTTATATACTGTTATATATGATTACATATAATTATATCAGCAATTTATAAAGTATAGAAATAAATTTAGTATTAAAATATCATACTATTCATCATACTATTTTTTCTTTTTCTGAAGTGTGTTAAAATTATTTTGGCTGACTCTACAGTCACTACTATAGATATAAATATATATGTGTGTGTGTCGCCTTTAGTGGAGGAGATGTAGAGGACTAAGGACTAAGCTCATGACCACCGTTCGTTTTCATTACATTATTTCTTAGTTCTTAGCAATAATAAAAATTTTATGACCACCCCTTGGAAAGTCCACAATGGTCACTGAAGTAACTTGAAACTGACAAAAATAATAATAAATGAAAAAAAAAAAAGAAACCTGGAAATTAACTAATGAAAATCAGGCATTGCTTTGAATTATGGTTTAACAAAAGCACTTCAAAAACCAAACAAATGAAACTGGCCTGGACAAAAATGCTTGTACCCTTAACTTAATATTTTGTTGCACAACCTTTTGAGGTTATCACTGCAATTAAGCAATTTCTGTAACTCTGAATGAGACATCTGCACCTGACGACAGGTCTTTCCGCCCACTCATCGTGAGTAAACTGCTCCAGCTGTCCAAGGTTTGAAGGAATCCTTCTCCAGACTGCGTGTTTCAACTCTTTCCACAGATGTTCATTTAGATCAGGGCGTATGAAATCATTTTGATTAGAGATTCCAGCTTAACTGTTCACATGGACGCTGATCTATTAAGATCTGAGTTTACAAGGAGTGCTCAATTAAAACATAACTTTCTCCATTTCATATGAAGCATCAAACCTGCCAGAAATATAATAGAAGAAGTATGTGAGACCACTTCCTCTGTGCTCCCAGAAAATGTCACCTAAAGATGTCCCAATGTGGGGCAAACTTGTGCAGAAAGACAATATTCCAAAAAAAGAGAAGCGATCAGATAAAGTGTTTAAATGTTCTAATACACTGCCTGGCCAAAAAACTCACTGTTTCTGAAGGGATCAAACAACTCATGCTGAAAATGGCTGGAATTATGTTAAGAACTCTTCAACACATTATTAAAACCTGGAAGGATAGTGCTGAACTGTCAGCTTCATGGATGAAATGTGGTCGGAAAAGAAAAAACATTCCTTGTGATCCTTAAATGATTCATAAAGTTGCATTGTAAAAAAAAAAATAGATAGTGGAAATCACAGCCATGTTTAATAGTGACAGTAAGAAAGTTTCCATACACACAGAGAAAACCACTTGTTAGTGAGACTCATCAGAAAAAAAAAAGCTTTCAGTTTGCTAGGGAGCTTTAAGACTGGATTTTGGAGCGATGGGAAAAGGTCATGTGACTTTATGATTCCAGACTGATGGTCGTGTCAGGGTAAGAAGGGAAGCGCATTAAGCGATGCTCCCATCATGCGTAGTGTCCACTGTACAAGCCACTGGAGGCAGTGTTATGATCTGGGGTTGCTTCAGTTGCTCAGGTCTAGACTCAGCAACGTTATGTGGCAATAAAATTAAGTTAGCTGACGACCTGAATGTATTGAATGACCAGATTATCACATATATGGAGTTTCTTTTATCTCAAGACTCTCTTACCCCAAAATTGTAAAATGATACTTCTGAAAGTACGAGGAACCATTGTCACAAATGAATTGAAGGTTTACATCAAATCATTCAAATCCGTTTGTCCAGATAGTGGCAGTATGTTCTGATTGAGGTGGTTGCATGATGCATTTTTATTATTGTGCTAATATCCTAATTATTAGTAGAATATTAGTGTCTAAACGACAAAACGATAGTGTCAGTGCAACATGCACAAGATGTTCTTCATCACCATTTATTGTCACAGATTATCTGTAAGAAAAGTTATTTCCTGCTATCACTTACGTTGTAGCAGCTTTGAAACAATCGTTCCTTGACCAGCATATGTATGGAAGTTACTGTGACACAAAATGTAGCGTATTGGAATATGAAGAAATTGGAAAGCAGGTGGCAGGAACTCTTGTTCGAAGACTTTCCCTTTTCGCATGTCGTTCCCATTCAGTGAGCTTGTCTAGCTAATTATTATCTTTTATCCAGATATTACAAAAACAGGCCTCATGACCCATATGCATGACAGTTTTTTAATGCCAATGGTTCTCTCACAGGTTATATTTGTGCTCATTAAAAGCTCGATTGAGTCACTTTGTCATTTTGTTCTGATTTACTTGTCAGGCTGTTTCCCCTGCTTACATCATCATCATCACTCCTTTATGTTGCTTCACCATGAAGTAACATTTCGAAAAGGTGAAATGTGACGAGTTGCTTCAAAGAGATTTTATTTCTAGACTCTGGTATACTGTATGTGCCATTATGTTAACCTTGACTTTACCAGTTACGGACAGCACAAATATTGTAGCAGGTTGTGTTGCCGCCTCACGCCGTCAGGGTCGCGGGTTTGAGTTACGTCCGTGTGGAGATTCTCATGCTCTCCATGTAGGTCGCTCTGTGTTACTCCCAGCTTTAAAAAAAAAAAAAAAATTATGAAAAAAAGGAAAAACTTGTGGATCATTTGTATGTAGTTGTGAATTTGTGTGCTTGTATTCCCCACTTCATGGACAATATTCCCAGGATACGCTTCAGTAATTGATGAAGTGCTTAGTGAAAATGAATGAACAAACCACAACCTGTGCACTGGATTGGATTGAATCTAGATCTAAACCCAACTATAATGACATTTTTAAGTCCTCATCGTAATTCCTTGGAAGGAGATTCGCTAGCAGATGTAAATATAATATTATCTTGGTCAGCCTAGTGTTTAGTATCAAAGCATTCTGTGTGGCAGGAAACATGGCCCCTTCTTTCCCTGCAGGAAATATTTTCAGGAATGCACGAACGCAGCACCTATTCCTGCTCGCTGTGGAGCAAAGCAGCACGTAGCGAACGTCTGGATGGAGAGTACGGCTGTGAAAGCTCATCCGAGCGCAGAACCGAAGCTCTTATAAACAGCCTAATGGATTTCAAAACACAAACATCGTGTTCATGCGAGGAACGTTCCCACCCAATCCTCTCTGTAAAGAAATTGTGTCACACTTTCATTTGAAGCCCACGTAATTCAAAATAACAAGCTTTAATTGAGCAAAACAGGTATCTGGCTTAAAAGCGCCATAAATAAAACTTTATTCTCTCAATTTATTAACAAGCCGCGGGGTGTGTCCGCAGCCGCCTAGCGAAGCGCTTAAAACTTTTGAGAGTTGCAGTCCTCAGGTCGAAGACCTATACACACACATCTCTATACATTGCGAGCCATCTCTGACTCTCCTGGTCTTTACGTTCAGTCCCGTCCTTTAAGAAATAAACAAACAAACAAACAAACAATATAGCGATAATGCTGTAATAAAGGGGTGGCTGAGCAGCAGGTCTTTCCTTTTTACTCCAAAAAGGTTTGACTCGTTGAAACAAAAGTGATTGTTGGAGAAAAAAAAAACAAACAAAAAAACAAACCAGCAAATAAAAACAACTTTAAAATAACTGAATACATTTTTTTTTTGACCTCGCTTGATAAAGCCAGAGCAGCATGCTGCAAATTCTAAGCTGTAAAGTTCGTAATCCCGATTTGCTAACGCTCATTTTCCTTCTCCTCTGTGCATTTGTTTATAGCTTAAAAAAAAATAATAAAAAAAAAGAGCCAAATATTCCAAATGCTAGTGATAATGATACGGATAAAGATGATGATGATGATGATAAAAAAAAAATAAAAAAGTGAACTAAAGAGAACTAACAGCCGAAGCAGCCCTGCTTTGGAGGAAGGCTTTGAGAAGGAAGGAGGAGGAGGAGGAGGTGGGAGTTATAAGAGGAGAAGTCCGTGAAGAAGCTCATCTGCCGTCGGCAGGCGTCCGGCTGAGTGTTGTCAGGGAGGCCATGGCGCGGCTGAAGCGCTCGCACAGCTCCAGGGTGGAGTACGGCGGGAGCTTGGGCGGCTCGGAGAAGCTCCTGATCTCTGTAGAGCAGTCGAGCAACTTGGGGAGGAAATCGGTCAGCTTCTCCTGAAGATTGGCTGCGAACACAGGGGCGGGGATGTGTGTTTAGATACGGAGCGACAAATAAACAGCAGATAAGTGGTGCAGACTTTTCGCCGTGATCCCTGATGCAAACACTCCAAGAGACGTCAAACGTCAAAATAAAATTTGAATTTGATTTGAACAATAAACTACTGATATGATCTGACGGCGAAACAAAATAATAAAACTAGAAAATAAAACCCGGATGATAATTTACACGCACGGCAGGAGGCTGATTGGATCGTACAGCAGCTCTAGACAACAGCATTACTAATTAATTAGCAGCCTCACGTTAAGACTTTCAAGGACTGAAGAGCGCCTGTGTGTCTGCTTTAAATCTTCAAAATGCTTCGTTAATTCGTAGCTGGATGTTTTTTTTGTTTTTTTGTTTGGTGATAAAACTAGGGTCTGGATTTAAATCAAATCTGCAGTTACATACAGTATATATTGTTCATGCTTCTCAATTTTCACAGCTAAATGATTTCCCTCGAACCTCGAGTCTGGTTCGTGCTGCTTGTAAAAACAGGCGTAATGGATTTCCATTAGAGCTGTCAGAACAAATTTCACTGTTTGCATAATAATAGAATCTTTTTAAAAAAAGAAAAATATTAACGCATGTTTATCTCATGCACGACTTTATGTCACCGAACATAAAGTCTACTGAAATGCACGCGTCCTAGAATTTGCATTATGTAGGAATGTTTCCCGCAAAAACAAACAAAATAACGATGTTACATACATAAACGCGGTATAATATACTTAATAAAAGGAGTGTTTTTGGTCATTTGAATTTCACTCTTCATATTTCAGTCAAAAAACATTATTCCCGTCGTTATTAAATTAAAATGCTGAAGATTCTCAGGCGACTCCGCATTAATTCAGTTCGGTCATGCTATCCAACTTATTCGATTTAATCTTTTTTCCTCTTATCCCACATTTAAACTTTTTAGCTATTAGACAAAAAAAACGGACAAAATTATGAGCTTAAATACAAAAAAAAGTAAAAAATCATGTAAACGACGTATTACACAATCAGAAATTTGAAACATAATAAGGCGCCAAGCGTGACTTGTGTCTTTGACTGTATTAAGGATTCACTTTGCCGTCGCATCTCCAAGGCGAATTCGAACGATTTAAAAACAGTGTTATAAACACTTTCAATACGATTTTTAAGTCATTAAATTAAATTAAAGAGTAAATCAGTCAGAGCTGCACACGCACTTGTGAGTTCACGTCTTTATCTCTAGTCTTTAACTAATCATTAAAAGGTTTTCATGTTTGTTTTTTTTGTTTGTTTTTTAAATAATTCAATAAATGTTCGATATCAGCTCCTCTTTTCCACGTGTACGTTATCTACACCAGCCCTTACGCTCCATCTCCTGTCCCAGATATGAGCACCAGCGGTTCCTCATGTCCTCTACAGCCACCATGTCCTTCTCCTCCATCTCGTCGAGGAGCAGCAGAGGGATGCACGGCACCACCAGCTCGTTCATGATGCTCAAGCCGTTGCTCACGTCCGGCTCCTCCCCACTCTCGAACATGGCCGCCGCATGCTCGTTCAGCTTCTGCGGAAACCATACACGTGTACACGTAACGCATTATATACAGTACAAAGCTCCCAGCTTGTGCGCGTCTCTCTCTAAAGTATTTCTCATCTGGAACTTTTTTTTTTTTTATTCCTTTTAAATTTTTTTTTTCACGTTACTGACGCAAGAGGCTGATGACGTGCTTTCCGATGTGCTCTCGAGAGCCCTGCGGCACAGGCAACCCTGTTGACCTTGCAGGCCTCTACGAGTCAACTGCGGAATTAGCGAATAGGCGTGTGTCGCATTGAAGGGAAAAGAAAAAAGAAAGAAAAAAAAAGCTGCACAGTACATTAGCTATGTCAATGTTAGCAGTATTTCCAATTAAAGCAGAGCAGCGGGGGGAAATAGCCAGGGCTTGAGCGTGAGCCAGAGCCCCCGCGCGGCTCCAGAATGGTGGAGGTGAAACGAGGACAACGGCACGGTAATGTGTTTACACTCGCAGCAGCGTCTGCTTCCTAGTCGCAGCCCCGATGATTACATTAGAGCACAATAGCCGTTTAGGGTTACTGGGTGCACACACACACACACACACACACACACACACACAGGTCCCAAAGTTCTTAGAAGGAGCACACACTGAGAGTAAGCCCCACACACACACACACACACACACAAACAGAATGTGGCTGAGGATTATTTGATAAAGCTGGAAAAAAAACAACAACACAAAAACCCCAGCTCGCTTTCAGGTGTCACGCGGTAAACGTGTAGCAAAATGATCACGACTCATGAGATCGTTTCAGATACGCGGCACTTTCAAACACAAAAGCGCTAGAGTCGTTCGAGTGAAACGCTCTTAATGAGCAGGGAGACGGAGAGACGGGGAAAAACACAACCTGAAACCGTATGTGATGTGTTTTGGGATTAAAAAAATGTCATGCAATTCAAATTGTGTTGTTCATTTGAAGTGTTCCCTTTTTCCTCTCTGTTAAAGAAATTAAAAGATAAATAAATAAATTTAAAAAAAGAAGAAGAAAAAATCCTTGACTTTTTAACAAGCACGTCTCAAATTCCAGCCAGGTTTTGCATTACACTCTGCGTTTTGTATTAAAACCAATTGCATCATCCTTCAATTATTTGGGGTAATATAAACTAGGGCAGTGGGTGTGTTAGGTTTGTAAGCGTGTGTGTGTATTTGTGAGTGTGTGTGTGTGTGTGTTGGTACTGATTAATGGTGATGGTTGGATTTCAACGTCGTCTTTGCACCAATAAAACCGGATGATTAATGGATTCGTAAATTCCAGAATTCTTCATAATGGTGACACAGTAAAGTCTAAACAGTTCTTTAAACACGGTCCAAGTTTCGGCACAAAAAAAAAAACCTTGAACTTGAGCATCACTTACACGCCTTTGTTAAAACAGCAAAGTACTCCGGTATTTGCCTCGTTCCAAATTAAGAGTCGGATTAATGACTGTTTGCTTCTTATAGATTAATCTCTTAATCATTTTTATGAATTTCTGATGATAAACTTTGCTTCAGACAGCTGAGGGAGATTCTCACACTCTCACACACACACACATATATGGGAGGGGTGACCCCAAGGGCAAAAGGTTGTGCTAGAGCTGACGCACTCACTCATGCACAGGCGCACACACTCACCAGCAGACACTCCCTGCGAAAATGTCCTATGAGCTCCTCGTCATGTCCTCGGTACGGCCCTTTAGACAGCAGCTCCTTGTTGTACTGATACGCGTACACCAGGTACATCAGAGACTCCACGTAACTGGAATAGGAAGAGAAGAAGAGCGGAGCACCGCTATGATCAGCATTTACACGGGAGACAGACCCTGAGCACGACGTCCTGAACGAGTGTGACGTGCCGGTGTTATTATTATTATTAATAATATTATTATTAAACCGGTTCTGCTTCACTGCGACTCGTCAGAATAAACCGTAATTAAATGTACTAATTAAAAGACTTGCATTTCTCGCAAGGATTCAATCCTGCCTTCGATAAGGGAGGCTCACAAAAGGATAGCAAATGGTAACGCTGCCCCCTGGTGGACATTTAAAAAAAAAAACTTATCTTTTCAGACAAGGTCACAGTTTACTCAGGTGTGTTTTTACCTTTTCTTCTGAAACAGCTCGAGGCCGATCATTAGGAAGATTGTGGTCTCGCGGAAATTCCTGTAGTCCTGATGCCATATCTGTTCGGACAAAAACAAGAAGGAGTCAGAAACAAAATACGTACGACGGAAGTTAAAGAAAAGCAATTACCCCGATGGAAATAAGACGCTATATTAATCATTAAATATTCATATAAAAGTTATTCAAGACCTGAACATGACGGAATAAAAAGCGTAACAATCATTTGGGAACACTGTGAAGGTGGAGCTGCTGACCTCGTACTCCTCCATGTTGACTTCCTCTGGCTTGATGAGCTCCAGCTTGGCTCGCGCCACCTTCATGATGCTCTTGCATCTAAGAGAGAGAGAGAGAGAGAGAACCGCCGTTAGAGCTGCGGCGCCGGGGGGTGGGGAGGGGGGGGGGGGTGTATGGGGGGGTTTGGTGAGTCACGAGCTAATCTGAGAAACGAGACGGCAAGACGGCGAGCCGTGTCCCGAGGCCTTGTGTCTGAGGCTATGAATCATTCTTTATTACTGCGAGCAAAAATGGAAAAAAGAAAAATAAAACAAACATAAAAACAACACCACACAACCTCGCGTGTTTGTGCCGCGCTAGCGTAAAATCTAATTACGCTCCTCAAAATAGAGGAGGAGGAGGAGGAGGAAGAAGAAATCAATTCGCTTATAAATACGGCTCGCGTGGCACACTTGGCATGGAACAAGCCCACATGGGGTGGAGGAGGAGGAGGAGGAGGAAGGGAGCGAGTATTTGGGAACAGGAACATGGCCGTATTGTTTTGTTTTTTTGAGCAGATAAAAATATGAAATGGTTAAATAAGCTTTACATAATTAAGAAATAAGGACAAACAGGTGTACAGCTTTCCTATTAGTTGAACGTAGATTAGCTTCTAACCAATATTTTAAATTGTACATTTTAAAATGTAATAAAGGAAAAGTTGCTGTTACGATCAGACTCGAAAACAACCACTGCAGGATCAAAGTTATTTAACATTAAACATTATTCTAATAGAGCAAAAAAAAAAAAAATTCCTAATAATGCACCGTCATGCAAGTCATGATGTCAACCTGGGAAAAAGGCGAACTAAGCGTCTGCGTTTTACCTCTCGTCGAAGCCGAGGTTCCTGTCGGCGAACTGCATGAGCAGGGTTCTCTCCAGGATCTTCTTAGGCGCCTGGTTCTGGATGAAGTAAACGATGATGTGCTGCAGCCGATGGTCGTTCTGAGGCGCCGTGTCTTCCTGCGCTAACCGCACCAAACGAGTGTACTCGACTTTAAGCGCCTGGTGGACGTACAGGAAAGAAGAAGGGGAAAAAAAAACAAAAAAAAAAAAACAGGAAATTAACTGCATGGGAAGGATAAAATACGGTCAGGAAAAAAAAGAAAAAAAAAAAAAGCCGACAACTATCCGGTTAGATATGTGTGTGGGCGTGTCCTCACACAATGATTGACACTGGCAATGCAAAGATACATGCTTTATCTCGGGCTGATTTTCTGTAAGAGCTTGTTAACAAAGCCAGCAAAGTTGTACGCTAGTGTACACATCGCCCGATTGATGTCTCGTCAATTGAGGAGAGACGGGTAGAAAAAAATGCGCATCAGTCATTAGACATCTTTCTTGACAGACTGAAAAACAGATGGCGGCTCTCGCTGGGACTCGGAGACGATCCAGATCACAGCAGCGAGAGTTGCGAGAGTTATGAGAGTTGCGAGAGTTTGACCGCCGCTGATGATTAATCCGTCAACTGCTATTCCGGCACAGGCACCGTCACAGCCCGCTGGAACAGACGATTAGTGTCTTAAGAGCTGTCAGTCATCTGACTCGCAGTCAAGGTGGCACTGCCAATCAACAAAACACGTCAAGGCGGGACAGATGTAGCGGAATTAAAGAGGGTGAAAATGCAGGCAGCCAAAAGGCAATTAAAATCAGGGCTTTAAGACAAAATGTCAAAAAACAAACCAAATGGAAACGTTTTTGTAAACGCGAATGCACTGATGGTATACGACTGTGCTGTGCAACAAGCTTAGGAAGATTAAAAAAAAAATTAAAAAAAAGCAGCTTGTTTTTGTTTACACAACCAAGCAACAGTTCACAGTTTAACTAGATATACAGCTTCAGGGAGCGATTATTGGGGTCCAAGCAATGAAGTCAGAACTAGCTGAAACATTGTTGCCAATTGCCCATATATTTTTTTTTTTAAGGGAAACTGAAGGAAACCGGAGGAAACTGGAGAACCCCTGAGGGAAAACTCACATGGACACATGGCGAACATGTCAACCTCAATTCATTTAAATTCAGTTCAATTTAATTCAACTTGTATAGAAATTTTTCCAATGGACATCCAGCCCACATTCAGCTTTACAGAAATAACAATTCTGGATATAAATTAAAAAACTCCCCGAGATGACGTGAGGAAGAAACATTTTAGATGAACTAAATTCAAAACGATCCTCATTTGGGTGATAACACAACCCTAAATTAACCCAGTTCTTGTGGGTCTGAGGTTGAAAGTGTACCAACTGTTCACTGATGCAGACTTTGGTATAAAAGTATTCGTGGCAATTTCACACCTTAAACTAATCGAGTGATGACGCTTTCATAAACCGTCATGGTAAAACTATTTGGATCGATGGAATCTTCGTTGTTCTGTCTTGGTTTCCATCCAAGTAGTTTCTTTTTTAATAATAAAAAAAAATAATAATAATGGTATTTTGCAGCATTTACTTATGTTGAAACTGCTAATGCTGATACAATTTAGATACATGTGAAAGAATGGGTACGTTATCTGTACTGTGGATGTCTTATCAAATTTGTTGTAAAGGAGAAGAAGCACCGAGTTTCACTTCCACTTCTTTTTTTGCCGACTTTGGGGTTAGCACAGAACTAACTTCCGACTAGACTGGAGACTATTGGCTAACAAACTTGTGTTTATTTATGATCCTGACATGATTTCTGCAGCACTCCTGACCTGCTTAATAAGAAAAACTAGCTTCAGCTGACTGGTAACCAGATTCTGGTGGTTTTTCCTGCTACAATTACATGTCAAGAGTTAAGTGTACAAGATACTCTCTTCAACAGTTTGGTGGCGTGAAACAGATTAGCTTATAAGCAAATGAAGATCGTTTTGCACCTTGCTGAGTCGCTGCTCTGTCGGACAAATTGCACCTTCTAGTGTTGTGTATCTGAGGTATTGTCACGTCACTATGACTTGCGGTTCGGCCTGCGTTTATCATTTTATGGTGAAGAAACGCAAGAAGAAGAAGAAAAGGAAACAAAAGAATCCCCTCAAAATGAACAGTGTTCTTTCATCGTATTATTGGACCCCTACAGATCCTGTCGTTTCGTCTGTACTCATTTTTGTCCATACTTTGCACACTTGGATGAATTCGCTCCTCGGTTTTCGTTAAATGTTCACAACACAATGAACGCGCACACACACACACAGAGAGGGTTAGCACAGCTGCCAGGGCTGCGGTCTTACATGCTAAAGAAGTACCTTGAAGAAGGCCGCTTCAGGACCGGACTTGTCATACACATTCCTGGCTTTGCCAATGGCCATTATAATACCCTGCATGTTTGGAGTCATCATTGTCTGCCCAAGGAAGGAAACCACGTTAATACTGTATGGACCTGTAATCGAGCCTTGGTATTTTACACAGGGGAGGATGCTGATACATATATGCAGACATACACACCAAACACGCAAACATGCGGCTCTGAGAGTGTGCAAAACGTCATGCAGAAACCTAATGAACAAACAAGTTCTGCTCGAACATGTGCGGTCTAGAAGTTTCTACAAGTCTGAGAACTTGATAAATGTGGCAGGTGAGATCTACAAAAATCTTCATCTCTATAGGATGTCTCAATCATTACTCAACTCAAGGGACTATGCAGTTATTATAGATGGAGGGGGAAAAAATGCAATACAGGTAGTCCCCGACTTACAAACATTCACGTTACGAATTTCCGCAGATACGAACGGACCGAGGTTTTACTTCCGGATCAAGATAACAAAATTTACAATTATATACAATATTTTCAGTGTGTAAGTGAATGTATACAATGTCCAAAGTCCGGTATGTTGTACGTGTGAGCGTGCAAAACAAATGAGTCAGGCTCACCGGTTTGAATGAATCAGTCCGGATGTACGGTGATAGAAAATGTCTGTCCTGTAAAGCTGTCCTGATCCTAATCAGATGGCTAATCCTAATTTCGAAAAATCCTCAACGAGTTCACAGTCCAAAACGGTGGAAAACAGCTGAGACAAAATGTCTCGTCTGAGATTCCCCTCGCACCTTCAATGCGCAGAGACAACGCTGTTACATTTGTGTAAGATTAATTTCCTTAGGTGCGATTACAGTTTTTGGCCACATGATGGCAGTGTGGGGAAAGGGGACAGAGATTTAGTCAAGTGGATTGATATGCTTTACATTGTAGACTCGTATCAAAGGCGTATAAGACTCATTTTGTCGGACTTAAGAACAAATCCGACTTTTGAACATGCTTCCGGAACGGAACTCGTTGGTAAGTCGGGGACTTCCGGTACATGAATTCAAGAATTTGTTAATTTATACATATTTTTTTGGTGGCAAGATGGTTCCTCTATAATCCTGCAGGTGGCGTGCTCTGAACTATTCACACATCAGCAGGCAACACAGTGTCCTCGAGGGTAGGAGCGAATGATTTGTGAAGTTTGTTCAGAATTGTAATGAAATCAAAATGTAATGAACAAAAATTATATCGCGATACAAACCGGCACCTTGGTATCGCGATAATATCGTATCGGCTAGTCTGTGGTGATTCCTGTCCCTATCTGTCATAGGAAAATAATTAACAAAGAGTGATGTGTGTTGAAGTTAATAAGTGAAAAGACAAAGCGAAGACGTGATGTCCTCCACCCTTAAACCTTCCAGTGGTAACAGAAGTTACTGCTTTACCTCTTGCAAAACTTACAAAACTTCTGATACTGGAGACTCCTTCCGTATATACTACATAAGCAACAATCAGAATCGACACTGGGTTTGGGGAAAAAGTGTGTTTAAGACATATAAACTCATGTCAGGTCCAAACCACATGTCCGTTTACATGCTGAACGCAGAAGCCCCATCAGAGGAACTGAGCATGTGTCTGCTATTTCAGCGCACTAACGAGCACAAGTGCTCGGGAAATTCAAACAGGCTGTTAATGATGCGTCTAGAAAAAAACCCCAGGTCAGAATCACACGCAGGCTGCAGCAGGAACGGGCGCTACCTCGTCGTCGTACCCCCCCTCTCGTGCCTGAATGACGAAGGTTCCTACGTGAGGTATGGCCACCTCCACTACCCGATGGGGAGTGCCTGCGGTGGAGGAGGAGCCATCCTGGGCAGGGGCGGGGTCAGGGGGAGGGGTCTGGGCAGGGGATGCATGGGACTCAGCCTTGCAGGTCATGGAGGTGAGGACAACAGCGAGGGACAGAACACATACAGAAACAAACAGTGAACATAATGAGGAATTAATATATACATACACACTATATTGCCAAAAGTATTCGCTCATCTGCCTTTACATGCATATGAACTTGAGTACCGCCCCTTTTGCAGCTCTAACAGCTTCAACTCCTCTTGAAAGGCTTTCCACAAGGTTTAGGAGTGTGTTCATGGGAATTTTTTCCGTTCTTCCAGAAGCGCATGCGTGAGGTCAGACACTGATGTTGGATGAGAAAGGCTCGCAGTCTCGCCTCTAATTCTTCGCAAAAGTGGACGTTGCTATGTGCACTGGTGCGCAGTCGTGTTGGAATTGGTGTGAGGTCGTTTGTCAGTCATTGGGCTCGGACCCCTTACTTCCAGTGAAAGGAACTCTTAATGCTTCAGTAATACCAAGACATTTTGGACAATTTCATGCTCCCAACCTTGTGGGAACAGTTTGGGGATGGGACCTTCCTGTTCCAACATGACTGCGCACCAGTGCACAAAGCAACATTATATTAAACCCTACGGATTAAGAATGGGATGTTACTCAAGTTCATATGCATGGGAAGGCAGGCGAGGCAATACTTTTGGCAATATACAGTGTATATACATATATAAAAAACATCCATTAGGATCACGGTCATGATGGTAACACAAAGATTAACACAATGCACAAGCAGGAAGAAGAATATAACTAGAGTAAAATAACTGTTCTGTTCTTTCCAGATTGAACAACTAAACACAAAGAGAAACCAATAATTGGCAAACAACATCAGTGATTACACAAATCCTGCTCTGAAAGTACGACACACTTCTTCTACTCCCCAAGGACCAGCTGAAAGACTCGATATTCTGAAGAGACACCTGTTCGGTGGTACAACATGACTCATGATGAAGGAGGAAAATAAAAACCCAAGACGGTTTACAATTCGAGCATTATGACTTATGGCCTTATGAATTCATTCAGTTTGAAGCACAGATCCACAGAACGGAAATGTTATCCAGGTTTAACTGCTTGTGAAAAAAAAAAAAAGTGAATGCTTCGAGTATTTGGTGAGAACCGTGCTGAAGTGTTTTTCTCAAAGCAGACATGATAATCACGGCCGTCAAACCGAACCAAACCTACTCGAGGTACAAAAACCAAAGTAACCAAACATTATTGGACATAAAAGAAGATTAGTTAATGCCGGAAAGAATCACGTGATCTAAATAAATACGATCTAGTACACGTACCTTCAGTAGTATGTGCCTTTAAAACCCTTATACTCATCCGCGCTCAAACTAATCTAACAGCATCTCCCAGTAGGTCCTCCGAGTTCATTAGGAAAAAAAGAGAGAAAAAGAGCCAAACACCCCCAGAGGAACTGACCCAGACACCACTCGTCTGGCTTCTCAGCGTGCATGTGTGCGTGTTTCATTTCTTACGGCGTAAAGCAGGGCCTCGGGATTCTTCTCATCCTGTTCAGCTGCAGCTTTGTTGATGGCTCTCTCCGTGTCCTCCTGCAGGTGTTTGGAGTCGTCCGTGGGCGACGGCTGCTCCATGTAGTCCACGTCCTGCTGGCAAGCTGAGAGTCCACACACACACACACACACACACACACACACACGTGTGTGTGTGTATATATATATATATATATATATATACACACACACACACACACACACACAAACACACTCAGAGCGAGTCAGCAACTCATTAGGACCACTCCAACTCTCTCAGCCATATGTGAAGAGTCTCTGGAGTGGTTTCCATCCACCTGTTTTTACACCGCTATTGAAACGCATTACATTTTGAATTGTATGACCAAAAGAAAAAAAAAGGGAAAGGAAATCCTAAAAAACTAGCACATCACATTTTTCACTCCTAGTTCATCAGAACTCTGGTGTAAAACACAATGAAACAGTTTCATTGGACGATTCTTTCGATATGATGTGCTTCGATGTTAAAACATGCGATTCTGAACGACTGATGATGATTTTGGTGTTGAATTAATCAGTAACATCATCAGTAACACCACAGGACCTGTATGATCCTGATAATCAATGATGACGTTTTCCTGCGTAACACCTACAGAGTTTCCGAATTAAAGCTTTAACTAACGACAGAGAGTTTGTAGACTTCGTGCTCATCCACCATATAGAGCTATGTTTTATTTTTCTGTTTATGTGTATGACGTGTCTGGGATCAAGTCTGACCGGTGCTTTCTGCAGGACTTGTCTCGGTGCTTATGGGACGAGGAGATGCTGCGGCAGTGGCGGCTGCAGCTGCGGCGGCCGCTGCTGCTGCCAGGGCCATCTTCTCCTGCTGGGCTTTCCTGGCCTGCATGGCGTCCCACTCCTCCAGCTCTCGCTCGAACTGCTGGTTGTCCTCCTTCACGTACTCCTTCAGGTCCGGAGGCAGCTTATCTAGGCCGCTCAGCACCTGGCCTGTCTCTTTATCAAACTCCTCTGAGAGAGACACACACACACACACACACACACACACACACACACAGGCTTTTGTTTACACACTCAGCCAATGTTGATATCTTACTGCACCTGCTTTGCAGACGTACAAACACAAAACCGTAACATTCTCGAGGATACGGAGTGTTACTGTAATCTCAGAAAACGTCACTGTTAATGAATAAAATTTTTGTTTTGAGATTTTTATTTTTTATTTAAAAACAGAGCTTCATTGTGCCGGTTTGATTAAAATTTAAATTCTAAAAGGATCATGATTTTATAAAATATCACAATTCCATATGACTTCTTTCCCCAGATTTTATTACAATTTTAGACGATTAGAAAAGCTTAATTAAATGTAGTCCGTCCCTTATAAAAAATTTTCCCCTCAGCAGCATTTAAACAAAAACTTTACACGAGTTTAACTTCAAATTAAATGAAACAAAAAATGCTACATTTTACCTAAGCAGCACATATCTCTTATGTTATACACCATAATTATTATTTCTAAACAAACTTCGCAAATAAATCACTTCTACCACACCGGATAAAAATGTGCGATTAGTTCAGAGTGCGCCACCTGTAGGATTATTCTTTTCTGGTGTAAGCCTGTGTAATGATGAATGGGTTCGAGACTAATTCGCTCACAAAATTTGGAGAAAAAATCCAATTGGAGGCTTTAATAGACATTGGTGATTGTTGATAATGTAACATCATAAAAATGTTTCTGTTACGCCACTTGGAAACTTCTGAACTCGGGACAACACACAAAAGAATCACGATTCATAACCGAATAGATTTTTCTCCATCTCTAGTATGTCTTAGATTTCCTTTTTTGGTATTTTTTTCATATTTTATTTCTCTTGATTAAATGATTAATGAATATTTATCATTTACAGCAAATAACAGAACAAGTATTAAGTATCTATTATCCAAAACTGATCTCTTTAGTTTTTCCACTGGAGTAAGTGAACAGACATCTATCTCAGCAAAATCTTTACCAAACATCAGCGAGTGTGTGTGTGTGTGTGTGTGTGTGTCTTCACACAGTGTGAGGAAAGAAGCAGATATTTATAGAGCGAGACAGACACTTATGAGCTACGCAATCTCAATGCTGCAGCACAAAATAAATGATGTTAACCGGAACGACACGCTGTGAGCACGAATATGAAACGCAAAATGAAGAAGAAGGTTGCTACAAAAAGCTCTTCGCATTTTGAGGGAACAAAAACAAGGATCGTTAGATCATCTTTAGAAGTGGTGCGCGCTTCCGTGTAATTACCCTGGACCAGGAAGGGCTTCTTGTCGTTGATGTACATGAGGCAGTACGCGCTGGCGTTGCGGTAGCCGCCAAACGAGTCTCTCACCAGCTCCTCCCATGACGACTTGGTCACCGAGATGTCGTTGTATTTCATCCAGCAGCGGTGCTGAGGGTCGTAGATGTACGCCCAGTAGTGGCCCGCGTTGGCCTGACCCTCGTGCACCAGGACCGCGTGCAGCCGGTACGGCACCTGAAATGATCGGGACCGGGTTGAGTGACTGAACAGTGCTTGTGGAAGGGATAGTTTAGCATTTTTTTTTTTCGTTTCTGTCATTTACTATGGAAATGCAGGTAGTCCCCGACTTATGAACATTTGAGTTACGAATTTCCGCAGACACAAACAAACTGCAGTTCAATCACGGAAGTACGTGTATTGTACAAAAAAAAAAAAATTATATATATATACACACACACACACACACACACTGCAGCGCACCAGATACCAATATTTACAATTAAATACAATATTTTCAGTGTGTAAGTGAATGTATAAAAAGTCCGGTATATTGTATGTGTGAGTCGGCCTCACGCGGTTTCAATGAAACCGTCCAGGAGCACGATGATAGAAAATGTCTGTCCTGTAAAGCTGTCCCGATGGGGAATAATCCTAATTTCGGAAAATCCTCAACGAGTCAGAGTTCACAGTCCAATACAGCTCTGAGACAAAATGTCTCGTCTTAGATTCTCCTCGTGATTTAGAGGCGCAGAGACGCTTACATTTATATAAGATTCATTTCCTTAGGTGCGATTATGAATTTTGGCCACATGATGGCAGTGTGGGGAAAGGGGACA
>JAQQZS010000009.1:3936298-3948282 GCA_030068045.1 Platyallabes tihoni | reverse complement strand
GCAGGTTAATTTGTTTTATTTTTACTTTATATTTTGTATTAATTATTTTTATGTATTTATTTTTTGGGGCTGTGGAATAAATAATTTGGGTTTCCATTATTTCTTATTGGAAAATTTTATTTGGTTTACGAGTGTTTTGAAATCCGAGCTTCCGGAACAAATTATGCTCGTAATCCAAGGTTCCACTGTATGTGGAAATACTTACTGGGGATGATTACTTACAATGATTTTGTACATAATTATGCAGACATTATAAACATATATTAAAATAGCAACGAAACACTACAACAAAAATAAAACAGTTTTTGTAGACTCTTAGTGAATTTAGGAATTGTTTAGCTGCACCAGTGTTTCTGAATTCAGGTGCTAATTTGCTTTCCACCTAATTTGTTTCACGGAAATAAGAAACACTGCTTTGATATTTCCCTTTAAGTCAATGTAAGAGCTACTATACTTGACTAATGGTGGAAAAGGAAACACAAATATAGAAATGTGTGTAGAATTACGAATATCAAACATGACCAAAGGATGTTCTCATTTCAAACTTAAAGAAATATTAGCATGATATTTTTCTGACAGCTTGGGAAGATGGTGAGATTTATGTTTTTCAATTATATTTGTTTTGTTTTTTGGGAATAATAAATTTTTAATACTACTCATTAAGCAACACAATTCATCTTAATCTCTCGTGTCCTGACACGCCAGGAGTACAGCTGAATAAAGTCCAAACTTTTACTCTGCCGCTCTGAGACAAAGACAGAGTGTTATTTGGAGACGTGGGTTACGTTCTGCTTAATGTGGATAAATATTCCTCATTCAGAATGTGCTATCTTTTTTTATAATCAGAAATCTCTAGTCATAGTAATTAAACATGTCCTGAATTCCGAGTGATATTTGTCAGGCTAAGAGATTAGAGCCTAAAACCTTCCTGTGCTCTTCCACCGTCCTTCAAAAGGAAGCGAGAAATCGAGTGCAGGACTGAATCCTACGAGGCTCGGCGGTCCGGTGGCCCTAGAAGCCGCTTAGCGCAGATTAGAAGTAGTGTTAAAGCCAAATAACAGATACAGCTTGAAAACATGTCTTTCTTCAGTTCACTCCTGCTGCACGGTGGCTAACGGTGCGGGGAACTGGGCTGAAACCGGGGAACTGCAGGACTTCACCAAAGTTCACTGGGATGAAATGTAATCTGGGGTGTGTAATCTGGTGTGTGTGTGTGTGTGTGTGTGTGTGTGTGTGTGGAAATAATACAGTCAGGTTGCTGTGTGAGTGAGTGCGCTAGAGTGGAGTAGTGGATGGTCTACCTTCTGGTTTCGGGGTAAATCCTGCACCCGGGTCGGAGGAGAGTAGTTCAACACCAGTCTCTGGAACTCCAGAAGGTTAAACAAGGACTGGAAAAAAAACAAAACGCAAATATGTCAAGATAAAAAAAAAACTTGCTATTTTCATGTATGTTTTTTATTTCAGAAAGGATCAAATGTGAAGAATTTATTCACAAACAGATTTGGTGTACATGAAAGTCCGGTTTCCGCACGTTTGTGCAAATGTTTAAGGCTGCAACGGATCATGAAATTTATGGTTCTGATCATATCACTGTTTTTCATGTCAAATAAATAAATTATAAAAATATTACATTTTGCAATCTTTTCTACTACATGTAAAACCTTTTTTTTTTATTCTTCAAAGCAATTAACTTTTGGGCATCTATATCTGTATCTAAAATAGAAATTCACTTTGGTCTGTGTTTGCACATGGACTTCAGTCACAGGCGTGTCGTTTACGACATCATCAACCTTCACGTCAGACTGTGCACGCGTGTGTCACAGGCGCTCCACGCTGAACGTAACAGTGGGTGAAGTCGACTACAACGAAAATGGCTACGCCGTCCCGAGCTCATACTGAAACCCCGGATCAGACTGCGACCCGTCATAGTGACGGTGCGTACGATAGGGAGAACTGCAGACTGATGTGAAACAAACAGCGTGAGCAGCGTGAGCAGCGAGTCGACCACACACTCCGTTTTCAGGTAACGGTGGCACACAGGAGTCAGGATCTGCATGCGGGCGAAGCTCTAGTGTCGAATACAGACAACATTCAAGAGTAAAATAAGATCTTATCTCCTTTGAACATGTACAATATTGAGATGCATCTGTTATTTATGATCTGTAAATCTTCATAACGACTCTAATCTGAGGTGCTGTTTGAGGTTCATTGGTGATTTCTGAGGTAACTGGTGACTCTAAATGAACGTCTCCTCTGCAGCAGAGGTCAGTTTTGGTCTTGATTTCCTGTGAAGGTCTTCATGAGAGACAGTTTCATCATGGTGCTTGATGGGTTTTGCAAACGCATTTGACACAATACTGTTTGTTAACCGTTCCAGAACAACTAATAACAACTGACTGTTATTGTTGTAACATAAACTAACTAATTACATATGTTGTTATTCTATTGTTTTGAAATCTCCAGTATTATTCTAGAATGTAGAAAATAAATCACAAAACAAAGACAAAGAAAATTTGATCACAAAAAACGAGTGTGTCGGCTTGACCTGGCAACCCGGTCCTGCACTAAGCATGTGGGAGAGAGTTTGAGTTCCCAGATCTAATTTCGATAGTCATATGTTGCCAAGCCCTACTTAACAGAAAGCAATCTAAAAACAAAAAGTAAACAAACTGGAACTAACCATTTCATTATGACAAAATTAATGGCACCCTTAATCACTTGTGTGGGTGTTTTCTTTTTTTATTCATTTCATATTTTTCACTCTAGACGTCTGAACTTTTTATCACTGAAAGATTTTAGGAGGCAGGCTCAGGAGTTGTGCAACACAATAAAAGTATTTGCGTACTAACGCTATAGAAGGTTCACACTGCGCTATGGAATGTTCACACTGGGTGGTGGCAGCCATATCAATCACAGTGACAACAGCCAATCACAGGCGGCGGCGGTCTGTGTGTGTGTGTAACGTGCTCCGTAATGTTGTGTGAGCAGCAGGTTGAAAAGATTCAGTCAGCTGGCTTCACATGTCTCAGAGGAAGAATGTGATACCCTTCGCCCTCTCTGGTTTTTTGGCTGTAGTCTCTCGGAGCGAGAGCCAAGAGCCAGATGGGTGTGAACTGGCTATGATTAAATTAGGGGGGAAAAAATCTGGAGGAAAATCTTTGTATTAATATTATGATGTATGAAAAGATTGTTTTAGTCACCATTTTGTCATTATCGGTGTTTTAACCATTAAAGATGTGGCGCGCTGTAGTTTGGAGGAACATTTCCCCATGTTTATTTGGTATTTAATAACATTTTCGCAAGTCTTTCCCGTGTAACTGCTGCGCCACAGCATGTTAGAGGTGCCATACATCAGCTGTCTGCTCAGGTTAACTGATTAAAGCGTGTTTTGTTTTGGACTCCTGGCTGTATTATTAATGTACACGCCTCTGGATGTCAACAGCACTCCCTGTAGCCCTCTGAATGATTCTGCTTGGGCTTCTTCTAGAGTCCGGTTACACACGGCGAGGAAAACAGCATGTGACCGTGTGTATCCGGTGACCCAAACACACATCGCTCCACATCACGGCTCATGTTTTACTGTGGGCCGGCGGCGAGCAACACGCAGCGCAGCAACTCAAGTGGAGATTTATCTTGCACGATCGGGGAGGATTGACGCTCACATTCCCTTAGAGAGAGACGCGTTTGATATCTGTTTACTGCGTGAAATGAGTTTAGAGCGATATAGAGAGCTTTATAAACAAGCAGTGTCATTTTACACATAGTATAATGATATCTTGTTATCCCGTCTCTAACAGATTTATATTTATAGAAAATAATTGCATAATATCCCATATTTAGTTTCCGCTGAAGCAACTGTATACTCTAGAGCACAGGGTCATCAGAAGAGCAACAGTTGTTTTGACCAAAATTGAGGATTTAACGAGCTGCATCTTTGATCTTATCAACAAAAGAGAGAGAAAAAAAAAAGTTTATATCTGATAAAACATGAACTAAATTGTTCTGCAAACTGCATGGAAAATTAAATGTAACTACCCTCTAGGGTGGGAGATTTCTTTAAACTTAATTGTTAATTATTAATGATAACGACTCACATTTAAGTGTTATTTAAACAATTCTAGAGCCACAAATTAATAATCAATATTATTTATATTAATCACTACCTGAACTGCAAGTGCACCCCCTTGTGGTGGACAAGTTAACAGATAAGTAAGCTACGAAGAAACATTACGCAAAACAAACATTGCGCTGGCGACTGGGACAATTTTGGGATTTAAAAAACAAACAAACAAACAAACAAAAAAAACCTCACAACCTTCTGGACAACACTACAATACAAAGTGATCCTGTTCTACGTGTGACGTGTCAAACAAGCCTGGAGCACTTTCAGTGACTCAATGTCAGACCGATTGAGAGTTCAGAGAGCCAGTGAGACCTGGGCACAAAGGAGCTCACTTGTATGACGGCGCTGAACCAGCAGGTGTTTCCCACGTTCTTTAAGCCCACGGGGCAGTTACCCAGCCGCTTCCTGTCGTGAGGGTTGGGCGAGTCGCTCCACACCTCGGTGTGGGTGCGCTTCAGGCTGGCTTTGTTCTCAGCTATACTCGCCTCCAACACCCTGAGAAAGAAAACACCACGCTAGAATAATAATAATAATAAAGACAAAGAGGAGGTTGAGTCTGAGGCTTTTAACGAGGTGTGTGTTTGTGTGTGTGTGTGTGTGTGTAATGTATAACACCTGCTGATCGCCTGCTCCTCGTCCGTGATGCCGGTCTCCCTGAAGGCCCGGTTGGACTCCTCCAGGCTGAGCGCGATGGCTCTCTGCAGGTCATCTTTATCGTCTCCGGTCAGATCGATCACATCTGGAGCACCACGCAAACAGTGTGTTATTCTGTTAATGTTACCATGAAAGTCCCAAAATGAAGTAAAAGAAACAAGACTACGCTATACAGGATTGTGCAATACAGAGTGACATTTCAGCCTTAGGCAATATGATGGGATTAATTTTATTAGATTTTAATCCATTATATAAAAATGACTAATTAATTAACTTGTTTTTTTTTTTAAAAATGCTAATCTTACACAAATTAACAGCAATACAGTTCAAACTGAAAAATAATTTGAAAAGTCTGTCGGTAAATATAGCTCTTCTTTTGTGGAAAATATAATGTTTGATATATAACAAGTCACAATTGTGTATGACCAAAAAAAACAAACAAACAAACAAAAAAAAGACAAGAACCTAAAATTAAAATATGAGTATTTTGTAACTTCAACTTTTTTGCAACCTTTATTGCTGTAGAGGTCAAATGTATGTGTTTTAACAGTAATGATTGATCTTTAACAGTAGTGATTGATCTAACAAACCGACACCCCGGCAGGACTTTTTTTAATCAGTCATTGACCAATGCTGTGTTTCCAGGCACATTTCTGTGCTGCTTGTGTTTTAAGAGTGTAAAAAAAAAAAAAAAGCACTGAGAATAATTATCAGGGCCAGCTCTCACACGCCGAGGGCTTAGGTTTACTTACTCACGTATTCATGAGTCATGTTTAA
The DNA here is from genome assembly GCA_030068045.1 of Platyallabes tihoni. Classification (NCBI taxonomy): domain Eukaryota; kingdom Metazoa; phylum Chordata; class Actinopteri; order Siluriformes; family Clariidae; genus Platyallabes; species Platyallabes tihoni. The sequence continues at coordinate 3,942,728 of JAQQZS010000009.1, read as the reverse complement.
GGGAGGCGACACTCTTAAATACTTTCCAGTCACCATACGCAGCATAAAAAGTTTACCAGACTGAGGCCGACACGAACAGAGTAGCTACATGATTAAAATAATATGACCAACAAAAAAAAAAGTTTTAAAAAGTTTTCGTTGCACCTTTAAACCAGTATCAGGTATATATACGTACTCGTGTCAGCCTGGCTGCCCATGCTGATGTATCTGTCGTTGCCGACCTGTGTGGTTTGGTAGTAGGTGGCTTCATCCTGTTGAGGGACTTTGGCATTCTTCTCTGTGAGAAAGGCTACTGCCTCGGCTAGGTCACCGCTGCTGACCTAGAGACGTGACACAGTCATGAGATATTGGTTTGGTAACGTGTTACGGTAAATCCTGTCGGATGTTACTTGTGGCTGAATTTAGTGAGAAAATGAGGACAATATTGTTGAAATTGGGAACTAACTTGTCAGAAAACATTAAATGTAACTTCAAGCTAATGGTGCAAAATTCTCATGCACATGTTAGCAATCGAGTTCAATGTTTTTCTCCATTTAACTTATATTTCAACAGTTCGTGTGCAGGTTTGTAATTAAGTTAATCTTACACAAATTAACAGAAATACAGTTTAATCTGGAAGATAATTTAAAAAACCTGTCGATATATAGCTTTTAGTTTTTGTCCTCATCCAAACACAAAGCCACGGACAACATAATGTCCGATATTGAGCATCGCCTCAACTGCAAGCTACCGGGAAATATTATGCAAAACAAATATTAGAGGTTAAAAACTGTTTAAACAGTTAAAAATAATTGCTTAATTGTTAACATCCTCACCATAAACAGATGTAACGTATTGTTTTATACTAAACTAAATTGTATGATTGGAGAACCGCTGAGGTACAAGTGGAACAAAACACTTCATCGTGTCGCTCTGGGTTGGTTACAGTAAGCATGCTTAGAAAAGCTTCGGGATAAATAAAGTCTATCTATCCATCATCTTCCTATAACGATGTAGCGCTAAGAGAACATCTCTACCTGTAGTGCCTGCTGTAAGAGCTGAACATCTGTAGTTCCAGTAACTTCCCTCAGCTGATTCAGTAACGTCTGTTGGTGCTGCGGACACACAAAGAGACACACAAATCAATAAGTTTATTAATATTTAGGAAAGTCCCGTATAAACATCACCACTCAGGCAGCGTGATTGTGCTACGAGTGAAATCTGAATCAGTTGATTGTCACTCAATGCAGAGTTGCACGCATCCTTTCTGAAGACATAACAACCCACACATCAATAACTCGACTATAATCACAACTATAATAACGTATACAACTAACTAAATATATAACGGAGATAGATTTTTTTTTTTAATATTCAAAATTATCATTTTTAATGTTGCAGTCAGTCATTTTTGATAAACCATAACAACAACAACAAAATAACCACCCATCAGTGACCCCACTTTTAAACTCTGACACAAGCCTTCCACAAGGCTCAAAGAAGGAACTGTGTGAAGCGATGAGCAATTAGAAGTGACGAGCCAAAACCACATCTGTGTCATGACGGCTATGTGACTGTGATGTAACTCAAAACGGGTCCGAGAGATTTCTCACAGATCATGCGCTCAGGCTCTCAAATCATCTTTCCCGAAGAAACAGCAGTAAATAATGCAGACACCGTTTTATCCTCATAAAGATTTGAAAAAAACACATTTGAAAAAAACATGCAGGATGAAAGGGAAAAAAAAAGAAAAAAAAAAAAAACACTCCCAACACCAGTTTAAATTCAGAACTGAGTCACGGGTCGCTTCTCAAACCAGCTGTTTTTGGGTCTAATTTCAATTAAATGTTGTAGGATGAAGAGTGAAGAAACTGTCTGGCAAGTGTCAGGGGAAATTTTGACCATGGCTCACACACTCACATGCGTAGTTTATGTTAGTCTGAAGGATTAGGTAACGTCTATCCTTCTATCTATCTATCTATCTATCTATCTATCAAACTCCAGACAATCTTTAGGAACTTTTGACTTGTAAAAACTAAATATTTTGAGGTAAAATAACATATTTAGGAGGCAAAGATTTTACCCATTTCATAACGTATCTTTCTTGGATATATAATTTGACTCATGGGTTCAAGAAACCCAGGTTAGCTGTGTTTTGCTAACATTATCTGATAACGATGACTGAATAAAAACCAAATACAGCTGGGTTGAGAACTTTCACTCTTTGACTAGACCTCAATCTCAGTTGCATCTGATGTACAGGATGCAAGGTTTGGATGGACATGGAGTGAGAGGGGAAAAAAGAATAAAAAAAAGTTGTTTGGCTGTCTACTTTTTTTTGTCAGTTCTCAACGTTTCTTGATTAACGTTAGCAAACCTAAGCTAGCTCGCAGAAAATATAGTTTAAACTGAAAAATAATTTGAAAATGCTGTAGAAAATTTAGCTTTTCGTCCTCCTTCAAAACCAAATCCACAAAACATTTGCGCGAGGAGACAGAGTCTATAACAGGATTAAAGATTGCTGCATTATTTTGTGGGTGACAAAAGTAAAACATTCTGCGCATTGGGGACCGTCTCAGTCACCATCTGGAGCTCTGTATAGAATTATAATTAAAGCACCTCTGCTCTCTGCATAGAAAACCCAAACACAGATCAAATACTAATACTCTTAGTAACCGATCCAACCCTCTGCAAGCTAACAAATCGCTTTACACGTTCACATCTTTCTTTTCTCACACACTCTCACATGATTGACGTGTGTGTGCAATACGGATCGATTTCTGAAAAACACAGAACCGTCAGCATTGCTGTTTTAACTTGTTCTACTTTCCGCTCGCATGGCACGACTCACCGACTTACCCAACACGGAGGACATGATTTCACAACCGTTATTTGATGACCAGCGGCAACGCCGAAAAAAAAAGAGGAGACTTCAAATGACACAAAGTGCAATAACAAAACATGTGCTTTAAAGTTTTAAAGGGACATCAAGGCTGTTGGACTTGGACAATCAGGACTTCAGGCTGGTGCATGTGTAATGGGTGGTTTTCAATTAAACTCATTACATTTACTTGTAAAGGTTATGCTTATGAGCATTAAAGGAGGGAGTCAGTGATTCTCGTCCAATATACTTTGTCAATTATCTCCTGACGTAGATCTCCTGGTAGCCGTCTGTTTGCTTATTCCCATTTTTTTACACCCGCTGTAGGACCTCTGGTGCACATTCACACGCTACGGGCAATTTGGGAACGCTAATTAACCTAATCTGGATGTCTTTGGACTGTGGGAGGAAACCGGAGAACCCGGGGGAAACCCGTCAAGCACGGGGAGAATGCGGAAACTCCATACATACAGACCCCCAGGTGGGAATCGAACCATCGACCCTGGAGGTGTGAGGCCATGGCGCTAACCACTAAATCACCGTGCCGCCGATATTATTTATATTTCGGGAAAAAACTCATTTCCCTTCTGACGGACGTGAAGGCGGGGCTTCTGAAGAAAGGGGTGGTGTATTACTTTGGCTGTTGACTTGGTATTACTCCTACAATACTTTAGGAAATACTTTGTCTATAATGTGACGTAACCGCTATCCGGATCGGATTTAGGCGAGACGAAGCGTATCGTACGTGATAAAAATGATAAAACGGAAACGTCAGGACGGAAATGAGAACCAAAACGTGAAACACAGGACGCTATGATAATTGAAGGAAAGCTAGCACCTTCTGTGCATCAGGCCACGCCCATTTTACAAAAGGGGCGGGGCTTAACCCATTTACTGCGACTTTAATTGTGATTGAACGAGATTGTTTTTAATGTGTGTATACTATAGCACAGCAACACACACACAGCCACACACATATTATTAAACAACTGACATGCACGTGCATCAGTGGCAAGAGTGTAATAAAGGTGTTATAAACACATTACACATGTAGATGTTGATCGAAATGTGTTCACCGTGATCATTTGACTAAAACGCAAGGCATGTTAAAGCGGTAACGTTATGCTAAACGACGCGCTGCACGGCTAGCAACTCGTTTCTAGGCGTGTCACGCGCAGCATGTCAACATTAGCCTCTTTGGCTAGCTCGCTGGCTGACATTTGACACCGGCGTGAACGCCACGCAATTCCAATGCCAAAAGAAAAATAATCGGCAAGCAAACAAACAAACGCCAGCGTGGAGATTTTGAGACAGGCCAGCTGGTTGATTAGCTGGTTGCTAATGCTAAAGCTAATGCTAACTTCCCCCCCCCAGAACTGGCGCATAGCAGAAAACGGTCAGCGCACGAGCGTGTTTACCTTCTGGGAGTGCTGCTGGAGGACGTTCTGCTCCACGGTCATGGCCGCAACAAGAAATTCACTCAGGAGTTTTAAAAATATCTATATATAAATAAACGCGCGTAAGACAAACTGCTGAGTAGTTAAAACGTCCCCCCGCTTGGCAGCGCAGCAGCGGGCGCCATGGGAAGCACAGCCATGGGATAGTGTTGTGTTTGTTTTTTTTTCCCTATCCGCATTCGAGATGTCCCGCCTCCGTTTAATCGGATTGGCTGACAACGCGAGTTTCTCCACACGAACCAATGGGAGCTTAGATCAGCCAACAGGGCGGGCCAATCACGGCGCAGGATGTCAGATTTGTAGGAATACGAGTGGGGAAAACAGAAAGACAAGAAGAAGAAGAACAAGCGCCTACTGGAGTTTCTGTTAGTTTGGTCTGCTTTATGTCGTTCCGCGTTATAACGCTATACTCAGCTCTTATGCGCAGGCTGATGATTAAAGCCGAGCAAGATGGTGATGAAGTGAAGTTTCACGCGTTTCGATTAATGAAACGAAACGCGGTGTTTTCGACGAAAATAAAGAGGAACTGAAACTGAAACCCTGGAGGTTTATTAAAGGATAGGTCTTTATTTATTTATTTATTTATTTATTTAAAGAAAAAAAAAGGAAGAAATGAAACTCCAGCTGCTAAAGATTACTCATGGCCCTGCCCTCCCTGTCTGACAAGCCTGACCAAATAAACTAATAATCTCAAATTAAAGGTTTCATCTTTACGGAACATGACACAAACACAAATTAATTGAGAACAACAACAAACAAAAAAGGAAATTGATAATAACCGAGAAAGAAATTTCAGTTTAGTATAGCTAATATTGGTTATTGATAAACGTAGACAGAGAAATGAGCCGGAGTATATAGATAAGCTAAAGTGGTGAGCGTTGTCATGGTTACAGCCATGATAGACAACGTTTTGGAAAGTTTGCAAAGTTCATTAATCATCCATCTATACCGCTTTATCCTGTGTACAGGGTCGCGGGGGCCTAAAGCCTGTTCCAGGAGATTTTGGGCACAAGGCGGGGTACATCCTGGACGGGGTGCAGATCCATCACAGAAACCCCCCGCCTAACCTGCATGTCATTGGACTGTGGGAGGAAACCGGAGTACCCAGAGGAAACCCACCAAGCACAGGGAGAACATGCAAACTCCATGCACACAGACAGGAATCGAACCTGGACCCTTGAGGTGCAAGTGCTAACCACTACACCACCGTGCTGCAGAATCAAAACATTTTGTCCTAAATTACTAAAAATGTGAACCGATCATATAGCCTGTATATGGTTCTGTAAGCAGGTTTAGAATCAGCAACTCAAAAGTAGAAAAATATGTTTTCCCCTCCCTACTAGCTGTGGAAGTATCATGGATGTCTAAAATTGACTCATGTGACGTGTGCAAAGGTAATACAGTGAGGAGATTATTATTTTTTTTTAAACACTGTAATTTAAACAAGAGACTCCTGGTAATCGATTCACCCAGTTAACATAATAATGTTGTAATAAATTTCAAGGTTTCATACTTTGTGAAATTAAAGAAAAAGAATCTATTCAAATACATTATTTAATGTAAAAATGCTATTATAATATGTGCTGTGCCAATTATGTCTGTTTTATCATGGATAACCATAGTGTATTTTCATGGACTTCAGGATATCGTGTTTCCCCATTATATGCGGGTGCTAAGATAGATAGATAGATATAGATAGATAGATGTGAATAACCATGGGTGTGCTGTCCTATAATTGCTGTACCTGTGTGTTTGATATGTACACCAGATAGTTTAATAGAACTGGATGTTTGAGTGGGTAGAAAAAAAAGAGTATTGTGGTTAACAGTTACTAATTATCACGAGTAGGCACTCTATCCTTGAGTTACATGCTATAATAAATTACAAAGCATAACCTTAAATATATTTAGAATAAATATCGTCATACAGCTAATATGTGTGAATTAACTAGTCGCGATGTCAGTACTTGCCCAGCAAACCAGCCTTTTGCAGCGGTTTAAAATGTCTGAATTATCTTCAAATACACTACCATTCAAAAGTTTTAGAACACTTTCTAACTCCATGATGGTTCCTGATTTTCATTTCTTTCTACATTGTAAAGGAATGCTGAAGG
>JAQQZS010000009.1:3912383-3927970 GCA_030068045.1 Platyallabes tihoni | reverse complement strand
TCCTATGTGTAGAAAACCATCGGCGCTTCATCCGCGCTCACCGGACGCTACGAACGACAGAAAAACGCTCGATTTTACCGCCCGTGTGAACAAGGCCTGACTGCTAGTTAAATTGTAGGGGGTGTGGCTTAGAGAACAGGAGGCGGAGTTATTCCAAACTGCACTAAAGACACTGAGCTGGGGGTGTGGTCTCACAGAAAAGTCTACCTCAAGCGTTCTTTTGCTCAAAGAAAGGTTCTATGTAGCACGACCATGACCGGAAGGTCAGCGGTTCGAGCCCCACGTCCACCAAGTTGGGCCCTTGAGCATGGCCCTTAACCCCGTCTGCTCCAGGGGCGCCGTATAATGACTGGCTGACCCTGCACTCCGACCCCAGCCTCTTAACAAAGCCAGGATATGTGAAGAACAAGGAATCTATATAAATAAAAGAGAGGTTTTGTCTGTACGTTGGGTCTGAACTCGCTCTTTCAATGATATCTTTTTATTTTCTGTCTGTATGTCTGTCTGTATGTCTGTCCAGCCAGATTTTGTCACGGCATCACACAAAATAAATTAATGGAACTTTAAAAGGTTTTTGTCTGAGGTTTAACCTGCGCCATAAATGAAATAAAACATTTTTAAGTAAAAGTGATGTTATGAACAGTTATGAGTCGGATTTAATAATCGACTTTAAAATAATCTACTAATGCGCTACACGCTCAGTGTAAACAAACACCTGCACCAATAGATATTAATTAGAAAAGATAAACTGGATATTTTTCCTGGGATTAGTTCATATTTTCACTTTGGCTGAAATAACAGCGCTGAAGTGGTATAAGTGAATTTTAAAAACAAAACAAAATCTTTATCCAATCGACTTCTTTGATTTCGCTCCGATTTGCCTTTTAACTATTTCTATAAACCCTTTAACCATCAACAACGTGTACTTACTTACGCTAGTTAGTATATGAAGAACTCGTGACTATGAAAAGAACCCTCAAGGAGCCCCAACAGCAGCAGTTACTGAACTCTACTCTTATTGAGACTACTGCTGTCATGTTGATGGTGGATGTCAGAGTAAAGCCTTCTGGGAAATATGGGGCATTCAACTGTAGAGCAACTGGAGAGACAAAGGTCATGACTGCTGAGGCTCAGGAGCCCTTGAAGAAGGGAAGTGCTGGAATGTCAGTGAGAGAGGGGGAAATAATAATCATAATAATAGAAACGTGGTTGTGCTTTGAAATGTAAAAACCATGGAATCCATTTTCACTTCTCTACTTAAGGTCACATTACTTGGATGTGTTGTTGTCGTTGTTTTGAGAATCCTTCTCATTCTTCGGTTTGTTTTGGCCCTAAGTGTGTAATTCCTGACGCTTGCTCGTGACAGCCGTCACGCCGAACTGGCCATAAAATGCAATTACACACCTTGCTGTGAATGTTTTCTGAAACAGCAGCTGGGTATTGGGATGAGGAAAAGTTAAACATTGAACTGGCTAACACACACACACACACACACACACACACATTCTAACATTTAAACACACTCTGAGTGCCCCGGAGTTTTCACTCTTCAGTAGCTTTAACTTGAGCTCAGGGTAAGTAAAGCTCTGTTGTCCATCCAAAGCCGCTCCAGATTTCAAAGCGACAGAAGGACAAACAGCCGATTGTGGGATCTTAGACGCTGACCCCTGGCTCCTGACTCGCGGCCCTGACTCGCTCTTCTCTGTTTTTCAGCCAAAGGAAATAAGAGGTTACTTGAAGTTCATGCATGATAAGAATCTGAGGATGGAGAAGTTCACGGAGAGGGGAGAAAAAAGGAAGGGTTATTTAAAGATGAAGGAAAGGGAACTTGTTTAGAAAAGGGGGAAGTCAGGCCCTGGGGAGCAAATCTGAAAGGACAGGCAAAGTCATGAAAAGTGCATGGTAATGTAATAAAATACATCTAACTAAGAATTAGGACTACCATAAAAAAAAAACTGACCTTTTTAAAAAAAAAAAAAAAAAAAGTCTGAATTCTGAGATGAAAGTTGGAATGTGGAGAAAAAAAAGAATTTTGAGTTTAAAAACAAATTTAGGAATTTAAAACTTCTGAAAAGAAAGTCATAATTTTAAGTTTATAGACAAAATTCTGAGTTTAAAAGTCAGAATTCTGAGGAAAAAAAAGTCATAATTTTGAGTTTTAAAACAAATTCCTGAATTTGAATGTCAGAATTCTGAGAAAAAAAGAATTCTAACAAAAATCTCAGACTTTTAGGTTTAAAATCAAGATTCTGAGTTGAAAAGTGAGAATTCAGAGAAAAAAGTTATAAATTTGAGTTTATAGATAAAATTCTGAGTTTAAAAGTCATAATTTTGTGTTTTAAAACAAATTCCTGAATTTAAAAGTCATCATTTTGAGAAAAGTCATAATTTTGAGTTTATAGACAAAATTCAGAGTTTAAAGTCAAAATTCTGTGAAAAAAGTCTGAATTTTTAGTTTAAAGTCAAAATTCTGAGTTCGTATTTAAAATTCTGGGGAAACAAAATCAGAATTCTGAGAACAAAGTAAGGAGTCAATTTGTTTTTATTTTCTTTATTCTTTTATGGTTGACCTAATCCTCTTCTGTATTTTTTCCATGTGTTTTTAAAAAAAAACATGTATAGAAACATACATGTCCTTTTTTTGCATATGATAAATTAATGTGGAGCAAAAGCAAGAACATTTGAACCAATTTATTATAGGAAGTTTGTTGCTATTCAACGTTCTATTAAACACACCAGGACGTGCTGTTATCAGGAAACGAGTTTTGAGATTACTTATTTCATCACTCCTGATCATCAGTGATTATTTCCGGAAACAGCGGATGTTTTTGTTAACTCCTTAACTTAATACACCCACTGTTTGATCGACAGAACAAGAACATGTGGCCAATTAAAATCTGTTACTCATTAACAAAATCACTGGATTTTACACACACACACACACACACCAGATCATTGTACCTTTTGAACTACAAATTGCATGTCAACAGTTTCCCCAGAAACGCTTCATGCCATCTGTTTTCTGAAAAAGTCTTTCAGTTTAAAGAACATCTCCAGAAGCCATGAAGGTAAACGTGATCATTTGCACCAATTATGAACCTGTGTGTTTTGTCTGCCTCTGTTTTACACAAAGCACTCCCACACACAAACACACACACACACACATATGCACACATTTTCCGTGCAAGTCAATACTGGATTATTTACATATTCAGGATGTGCACATGTATTTTTTTTTAAGACAGTTTATCATACAAGACGTCATACTCAGATCTTACAAATTATAAAATGTAGACAAATTAAGACCTAAGGTTAACTCTCGGATTCAAATCTCAGGCTCGTTGAAAGATTTGATAGTAGCTGTGTATCCGCACCGGATTCTTCCTTGCTTGATGATTGCTCCACATATAGATTTCTGTAAAACGAGCGACTGTAATTTAAAGCAATCTGAAGACGTGAGCTCGACGTCGTTACAGACACGCTCGTGCAGCTCAAGGACACTGAGTTCGTTTTACATAATTAAAGAAGGAACTGAAACAAAGTTTAAACTTTCACTGACTCCCATACCAAAACAGATTTTCCTAAAAATTAAATAAATATCTTTGAAAGATTCGCCTTTTAAACCCCGCCTCCACCCCCCCACGCCCCTCCATTTTTTTTTTATTTTTTTTTTTGGTCAGTTCAAGACATCAAGTCGTGTGAACAGGAGTCAGATTATATTTTCCCTCGGCGTGCAGCGTTTGAGTTTCTCTACACGCTGACACACCCAGATAACATGTTACGGAGCGACGCAGCTCAGCGCTCCACAATTACATTCCTGCTGCTGTGCGTCGTGTGTATTGTTTGGTGCTGCACTTGAGATGTTTAAACAAAGTAGTTCTGTCATGCAGTTTTTGAATTAAGATGTTTATGTGCATGTGTGTGTGTGTGTGTGTCATCACGATCCTGATGTGCTGCTATAGGAAAATAATGAACAACATGATAGTGTGCTGAAGCGGTTACTCTTACCGCCTGAAGATGATTATTTTCCTAAACTCGCACATCTTCGAATGTTTAATTCCCTTTATGTCTCAATCATTTCCTAATAAATGTAATTTCATACTTTTAAAAAAATCTATTTATAGTTACATTTAGTAAGGTTTAACGTTTGGGAAACACAGTTCTTGTTAGCATTAACGTTAGAACAGTCATAAAGCCTCTTCCTTGTAGTTAATTTGACAAAACTGCAGCATGTCATGTTACTAAAAGCTGGAAAATTGTGAATCGAAAAACTGTGAATCATCTACACTGTCGATTCAGATAGATTTTTTTTATACATTGCAATTTATGATTCGATTCTTTATTTCAGGCAGCTATGTTTCTTAAAGGTTTTGAAGTATGAAAACCAGCTTAAAGTAGGTTGTTTAATTTGCTGGTTGTTTAAATGTCATGTTTTATGTCATAACACAATGATTTTTTTCTTCTCACCTGCCAAATCTTCTGATCCACTCCAGTCCAGTAGGTGGCGGTATTTCATCAATGGCATACAAACTAGATAACAAGATGGACAAGCAATACTATCGCAAAATGCGAGTATTTACAGATGATGATAAAGGTTGTTTTTGTATTTCCTGCAAAAAGATGTTTTTAAAAAAGTGTTAATTTTTTAGCAATTTCTATGTTCCTAAGTTTACTTAAATAATTTATAAAACGTGAATCGATTCTGAATTCTGATCAACTTATCGAACCAACCTATGAAAGACTAATTAGATCGCAAAGTCCTGACACTGGAGACTCATTCCACAGAAAACTGAACCATAACAACAATTGTTAAGCTGGTACTATAGAAACGATTCAATGTTAGAGCTTAAACAGAAAATGTATCAATATTTGACCAATCAGAATCAAGATACTACGTCCCTCTGTATATCATTATTGTTGTATTTATGAATGCGTAAAGAAAAAATATATATATATATACAAGTTTGTGGTCTTGTGCATTTCAATGTTTATTTATATCAGTGCAAATAAACACCAGAAAGTAATAATAATAATAATAATAGTAATAACAATAATAATAATAATAATAAAAAAGTAAAACATCATGGGTGTCACAAGTTGTATCATAAATGAAACTGATTTTTTTTTGTGGTTGTTGCTACAGATGCATTTCATGACGTCAATCCAACTTAGAGAAACGTTATAAAGAGTAACAGAACAGGAATCCACACAAAGAAAAACTAAAAATACAAACCGATAACGTTATTAATTTCACCTCCTAAAATTCGAGGCTTTGAATCGCCATCTATTAGTGATTAGGAAAAGGAAAAAATATATATAATAAAAAAAATTATTTAAGACTTGACATTTTCCATTCCTGGTAGTGATACGCAAGTGCTTCCCATGCATGTGCATGCAACAGGCAGCAGGGTAGAGATCAGACGTGACACGACGGCTTGCAGGACAAAGCTCCAAAGATTATCGCTAGCTCACAACATAGAGACATGCAAAAAAAAAAGAATAAAACAAGAAAAAAAAACAACAAGGAAAAAAAAAATCTCATTTATCGGTAATCGTATGTACATTATTAGACAGATATTTTATTTACAATCCGTGACGATAAAAACTAGGGCTTTTTCAACAATACAAAATAGTAATATTTCATCATGAAAGAACTATTTACAGAAATTTATCAAATCTGAATGTATCTATACACAGAGCAAGGAATAAAATAGTTTGTATTTAGTACATTTTTTGTTGTTGTCGCTGATCATATTTAATTAGACAATGGATTTTCTTTTTCACAGTAGACTCTCAGCTTCACTTGCTGTCCTTCTCGAGTCGAACGATAACAGGAATCTTTCAGTTCATAAACATGTACTCACATCTTTGGGGGACAAAATTTATACACTTGACACTGCTACATGTTGGTGTATATAAAGTACAAAACAAGAAATGATACAAAACTGTAAAAAGGTTGTTTTTTTCTCTTTAAGACAGCTAAAAATTATTTAGAGTTTTATTTATTCATGCCAAACACCCAACAACACCTATGATGTAAATATTAAATCAATTCAGTGTGTGTGATGATGATATCACTGTCATTCCTACTGAAATGGAGTTTGTGGCACAATCTTTCAGGTGGGATAACAAGACATACCTGATCGTTCGATTATTTCCGTTATCCTTTATTGTAAAAATTTTACGCTCTTATGGCACGCGTGCACTTTAATATAACGGTTGTGCTTTCGAAAAAATATGCAGGAAACAAATATAAAATTAATTGTAGCGGTAACTTTTTTCCCCCCAGAGTATCTAGGAACTAGGATGATTGTTTTATATATATATATATATATATATATAAAGACTTTGAACAACTTCGGAAAAAAAACGATGTACGCACTGGAAAGAAACGTGACACATCGAATTGCGTAAACGTAACACACTCAGTCTGTGATGTGTAATGTCACAGTTGTTACAGGAACAAATGAAAAAAAAAAAGTAGTCAGGTTTACATAGTTTGCGCTTTTTTCAAAACAAAAATCGAAATTTGCATTCATTCAAGATGTGATTTGAAATGTTTCAGTCTCGTTCTTTGGCAGTTCTTCGGATCTACGGTTTTTCTAAGAGTCCGCTAAGACGTTCGTGTCCGTTGCCTTGCCTGTGTATCTGAATCGGAGAAATCATAGTCAGTCTGGCGTCACGGTAACGATCTTCGTCACGCGGCTCTACCTTCACCCTGACCCCGCAGTGCGTCCTCTGCGCATGATCCTCCACCTCTTTTCTCAGCTCACTGTTCCTCTTCTGGAGCATATAGTACAATATTGGATTAGACCTCATGAGAGGTGGGGAATCGGCGCTTGAGTCACATTTGTCCTCCCCAGCAAGCGTCCACCTTGGTGAGCTGTCTAATTCCTTTTTCACAGATTTGGGACTAGGTCTTGGCGAGGAGCCCTTATCCCAAGGGGAAGCCTGGATGTTGTTCCCTAGTGAGGGGGAGACTGGGTTAAAACGACCAGGCCCTGAGTTAAGAGTCTGGGGGAACCATGGAAAGTTCACAAGTTCGTGATGGTAACCAGACTGATTGAAGTTCCCGTTGGCTTTGCCATTTGCCTGAGGGAGTAAAGGACTAGGGATACCCTGGGGCTGAGATATCTCCTTCAGACAGTTGTCTGACAAAAGGAGCTGCTTCAAAACATTGAAGCTTTGACTGTCTCTCGAGGGAGTTTTCCTCGCAGGACTCTTGCCGAACAAATCATCTTCTTTCGGGCTTGGCAGCATTCTGCTCTTGTGGGCCTCAGGTGTTCTAGACACCGCACGCTCACTCACAGTATCCACCGGTCTCTGGCAAAGTTCTTTACTGAGGTGTTCAGCTAACTCCATGCAAAGTTTTCTCTTTTTAGGAAGAGGCACCTGATAATCCTGTTGCTCCTCTTTCACTGTGCTTACGATCTGCTCTGTGTGTGGACTCGGATGATAGGTAGTTGTTTTCTGTTTCAAGAGCTGGCTGAGAAGTCCGTATTTTGTTTCGTCTTTAACGTTGCTGTGTGCTTCAATGACGGGGCTGTGACTTTCCCGCCTCATTCTCCAGTGGCGCCCAGTATCGTCAGAGCTATCTGAAAGAAGACCCTCGTCTCTTGGCTCTGATTTGACCACAACGTTCAGTGAAGGCCCGTTGTCAGAGCTGTCAGATAGAAGATAAGTCCCTGGAGGCTTTTCGTCGACTCCCATAGCCACCTCTGTGCTTCTCCTCCCTGTGGATTTCTCTTTGTGAGAAGCAGTGCCAAGCAGCAGCTGCAGTACAGTCCGTCTCTCCAGGAGGTTTTCAATTTGTGTCGATGCCGGAGGTGAGAGCTCGCGTCCGGAAAAGGGTGAGAAAGAAGAAGGGGTTGGTTCAAATAAAGGGGTTTGGTTTCTTTTTATCGGAGCAGCAACTCTGTCCAGGAGAGTCTGAGATCTGTCCAGCTCAGGCTCAGGGCTTTGCTCTTTGCTCGGTGGCCTACAGGCTTGCAGAGGGGGTGAGGGGGAAACATCCTGCATACCACACTGAGCCAGATTTTGTAATAGCTTACTGGCTGTGAATGCAGGTTCCATTATCTTCTCACTAATGTGCTGTTTAGATTTACACAGGTCCAGAGGATTGGACTGAACAAGGGGTGAAGAATAAGAGTAAGGAGAAGGAGTGGTGCTTGCATCTCCGCTGAAAAAGGATACGGACAGTCCTCTTTCCATCAGCCGGTCAAAATGGTTCGGTGTTCTGCTCTCCTCTAGCCGTTTCAGTGGGCTTCCGGTCATACTCTGAAGGGTGGCATCATCCTGTAAATCGTTATGAGGCGCAATTTTGCTTACCATCTCATTATTTCTGCGATCTAACAGCAGCTGCATGAGGGTAACCCTATGATGATGGGATGTCATGTCTGGGCTCATTTCCAGCTCCTTGGCTTCAGGGACCTTTGCCCCTAGGGTCTCCGACTTCCACTTGCTTATGAGTGTCTCTGTGAGTTTGTCTAAAGATGAAGCTGTAGAGGGGGGCTCTGACTTTTGGCTGAAAACTCTGCTCCTCATGGAGAGGTCAATAGGGGAGCAGCTGGAGTAGCAGCTCTCTGCGTCACTACTGTCTTTGGTCAAGCTGTTTTCCGGGTTGGAGTACTCGCTGTCGGACTGATGAGAGGAAGCTTGGCTAGGAGGTGCGGTGAAGTCATCTTCCAGGTGGCCGTTCTTTGTAAGATGCTTTTGAGAGTTGTGGTTATTGAGGAGGAGCAGAAGCAAGCTGCTGCAGTTCTGTGGGGGGCGGCTGCTCTGTCTGTCAAACGGACGCTTTTCTTTAGGGATGTTAGGAGAGGGTCGAGGGGAGCTGGTGGGTGCGCTTTGGCCTAG
Organism: Platyallabes tihoni; assembly: GCA_030068045.1. Lineage (NCBI taxonomy): Eukaryota > Metazoa > Chordata > Actinopteri > Siluriformes > Clariidae > Platyallabes > Platyallabes tihoni. The sequence continues at coordinate 3,919,114 of JAQQZS010000009.1, read as the reverse complement.
ACTCAAAGAGGGGCTGGAATTTAATGTCGGTGAGGGGAGTGTTCCGTTTAGGGTATTAAAAGGGCTTAACATGTCTGGAGCAAACACAGACTCTCCCATGCTGGGTGGTCTGTTGTCTATAGTTCGCTGTGTAGCCATGGCTGCCAGTCTTTCGCTGGCTGATCGGCCACACAGTTGTGCTTTTAAGGCCTGTTCTTGGGAGTATTGCTGCAGGTGGGCTTCACTGGAGAGCAGCAATGCTAACTGACTGCAGGCCACGCTAGGTTTAGGAGAAGGAGCAGGACTGGACCTGCTTTTCACTAGACTGGCTACAGCCTTCAATCGCTCTGCACAGGATACCTTGTCAGGCACCGAGCTCTGTGACGAACGAGGAGACTCCGAGCGTCGGTCTTGGCTGCTGCGCCGACTGTAAGGCACAGTGTTGTGACTCTGCTGCTTGTTTTTCCTTATCAGGCCTTTGAGGCGGCTTGAGGCTGTACAGTAGCCCTGTAAGGTTTCCTTGTCAGTAGGTGATGCGTCGCCGATCTCTCCATCTAGCTGTTTTTGGCTCTGAGTCTGTGACATGGCCACCGTCTGCAGGCGTGAGCTGAAGGACTGCAGCAGAGAAGCCAGCAGTGTGCTCTCTCCCTGTGCGGAACTGTCCAGATTTATTTTATGATGCTCTCTGCCCTGTCCGTTCACCTGCACAGGAGCGATGTCTTTTTTCTGGTTGTCCATCTCACTCCAGGTTCCCGAACGCAACAGTCTGGCCTTTTTAAGATGCTGGGAGGCCGGCCCTGGAGGGCTTCCTTTTTCTGGCGGGCTAGAGCCGTGATTAGGGAGCTGAATGCCCCTGGTCCCTTGGTTTCCTGCCTCGCCATTGTTGCTGCCAGCCTCCGGTCTCCTTGTTGCCGTGGCTCCAGGCCCAGATGCAACCGGATGCATTAGTAAACCTTCCAGATACGTTAAAACAGCAGAATCCTGGTGTGTCTCAGGGCCAGGTTCCTCCCCATGAGTCATGTTCAATAGTAGGCAGCCCTTGTGTGGTAGTTGACGACTACTGAAAATGTCTTATCGATTGTTGTGCCATAGATGAAAAGTCCTAATTCCTAAAGACGAAGCTGACGCTTCTCTCTCTCTGTCTTTTTTTTTTTTTTTTTTTTTTTAAGTTTTACAGACCGAAGCGCTGGATGTTACAATTTCCATCACACGGAGATCCAGATGGAATTCTTTCTGTGTTTCTGAGACAAGCTGAAGTTTTGAGCACAACCCGGGAGGAGTCAGCAAATCCTCTTCGCTACCCCGGTGAAATGTTCCATGCCAGTGAATACTTTGAATGTCTGTCACAAGGTCCCGGGGGCTCCTTGTCGTCGTCGTCGTCGTTCTGCTCTCGTGCTCTCAGACTGGGCCGCACAAGAACCTGCAGCAGAGGGAGCAAACAGAGCAGAGTGTGAGAGGAAGTTCTACATGACAGCACATGACTGAGAGTATGTTACGTATTGTAGCATGCATTCTGGCTAAGCTCATAAACAGCGTCCTAACAAGGTTTATTTCTGTAAGTGAAAAAAAAAAACCTACACTATTTAATAAATTCTATTTCATACATGTACATGTTTAGTGAAAAATACACTATTCCCTACAGGCAGGAGACAGAAAATCAACTCCAGAAAAACAGCATGGGGCTATAGATTATATGAATTATGTCAGTAATTCCAAGCGAAGCCCGCTGTATGCGTCGTCACGTCCTGCTATGACACTTCCAGCAAACCTCTCGAGAAATGTGTCTCTGCTTGCTCTCATGCGTGAAGGGCTTTCGAGCGCCGCGCCGCTCATCAGTTGGAGAATTTCGGCGGATTATCCCCGCGCACGCACTCAAGGCACGGCTCGCACGATTCTCTCCTGCATGGTGATGGAGGCGGGCAATAGGCAAAGAGAGCTGCTCTTACCGCAGGAGCGGTGCGAGCGGGGTGGATCTAGACCAGTGCAAAAAGGGTCACACTGACCTGTAGCTATTTAAATGCTTGCAAGAAAAGGGTTTCTCCGGGAAGGAGCTGAAAACTCACCGGGACCATGATGGTAAAGACTAAACGTTCACTGCTGTTCTGAGATTCAGCATGACACAGTGTGGAAGTGATGCAGCACCACGGGGTGTGTTAACTGCTCTTGGCCTGGAATGAATCCCAGCAGTGTGTAACACGACCTCACCTGCAACTATCTTCCTATCTAGGCCTGTGGTTGTATCGTAGTCGCCGAGTGTCCAGGAGATTCACAGGGGGTCATTCCCCTCTGCCGTACTTCCCTCTTTACAGTCGCTGCCCTCTAAAGCCGGTGTCACACCAAATCGGTGCACACGTCACATGCAAAAGCTAGTAAATGCCATGAGGTTTCCCACCCTCACACAGAGTTTGTCAACTCAATCGGGTAAAAGCGTCTCGCCATCATCCTTCGAATGAGCAGCAGGTGAAATTTAACTAAAAAAAAATTTTTAAAAGAAAGAAAGATGCATCCTATTTCTGACACGTAACGAATGCAAATGCATTCAAGCGCGCCATTTCCGGACTCTGTAGGTGTGAAAGCTTATTCAGATCGAAGCTGCCCGTCATCGCTCGCTAACACTTGGCGAAAGCTGGCAGGTGTAAAAGAGCAGGAGTGGGAGGAGATATATAGAGAGAGAGAGAGACAGACAGAGAGAGAGAGAGAGAGAGAGAGAGAGAGACCTGGTGCACCTGTCAGGATGTGGCTCCACAAAGCTACAGCATCAGACCTCACGCTCTGTCAAATAGCATGACACTGCCGGTGCGCGGCGTGCTCGGAGACCCTGGACGTGAACTCTGTCAGCTCCGGTTCCACAAACAGCCCTCGCTTCCCTACTGTCAGAGCCACAGCCACAAAGGTTAATTAATACAGAACACTCCACCTTTCCCTGCGAGCCATTCAGTCGTCTTATCCTTCAAATCTTCCTGCCCGTGGCACTCGTGAGAAAGATGTAACTAACCCGCGGTGGAAAAAATAAAAGCTGGACACGAAGAGGAGAGGAGAGAAGAAAAGAAAACGCCAGCGCACTTATTTCCCTTTTCTTTGCAAAACTGGGTTTAGCCTGGTCAGTCACGGCTAACCTTGGCAGACACGTGTTATAGGACCACACATTTAAATCTCATGCAAATTACATTGAATTTGAAAGGTTAGTCAACAAGTTCAAGGCTGAAAAACAACAAGCACGGCAGAGAGGAAACCTGTTTAATGAATTATTTCAGACGAGGCTGAACCGGTCTCGGTTACCCGGCGCCATCCTAAGCGAGGTGACCCGGATTTGACACCGACAAAAGACACCGGACCATCTGACATCTCGGGACTAATCTTAATGGCCAGGATTAACTCTTATTTCCTTGCCAGTGGCTTATCTCTGTTATAAAAAAAAATACAACAAAAACCACCGTAACAATGAAAGTCAATAAACAAGCTGGATTTTTTTTTATTCAGGTTAGCTGGGTATTTATATTATCCATATAAATAAAAAAAATAGAAGGAAAAGAAAATTGGACTTGAACCAAGTGGAGCAAAACATTCAGAAAAAGCTAAATAGATTAAAGAAGGAAAATAAATGAGGTTAAGCCCTTTCCAGAGAAGGATTAAAACCAGATTAAATCGCATGCTGACATATGTTTTACCAGAAAGGATGAGCGAGTGTTTTTAGAAAATGCTGTGCGTGTCATGTACTGTACACCAGCGTATGGATCCTCCAGCAAGCCTCAACGAGACAAAGCCTCATTATTAAAGTATGAAACTAGACAGTGTGACTGAGGATAGGGTAAAGTGTGTAATACCTGAAATACATACTAACTAACCTCGACCTCTCGCACAGTGCCACGGCTTTCCACGCCCCGCGATCATGGACATAAAAACAGCAACGGTGTCTCTCTCTCTCTTTCTCCCCCTGTCTCGTCTCGCCTTGTCTGTCTCTGTCTCCTTACCAGCCTCCAAGTTAATTATCCTTTATCTCTGACAATGTCAACCAATAACACCCAACAGCATTTTAAGTGATTTCAACTCGCCGGTGGCGAGAGGGAGAAGCAGCGGCAGGCGCGAGCGCTTTATCGTCGCGGGGTGCCTTTCCTCACTTTTCCGAGACACCGAGAACAGGAAGGTCACAACATTATCAGTGGCAGAGAGGCAATTTCCAGCTCGGGAGAGTCGGGGAGAAAATGGTCTGCGCTGCCAAAGCTGGACCTGATGCAAATGTCAGAGGTTGGCTATCTAAAAGCCGAGCTCCATCGCTCAACGTACGGGGTACAAGATTAATCATGATGTTCTCTCTCTCTCTCTTTCCTTCTTCGTCCAAAAACCAAAAATCATAATAAATTACTTCTGTACTCAAAAACTGTTATGTATATTAACCTTATTTAAAACACAACCTTTAGATAAAAATAAAGAGGAAAACGAAAAAAGGAAGGGAGAAAATAAAAAAGGCACATGATTCGTGGTGGAAGTCAAGGTCATTTCGAGACACTCGCATTGATGCAACAGCTGGTGCCCATGCAAAGCGCTCAGTGTTAATAAAAAGTGACAACGCGGCCCTGGCTGTGTATATCACTAATATCGGACATGGGGCTGGCAGACGAGTGTGCCGCATTAAACGGTAAGTCAAGGTTAAAGGAATCTAAAGGAGGCACCCGAGGCTAAACACTTTTTTTTTTTCGATGATGTTATCTGCGGCCGGGTGTTGCGCCAGAAACTTGACAGGCCTCCTTCGCTTAGGCGTTTGCAAATGTAATAATGATTCGAAGAGATTAGATCAAACAACAGGCTCCCGAGCTGACCATGGAAATTTGCCGAAGTCGCCCCCCCAAAAAAAAAAAATCGGCTGATTGATAAACTGACTTAAATCGTAGCAATGAAAGAATTTCAGGGACGATTAAAAATCCAATCAAAGCAAGATGACACAATGATGTGCCAATGATGATGATGTGCCGATATGGAAGGTTGGGGATTGTCTTTTGTGCTTGTGATCTGCTTTGATTAACAGAACACAGCCGAAGACGCTCCTTGACTCGAACAAAAAAAAAAAGTCTGTTTATAGGGTGGAGTCAAATCTGTTGCGGCTCCTCCCTTCTTGGATGGAGTGGAACAATAAGTTCAACCTTGGGTATCTCGAGCTTTGTCTTTAATGTGTTGTTTTATGTTGAGTTTGCTTTTTTTTTTCTCGTTGCAGAATGAGGACGTCACAAATAAAAATCGACTTGTGATCACGAGGTCGCCTTTTCCATCTTGCGAATCTTACTTTAGACAAGAAATCGACAGAAAGTCACCGCTTGTGTCTAACAATCTGCAGAACTGGAAACGAAAGCTAATTTGGTTACTACAATCCATGATCTGTGTGCAAGGGTGCTTGTAAAAGGTTCTTCAATCTTGACCTGTTTCCAAGCAGGCTAACTCGCCCACACACACAAAAACGCACACTCTATTACCCTTTATCATTAACTGCTCTGAACCCATGTTGCTCATCATTCTCCTCATCATAAATGTAAAAACACAGCAATCTAAGCAGAAAGAATGTGAATTTCTGGAGGTTTTTAAATCGGCATTGCAAGTTCCTACTCAAGGTATCGAACAGTTCTCAAACTGGATGAATTCTGTCCGGAAAGGCCATCGTCGTCGCAGCGCAATAAATCTCTGTCCGTCTAGATTAAATATTCATTCCACGAGGTGCTCTTAAGGGACGGATACGTACGGGATGATGAATTGCCTACAAATTTTATCCGGAAAGTCTGAGAAGAAAAGTCAAAGCCGATCGGCCGGAGCCGCGTACGCCAGCGCGCGCTACTCCGCGACATAAAATGAATGTTGCTGATACGACTCGATCTTAGATTTACGGTATAATGGATGCGCTGCGGATGAACCCGGGACGTTTCTGGAATACGCCGATGACGGGACGGGGGAGGACTGTTCCTGTGGTTGGATGTATACGAGCGCGAGCTACGTCTCTAATACAGTTAAGTGCACTTAACCTATAAAAAACAAAAAAACAAAAAAACACACAAAAAACTATTGTGTGAGACGTCCTCGAGCCAGCTGGCAAGCATGAGCAAGCGTGAGAGGCAGCCAATGAAACGCCAGACCACCGGAATGTGATTAGCCACTTCTCCCACACGCCTCTTCAGCTCTAATCACTGGAGTTTAGACTCCTCCAGACTTCATTTCAAACCGCTCTCTGTCTCACACACACACACACACACACACACACACACACACACACACACACACACACGCAGTCTCTCACACACACACACACACACAAACCTATTCCTCAAATTCTGCTGAAGTGCCAAATCCGCATCCATCCATCCATCACCTTTGTTCCTATAACACCTCAGTTATCCAAACTGATCCTCAACCCGGGCACGCTCCCAAAACAAAAACAAAAAAAAACATGCCTAGACTCGCCAACATGGCACGCCGCGCCGCTTTCCTGTGTACCACCTGACCTCGGAGACCGCATTTAGTACGACAACATCGACGGAGTGCCAAAACGTGAAAAAAATAAAAACAAAAACAAAAAAAAGGTAGGGCTGAGCGGTATACCTTTTCATACCGAATACCGGTGTTTTTTTTTTTTTAATGATATTAATTTTTCATATACCTCAATACCGTCGGGAACACAGAGCGGTGGAACGTCCGGACGCGGGACATTGTTTGAGAGGGGGATTGTTTTGCAGTGGCACCAAACAAGCTGTAGGTTTCGCGCGGTGGCCATA
>JAQQZS010000009.1:3886519-3902781 GCA_030068045.1 Platyallabes tihoni | reverse complement strand
GGTAAAGTGCAGGTTAATTTGTTTTATTTTTACTTTACAGCAGTGATTCCGTTAGTGTGTTGCTCAATCGAGTGTCAGAGAGATTTCTTGTTTATTTTTCCGATAAAACAGTGTTTTTCCGTTGTGTGCGGACGTGTGAAAAGAGTGGAGGAAGAGTAACTGTGCAAGATGAGAAGGAAGAGAGGGGGAGGGGCTCCTTACTTTAGCTTCACACACGCACGCACGCACACACATATTTTGTGTTAATTATTTTTATGTATTTATTTTTTGGGGCTGTGGAACGAATAATTTGAGTTTGCATTATTCTATTATTATTAAATTTGGTTGACGAGTATTTTGAAAAACGAGCTCAAACCTGCACACATGCTTCCATATAAGCACATTTATATGTTATTTTTAATCATCATTGACCGGTGCTGTGTTGTTTTAAGTTTAAAGGCACTTCCAGGTTTATTCTGTGTATGCTGTTATAATATGCTTGGGTCTTTCAGGAAGGCTTTGCATTAGATTCTGCGGGTTTATCCGCTCAGCTACAAGAGCATTAGTGATACCGGGCTCTGATGAACTGGAAGGCAAAAACAAACATTCCTACACAACTAAAGTTTGAGGAGGAATCACATACAAGTGTGATGGTTAAGTGTTCATATACTTTTGACCCCACACGGTTCACGCGCCTTAGTATAAACTACTTCTTCACGTCTTATCTCGGGTTGCTCTGTTATCAAATGTGGTCGCGATGTGATCCGACATCTATCGGTCATCTCAAAGGGCATCCGTAAGCCGGTGAATCATTGCTCGTTGACCTTATTAAACCCGTTTAAATGTATTTAGGTCGGGCCCTGGCTCACCGCCGTCAGCATGAAGGTCAGCCCTGAATGGAAGAGGGCAGGTGGCTTAAAGGGAGGATCGGGCTAAATCCGAGTCGCCCGGCGTCTGCGTCACGTCTCTCACGGCGCTACTTCAAATACTCGTCTTTACTTTCATGAATACGCCAAATATTTCATGATTCCCCGAGTAGCAGGAAATGATCTCAGTCGGGTACCGGGACATCCAAAATGCTTTTTGTTATGGTTGCCATGGGAAACACGTGCCTACTAACGAGGAAATTGTATTACAAAATGTGCCTCTAGTCTAGTTACATCTGCCGAGATTAATTAATTGTTTAGGTCTGGAAAAAAAAAAAAAAAGTCTGGAGAGAATCCATGAGAGAACATTTTTCCTAGAATTAAACACCACCTGGTAATAACAACAGTATAACAAACTCCAGAGCTCGTAACCTCATGACCAGGCTGATAACGAGCGCGCCTTATCGCTAGACAACAAATCTACAAGCGCGTTACACAAAGTCCAGCACGGCCTCTTTGTGAGCAGGAAGGTCACATTATTGAACCTTGTTTTGGATTGTTATTTAAAAGCCTCTTCGGTCAAGGTCAGGTTAGCCCTTAATGCCTGCTCTCTACCCATGGCTTAGCCTTGAGAAGCATGGAGTGGCTCGCTAGGACGAGAATCTTCCCACGGCGCCCAAGGACGTCGCTGTAGTAGTAGGAGCTCTAACAAATTCCGCTAATTGGGATGCAAGGAAAGTAGGCGCGGGGCAAGGATGAGCGCTACACCGTGTGGAGCACTGAGCCAAAAATCGCAGGCTGGCTCAAACGGCTCGGGAGAAAAGCCAAGCGGCGCAGTGTGATGTGATGTGATGTGGTGTGCTGCGCTTGCGCGGTCGTAAACCGATGGCCGTGAACACGCAACGCGTCCCGGTGTGAGTAGATTCCTCCTCGGCATGCACAAAGAAGGACTGTGCGGCAAGACCTCATCAGCGCCGCGCGGCTGACTGCGACCTGGGGAAAGATATCCTCTCTCCGCCATCTATCGGTGCTGGAGAGGTGTCCCTTGTTGCCCGGCAACAGCACAGCTCACTTTAACCCCTGAGCAGAGGCTTTTGTGCTCCGACAGCAGGAGCTCGATGTCAGTCAGCTTTAGGAAGTGAGACAACTTCATCCCTCGCAGCTTTTTTTTCACGTGCCTGGAAAGGCTTAGGTTTTCAAGCACGCCAAGTTTCTGAGAGAGAGAAAAAAAAAAACACAAAAAACTGTCGAACGTGACAAGACTAGCGAGTTAAACTGGGACGCTGACAAAACCAGAGACCCGACTGCGAAATGAGCGAGTGACCGGTTCTAATAGGAGAGGACGAGTCAGGACGACTCGCTAATCTAATCTTTTGGGGGGGTTTTATATTGCAATTTGCATGTCCTCTAATACCCCCAATGAGGGTCTGTAAACACCTGATATCCACCATTCTGGAGAGCAAACACCCTCTGATAATTACTTTTTAACACTTTGAGGTCACTTCGTTTAAGGCCCTAGCTTTTAATTGCACTTCTACCGGCTGCTTTTCCTTGCACGTCTTAATGAAAGAAATAAACTTCAGCAAACAAAAATTTCTACCTGAAGCTTCTTGCGCTTTTTTATTATCAGTATTTTTTTTCCTTCATTCATAAATCCTCGAAATCCCTCCTTTAAGTTAACTGCAATTTGAAAGCAAAGCTTCTAAAGAACGGATCTTTCCTCATGTTCCAGTAGGGCCCGAGCCGGTACGTGTGCGCAGTCTCACACACAGACACACAACGTATAAGTCGGGTCGTTACGTAAATCTCTTCCCGCCACAGCTTACTGCACCAGACGCTGTGTCCTTGCAGCGGCTTTGAAGGTTCCCAAAAGGACGGGCGTGCTAAGAAGTTATGAAGGACAGAGTCGGTAATAGGCTGGCTCTGAGACGGCCTTGGACTTTGAATTCTCCGGCAGACAGGTTCATGCATCAATCCTTCAGCTTTACTCAGACAAGGCACTCACCTTCGAGACTCGACTCAACAGGAATGAGTGGCATTTCACTTAGCCGGACCTCTCTCTCTCTCTCTGTCTCTCTCTCTCTCTCTCTCTGTGTGTCTCTCCCACCACCACCACCAGACCCCCACTCTCTCTCTCTCTCTCTCTCTCTTACTTGATGTCTTGTTTAAAAAAATTTGAACCTGGTGTTTTAATCCATGACAGTGACCCCCATTTTTTTTTCTTAATAAGCCTATATAAGGAAGTTGAAGATCTACTCTGGATATAATTGTATTATATTAAATCATAAACTACAAAAGTAACCAAAGTTTATCTTTCCCATAATCAGCACCTTTTCCATTTTACATGAGTGACCTTTTTTTTACCTTATAGAAAAAAAATCCATGTGGTTTGGTACGAGTTGGAGCTGTACCTCGATTTCAAACCCAGGACTTTGCGCGAGCTGCTCGGGTCCCTTTGGGAATGCTCGGTGGATGCCGCTGCCTAGCACAGATATTTCACAGCTGCCGTTTTTAAATGGGTGATGACGGCACGGGTGGCGTGCTTAATTTATCTGACCTGCATCTTCGCCTGGGACTGTAGCACAAATTCAGCAAGCTGTCAATTATTTCCAGTAAAGAGATTAATCGCGCATGGATCAATTCTGAAGCTTGCTGGATTTCCTTCATTCTTCCTTTTTCCAACCCCGAGCCATGTGGGGACAACTTGTATTTATGCACGGTTTTCGACTTCCGGTGTGGAAAAGGGCCGTGACACAAGCGGATTCGTTGGCGTGATTTTCGAGGTGAGAATTGCCCGGGCATTGTTTTCCTCTTTCACGTCTCTCGCTCTTTCGCTCTGGCACTATTCCCAAGCATGAAAAAACAAGAGATGATGGGGTCATTTACATTTTCCGAGCGACCATCAACACCACGGGTGAGTCATTCTCACACTCCGGCAGACCCGACAGCGATGCTCGCGCTCCACGCGATCGAGCTGAGACCGGCTAAAACCTATTAATTGTCACATTTCCGTACAAGTCTGTTAAAGAAAGAAAGAAAGAAAGATAGAACAGAAGAAGCTACCTGGAGGTCGTTGCATAAACTCCTCGAAAACAATTACTCAAAATTAGCATATAGATTTGCATTGTTTTGTTGTAAACATGATGGATCGAGGGGTGTGTGTACGCAAATACGTGCTGACTTCAGGACAGAAAAGAGATGCTCTTTTTTTTTCTCTTTCTCAGAGACGAATGTGAGAATTGGGGTGATTGCTCACAGAATACACATCCAGACTCTGATTCATCCCTAAAAGGTCAAAAAAACAAAAGCACTCCCCGAACAGCCCGGCGTTAGCAATTCCTTTAGCTTTTTTAGGAGTGACATTCACGCATTAAACATGTTTTGGAATACAGAAACCAGAATGAGGTCACGATCATCAAATCCTGGGACGGCTGAGACACCGAGTCCGACGGATCGCCGTGATTTACGATCTGAGGCTCAATATAACCCGTGATTCATACTACGCTCAAGACAAACACCTATCGAACCCGAATTCCATTTTAGGACAAAAACCCCTCTCCCTCTGTTGCTTTTCTTCCCTTTCCTTCACCTGAACTAACAGCAGCAGCACTAAACACTCAGCGTCCTGCAGTAACCTTTTGACTCTGACCTTTACAGCCTCTTCTTATTGACCGAAGCTGCAGGAAACCTCATGACAACAATAAACGCGGTCCAAAATCCATAGACAATCTTCACCAGACATGACGATTTAAAAAAAAAAAAAGGAAACACAACAGCACTCGTGCTCGACTCTCACTTTGTTTTCAACAGATCCTCCCATTCATCTTTTACTACATCAACTTAAATCAACATAGAATATTTCCCTTTTTTCTTTTTATGAATAATCAAGCCGATATGGAATGATGTCGACTTTTGTTTTGTTGTTCAATTAGTTCCTGGAAAACATTATGAAATATCATTCCACTCTAACGAATAAATCCTCCAGTATTCAGATCTGAATGAAATGTTTGTTTTTCACAATCCATCTCCTGGGTCAATTCAAGACTTCTTTTAGATTTCATTCTAATAAAAAGTTAATCTTTTCAGAAAAACTTCTCAGTATTTTTCATCATCACGTGACACCTTTCACACGCTTACTACTTTCCTTTACCTGAAAGGGTTTTTTTTTTCCCCAGAACTTTTTGCTGTAACACTTTGTATAAATACTTTAATTGCTCTGTGGTTTACCTTTGCAAAATAATGCTCTTGAAGTGGTTTTCAAATCTGTTCCTGGCACAATTAAAATAAGAAAATATCTCTGATTAACCATAACTCGTGAAGAAACTTCCGCTTTGGTTGCATGTACACAGTGATTTTTACACACACACACACACACACACACATACAGTATATGTATATACAGTATATATAAAGAAAATGCAACCACTTGAAACACAATTATCAAGCAGGAAAGCCGATTCTACGAGCTGTTACATTAAAAAAAAAACAGAAATTATTTAAGATTATTAATTTTTAGATCTCAAACATTAAAGTGATTTCGACATTTGATAGAACATGAAGCTCCGCCCCCAGAATCTTACTTGCTTCATATCTTCTTCTTTTTTTTTTTTTAATCAAACAGACATGGAATGATATCGATGATAAGGACGAGATGATTTGACAATCTTTTTTTTTCTTTCTTTCAATTAGTTCCTGGAAAATATGATCAAATATCGTTTAACTCTAACAAATAAATGCTCCTGATTTTAATGAAATGTTTTTTTTTTCTCCATTGTCATGTCAAAATAGCTTTTATTCTTGGTTTATGAAAATAAAAAACGACATGCAAACCACGTAAAGAACATAAACACGCATTACTTCAGCAACTTAACCACAACATTTTTGCTTAAAAACACGTTTTTACATAACTATCTGCTTATCTTTAACAAGTAAAGTAAAACAATATATATATATATATATATATATATATATATATACTAGTAAATAGATAATTATGAATAAACTCCGCACTGAAACAGAAATGTCGTTGAAAAAAAGGAACATTTAAAACAATTTGTTTCGACCTGACGTCACCAACGTTAGCCTGAAAGCTAACCATCCCAGAATCAAGCTTTCTCGGTTGCCATGGCAATCGAACACTGCCTGTGGCTCCGTCCCAATCCGCGCGCGTCAACTCGAAAAATAGTGCGTCCCACATTAACGGTAATTAACGGTGTATTATTTATTTAAAGACGGTGTGTAGACAGTAAACCACACGGCCACCCACTGAGTCTCGACTGTTACAACGAAGGAGGGAAAAAACGCCCAAATTCACTTGGCACAATAATAACAACACCTGGCACCGTCTCTTACACCAGCTGCTCAGCTCGGCTCGGCTCGGTTCGGGTTACCTGCGTATGGAATCCGCGCTTCGTGTCTCCGAGGAGTCCGTCAGGTGTGAAAGCCGTCCGCTCCGGCGGTGTGTCTGTCCATAAGCAGATCCTTACACTCTGTTCAAGTCAGCGCTGAAGTGCTCCTGCTCGGAATCCCCGCCTGCCTCTCTCTCTCTCTGTGTGTGTGTGTGTGTTCAACTCCGCAATGTGCCCTCTAGTGATGAGCGATTCATGAGGGAGTCGATTCCTTTGTTATTTGAGCGACTCGCGTGATTCGAACGCTCAGTGACGTCAGCGCCTTACTTCTATTTACTAAGTTACCAACGATCAAAGGTGAGAAAGAAAAAGTTACATAGGACCAAAGGGATTATTGGAGATCCTATATTCAATATATTAACTGGCATAAACTCTGGCTTATTCCTAATTAACGCTGCATTTCCAACAAAACTAAAGAAGTTTATTTTGTGGCCTTGCACCTCCAAGGCCACAACCTGGGTTCGATGCCCAACCAGCTTCGATTCCCACCTCTGTGTGCATGGAGTTTGCATGCTCTCCACATGCTTGGTGGGTTTCCTCCCGGGTAGTCCGATTTCCTCCCACAGTCCAAAAACATGCTGATTAGGCTAATACTTGGCGTTCCCAAATTTTCCTCTGTAGTGTGAATGAACGTGTGTGTGTGTGTGTGTGTGCGTGTGTGTGTGTGTACCTCACCTCATGAACTTCCATCTCTTTAACCACCTTGATGTATCTTACTCCTTTAGTATTGATAACATCAGTATTTTATTATGAATATTCTGAAAATAAACCTCTTGGAAATTAAAAATAATTATTTTGTTTTGAATGCAAAATTCTTCATTCGTAAACTAAGATTTGTAAAGGCAAACCTGTCTTCCCACCTTTTTATAACAGAAATGAACTCATCTGAAGATGAAGAATGAAGAAATCTTTTAAACTACTGTAATAGAAAAGAATAGAACAAAAAAGAACAATAGGCTTCTACGATTCTATGACATTGCTTTTAATTGAAGAAAATGTGTCTCTTGATAATATCTCTCCCATATATTTATATTTCATAATAGTGTCATTTTTCTTTATTTTGTACTTATGGTATTTTGTATTATTAATACTTTATATTCCTTGATTTTTATTTTACTGTAATTAATGTGTATTTTATTGTAATGAATGTGCATTGTATTCTGTTTTGCATTGTTTCATGTATAACAATTAGTTGGCATAATATGATTATTGTTCTGTATGAGCAAACTATGAACTGTTTTTTTCTATTACACCACAGCATCCTTTTTATATTAAGTAAAAATTAATTTATAAATATATTACCAACCTCTTGTGTTATAGATACATCAATTTCTAGAAAATAAATAACAAATAAATCCTTTGATCTTCTGATCATAAAGAAATGTTTGTTTTTTGTAATACATCTCCTTTGCCTTTTCAAGATTCCTTTAATTCTTATAAAAGTTAATTCTAATAAGTAATTTTAATAATCTTTTTAGAAAATTAGACTTCCCTTTAGTTCATTATCACATAACACATTTCGCTAACCTCTCTCTTAAAGTTAAAAAGTAAAAAATAAACAAACAAAAAAAAACCCTGAAAAAAAGCCCCAAACCTCAGATTGTCACGTTACCAAGAAACTGGCCCATGCTGAAGACTTAAAAAGATGGCATGATTATTGTTCAGTATGAGGACACCCAGTTTTTATTTCCCTTACACCACAGCAGACTTTTAAAAACCCATTTATACATACATATATACTCTACATGCATGAATTTAACCTTATGGAAGATCTACAACACAATTTCCTGCTATTTCATCACCACCCACTTGTGCTTTCTCTCTTAAAGTAAATAACATGCGCACACACACACACACACACACACTTGAAAGAAGAAAGTCTCAGCTTGTCCTGTTACCAAGAAACTGGATCATGCTATAGACTTTCATGTAGTGAAAAACTATGAATACTAAAAAAAAAAAAAAATGTGTGATATGATTATTTTGCTGTGTGAGATTATTAGAATTAAAATGCTTTCTTTGCTAGGAATCCAAATCTATTTATCTTTAAAACAGTGTTAAGGTGGATGTCAGGACCTGGGATGTAAATAGGATTTTAAACATGCCACTCTGCGCGGTGAATCAAACGATTCAAACTGCTCATAGTTCAAAGGAATCGATTCAGTAGAGGCATGGCAAAAATGTCTTCGTCTTTAGGCTCCGCCCACTTCTGGCGCGTCCACACAGCAGCCTTAAAGGTGCAGGCGCGCGCTGCAGTGACTGATGCTGGGCCACACCACTGAGCCCCTGTATAATAATAATAATAATAATAGTAAGAGTAATAAAATCTTACTGTGAATCCAAAAAGTGATTTATTTTGTATGTCTATGGTGAGAATCTTCAAGCAAAAATGTTAAGAATTATAGATGAAATTAATAATTCAAATTGTTCTTGTGGTTTTGTCTTGTTTATTTACAGTAATAATCTCAATCTATCTAATTGTCTCTCTGTCTCTTTCTCTTTGATTGTTTAGTGTGTGTGTGTGTGTGTGTATGTGTTGGGGAGGTGGTGGTGGTGGCATGTTTTTCCAGTTTTCTCACTTTGTCATTCAGGTAGGCAGATTGGCGATGTGAATTTGCCCCCAGGGTGTGAATGACTGTGTAAATATGTGCGTGAATGTGTGTGTGAATGGTTCCCTGAGACGCACTGGACAGTTTACTGAGAATAAATAAATCTCAATGGGACCAAATGTCCTTACAAAGATCAAAGTATTTAAAAAGTTTGTGTGTGTGTGTGTGTGTGTGTGTGTGTGTCTATATATGTATAGACTATATGGACAAAAGTATTTGGCCAAACCTATTTATTATTAAATTCAGGTGTTTCTATCAGTCCCCTTCTCCCCAGTAAAGGGCAATCTTAATGCTTCAGCCTACCAAGACATCTTGGACAATACTATGATTTTTTCGCCTTAAGAATTAAAATTTTGCATGAGATTTGCATCGCCATATGAAGCATTTTCAGCATATTATCGAACAGAACCTAACGGCGGGTAAATTGTACATATGCCCAGGAGCCATTCAAAACATGTTTGCATCATTGGAAAGCCAAGTAATGCAAGTTTATAGACTTTTGAAAAAAATTTCAGTCATAGAAAGCTGTTTCAAAAGAGTCAACCAATGCTACCAATGTTGTTTTCAACATGCTTTGACTAGAATGGATAATCTGCATCAACATTATTTTTGAAGAGGAAATATGTATTGTAATAGGAACTTTTGTTGCCTTGACAATGAAAGGTTCTGCTCTCTCTCTCTCTCTCTCTCTCTTATATATATATATATATATATATATATATATATATAATTCATTTATTCATTAGTCATACATGATGAATACACATAATTAATCTCGTTAACTAATCTATATAAAATTATTTGCTAGTATAACAGCTTAAATTTGTTACATGTTGACATTCTGTAAGTCTCAGCAGTTTATTCAGGCTTATTAACAGGCTAACTCACTGAAATCTATCATACTACAAGAAAATAAAAATAAAATGATTTTTGCAGGCTGAAGTTCTCAGGAATCACGTCTTCCTCGACACAAACCGAATGAATTGTGACACGACTAACCGAGCATAAATGTGGACAAAAATCAATAAGAACTTTTCTATTCTCAGTTTTGCTCCTTTCCAGTACAGCACTCTATTTGCTATTAAACTTCAGTGTATTAAAAAAAAAAAAAAAAAAAAACTTAAAAGCATAAAAAAATGCATGCATGGTTCTTGCTGAGCAAAGTAATTTGCGACGGTACATAGCTGATGATCACATGATCATAACTGGGTCATGAGGAGGCACCGATGCAGCAATCTTGCCAAGTTGACTCTGGAACCTCAGCGACCTTTCAGCTTTAAACTTTGACCTCGGACGCCACGTGAATGGAGATACAATATCCTCCCTTTCGTTCCCCCTCCCCCGCAACCCCAACTCCGTCGACCTCTGCCCCTGAAGATTTTCACCAAAACGTGGTTCATGGAACTTCAAACTTTGACCCCTGAACAGAAGTGCGTGTGTGCTTTCTTTTGGTCTTGGCCAGTTCACGTACGTTGAACACAGCAGCTCAACATTTTTTCCTCCTATTTTTTTTTTCCCTAAGAACTATAACGAAGCAATTCTGCATTTAAACAAATGTCGTCTCGTGCTGTTTAAGCTGGGGGTCAGAGTTTCCACTCCATTTAAACCTCTTTACAAGTTTTAGTCACTATACAAGCCTTAACACACTCGTCCTTCTGACACAAGCCAAAGGTTCTTTTATGCTTTATAATTGAAGTGCTCAGAGATTATATCATGCAAACGTCATGCAAACGCCTTTTCAACTGATGCTTTTTTTTGTGTCAAGGTCTCTAAGATTTAAGATAAGTTCATGAGTCATTTGAATGTAAATAGGAGCACTGGTGTAAAGTGGGGGAATTTGATTCGGGGATTTGATTTGTTTAAAAAAAAAGCTGGCTTACACAGTCAATGTAATAATTTGGGGGATCGTGTATAAGAATTTCTGTTCACCGCATCGGCATGTAAATATCAGCAAATTACCTGCACTTTGAGCTCATAGACATGATTTAATTAGAGAGCTAAAATAGCAAAACTTTTGTCAATTTCTATTAGAGACGAGAATCACCAGGGACCAACAGATACAATATTATGACGATACCCAGGTACTGATACTGATTCTGTTATCATCACGATTTTATAAATATCTCGTTTCTGTATTATTATTGTTTTTATATTATGTTACAATTCTAAACAAACAGCAAACCAGCATGTGAATAGTTTAGAGTTTAGGATTATAAAGGTACGGTAATATTTAAAAAAAAAAAAACTTTATATAAACACATATAAATATAAAATAAAAACAATTGGAATTAAAATGAACTAAAAAAGTTAATAGATTTTGGAGTCAGTGTGGTGGTACATGACTTGCCACACAAAAGAACTGCGAAATGTCAACGAAGCGATTTTTCCCCCTGCATCTCTAATGTCTATATATATGTACTGTATATGTACTGGATGTACTGGATGGATATGAGTGTATATACTTAGAGCTGATATAACACAAATGTCAATATTTCACGAATGTTCCAAAACTAAAAAGTATGACTTTAACAAAAATGTAAAAAAATAAAATAAATAAATAAATTCTTAGCATTATCATAGCAAATTGCTGCAGTATAAAAGAAATAAAATACATATTATCCCTAAAGAATGTTGTTATAAGAAAACAAGATCTGTCTGTAAGTTATTTACTTATAGCTGAACGTTCTTAAAGAAAATCCTAGTAGTCTGCATATTAAAAGAACATTATTCTGCAAATTTCAGTATAGCATCATGTATGTGCATATTATATAGTTATTGTAATGTAATAGTTAATGTAAATGTTTCTCGTAAATTATTTGATCAATAATTAAACATTAAAATGAACATTGCTTTTATATATCAACAGTATATATATATATATATATATATATGAAAAAATTAACCTTGCTTATGAAGCAAGGTTAATTTCCTAAGGTTTAATTATATCTCAAATAAAAACATATACCAGGATCTACATTGAAATTCATTGGATAATGCTCCTGTGCAGACTATTAGGATTTTCTTAAAGAACGATTATAAAAGACAGAAAGCCATAAATGCTGTGTGCAATACCCATGCTGGGAGAAGCAGTAGGTTGGAATTCCATCACATCCTACGTAACCACACCCCTGAGTACTGAGTACAAGATAAGCGTAAGATTTTCCCCTTTACAGTGTACCTAATTCGATAGCCGTCTTTATTTTAGGGTTATGTCATTTCGAAATATCAGCTCACGCTGAAAACTGAGCCGTGTAAATATGAGTAAATTAGAGATAGCGTGTGTAATTAAATCAGCACACAGGCTCGTGTTTGACTTGGGCACCAGGAGTTCACACAGAGGTTAGCGAGGTAGATTAAGATCCGACAGATCCGCCTTATACACAAAGCAACGAGTTGATCCACGAGCAGACATTTATGAAGTTTTATTCATCCTTTAACCCATTGCGTCAGACTGCCTGGTCCGAGAGGACACACGCGGGGGCAGCGGGTCTGGATTCCGACGCCTCGCTGTCTCGAGGCCTCGGGGCCAGGAGGCGTTAACCTTTGACCTTTTAACCTCTCAGTGGTATAAGCCACCACCATGTTGCTGGTGGTGAGAGGAGAGAAAAGAAACTGCAGACAGGTGCAAACAAGCATATTACACACAGACACACACACACACAAACATGTTGCCTACGCAATTTCAGCCTTGTGAACTTGGCTCCAGGACCGTCACAGCATCGAGCATTACACATTAACTTCCTCAATAAATTATTTCTGGACCACTAATGATAAGACCATTAATGACAGGTCTGGAGGAATTCAGCACTGAGAACCAGGCCATCACTGAAGCGCGGGACTTTGACCGTAAACTTTATGTGGTGAGGTCCAGAGATTAAAACGTGGTGTGTGTGGAACTGAGAAGAGGATAAAGTGCAGTCCAGTGGTGTGAAAGGGAAGGGAAGGGAAAAAACAAACAACCTTTGGCTTAGTAACACAATTTGTACACAAACAGTGGCGTGATGAGCAGCATTAATGGGCAAGAGACTCCGCAACTAGGTGTGGTGTCTGAAAGTCTATATAGAAGTTATTCAGATGAGGACTAATGGGGTTTCGTTCTAGAAAAATAATCAATTAGTTCACGAGCTGATATTAAGCACTGAGTTCCTGGTTCCTGAGTACTAACGCTGATTAATTTCCAATAACAACACATCTATAAGTATTTTCTTATTTGCTAAGGATTGCAATTTTTACGGTTTATAGTTAACATTCTGGAACGTTCCTGGAACAAATTAGGTCCATGGTGTATGTCATAGCCGATATAAATAGTCATTTCCAACATCAACACCTTTCGACTAATCAGATTTTTCTTTTTTTTTTATTAACCTGTTTATGTTTAAATGGTACAGATTAGTACTTTTAACAGCTATAGCCATTGTCGTAATCATCATGTAAGGTGCAGACGTTTCCTTTTTGGTCTACTCAAATCCAGAGGACTGCAAACACAAAGCTTAATGTTAGTGTCGCTCGTACGAGGTGACCGTCTACACTTCCTTCCTCGAGTGGTTATTCTGCACAAAGCGAATCCAAACACTTTAGTTTAAACGACACAGCGTCGACGCCAGCGGGCGTGTGCTGCCAAATACAACATGACCTAAATAAAATCCCTGACGGATGATCAGATTCGCTCAATGCCGGCTCATGTTAATTTCCACTTCTGCAAGAGACCCAGAAACGTCTCGGTGAAAGAATGTGACATCTAGAAACCAAATCTCCCAAGCAGGCAGGTATGAACGTTACACCCTCCAGCTTGCTGATGCGTCTCATCACGAACCCCGGTGTCTGGTTTCACCTGCATGTACAGTATGTTGTTTCACGTGGGGTATTTATGTTTCTTAAATGCGCACGTACCGGCATGGAGGAAGAAATCAGGAGCTTGACTGGGCAGATATATGACACTGGGGCATTTTTATAGAAGCTGGCATCGTGACTGAAGGAACACAATCTCTCTGCCTCTGCCTCTCCCTCTCTCTCTCTCCCTCTCTCTCTTCCTCTCTTATGCGTAAGCGAGGCTTCTGACACGGCATTCCCTGCGTTAATCAAAAGTGACGAGCAGTTTGAATGTCGTCTCATGAATAAATTAAACAAGTTTAAAACCTCCCTGGTGAACGATGGCGCAGGGAATACGCTTCCTCGTGTCTTCAGGATCCTGAGACACTTCGGCATCTGTGCTCAGACAGGAAACGTACTGCGAGTTGGAGTTGATCCTTCTGGGTTTTTTTTTTTTTTTTTTTTAAATATTTGAAGGAATTTGTTGACGTACAACGCCGTCTAGTCAAATTCCACTTGAACTTTATTAATCGCATACATTACATGCAATCATATCCGATTTACATACAGTAGCTGATTATGCCTGCTTCTTTCAAGCACGTATTCAAAGAAAAGTGCCAAAATCATGCATTTTTATTCTCTTTATATGGAATATATAATAAAATAAAAAATTTGGGCGTAGCGGTTAGCGCTGTCGTCTTGCACCTCCAGGGTCGAGGGTTCGATTACCACCTCAGATTCTGTGTGCATGGAGTTTGCATGTTCTCCCCGTGCTTGGTGGGTTTCCTCCAGGTACTCCGGTTTCCTCCCACAGTCCAAAGCATGCTAATTAGCATTTCCAAATTCCCTCTGGACTGTGAATGAGCGTGTGAGTGGGTGTATCTGGGTTGGCACCCCTTCCATGGTGTACCACGCCTCGTGCCCTAAATCTCCTATGATAGGCTCCAGGCCCCCCGGCAACCCCGTATCCAGGATAAAGCGCTACATATATATACGATCAGTGAGTGAGTGAGTGAGTGAACTCAAATTTGACATGATTGTGCCGACCAGTTCTTGCACATCTACTCGCTTTTGACTTAACATCACGCAGCACTTGGGCGGAAAAACACTTTTCATCTGTGGCGCAGCTTTGGGTCGAGAGGAGCAAAAACAGAGCGAGCGGCTAAATTTCATCCTGAGCCAAGTTAATCTAGATAAACCTTCGAAGAATTCGCAAAGCTGCAGGTTCGTAAGCAGAAAGTAGACAAAAAGAGCGCGGTCTCGTTTATTAAAGAAAAACAATTCTTTAGGATGAATTAGCGATCCCTGAATTTACACAAAGGTCACTCGTTCTTGGCCAAACACCATCGAAGTGTTAAAGTCTCGCCGCCCACACGTTGTGGCTGTTCCGGGTCATCCGGTGCATTTTGCCACTGTGGCTCGTTGACCTACTTCATGTGCTCGAACTAATCCCCGCGAGTTCAGCGAGTGGTTGGAGAGGAAGCCGCGTTCTCGCTCCCTCCTTCATTTGAATATCAGCTAGCAAGGGCAGAGCCACTTGAAAAAACACCTCTCCACCATGCTGAGGGATTTGAATGCCCAGTCACAACATTCCATGCTGCTGTTTTTCTTTCTCCTTCGGACGTTGCTCACAAACACATGCTAAAAAAAAAAAAATGCTAAAAACCTGAATCGGCCATCTCCTGTACCAATACTCGCTCGTCACAGCAGCTTCACACATCCATCATGCTTTACATTTATTTTTATTTTTTTTTATATGTACGTCAGGTTTTTTGTAAAAGCAGTACACACTTCCTTGTCAACCCTTAGATCACAATCTAGATACACCGGCTATGAAATATACAGGCTCGGCTTACAAGAACAATAGGGTTTTCTAATTGACAGTGTCTCGGGTGAGATTTTATTACCGACGTTGAAGCGATCCCATTACTCTCTCTCTCTCTCTCTCTCTCTCGTTCGCGCGCACATACTCTCCTGCTGTGTGTTTTACAGCTTTTGAACCTAGTCATCCTTGTCAAATTGCTACTGTTATGGCCAACACATAAGTCATTCATCTATAATACAGAGTGCATTACACAACTCTACAGCAGGGAAGCTCGGGAAATGAAAATATGCACGGAGGAGTGCGGAGAATCGGTGCGCAAATAAAGCAAATTAACGCCATGGGAGAGACGGAGGCGGCGCTCGATTCCGCGTGGTCTGATCGAGGCCAGCGCTTGTCACAGACGTCCCCTCTTCTCGCCGATTAGAGGACGATGAGACAGTCTCGCAAGGTTACACTTGCACTCTCCTCTGTCACTCTCGCAGGGGCTGCTATGTGTATACTTGTGGTGGATATGTGGGTGTAAGTAAGGGTGGTGGGGGTTGAGACGGCGTCCCTGTCCCTGTCCCTGAGGCATGCTCTGCCAGTTCCCACGGGGCCATTGACATTCAATCGTCCCTGTTTACTCATTATCAGATCAGCGTGAGGGATTTTAACAGACTGTCCGCTGATAACCGACGATATCCCCATTCCACACACACACTCACACACACACTCACACACACACTCACACACACACTCACACACACACTCACACACACACTCACAA
>JAQQZS010000009.1:3840590-3860476 GCA_030068045.1 Platyallabes tihoni | reverse complement strand
TCCTTAGACTAAATCGCGTGGTTATCCTGCCTACTCGCTTTTCTCCGCGTTTGGGTTTACCATCCACGCTACATTGGACTAACCGCTAAAGCTACGTCGTCTGTTCATTTCAGGTTAGTTCACTCTGACACGCTGTTATTTCAGCCAAAGTGAAAATATGAACTAATCCCAGGAAAAAGCTTCAGTTTATCTTTTCTAATGAATATCTATTGGTGCAGGTGTTTGTTTACATTGAGACAGTAGTGCATTAGTAGCTGATTTCGCACACACACCTGTTCATAAATTCTGTCCAGCTGTCGATTTAAGACGCGCCCACGTTTTGTCGCATGCGCAGTACGCTGTGATTTAATGTGATTTGTAATCTGGTAGAAAACTGCTCATAACTTCACTTCTACTCAACATTTCGATTTGATTTATGGTGCAGGTTTAACTTCAGACGAAAACCTGCCTAAGTTTCACTCCATTTTGTTCAGACAGCTTTGCGTGATGCTGTGACTAATTCTGGCTGGACAGACAGAGCAGACAGACAGACAGACAGACAGATGGAATTTTTTTCTGAGACTGGTTTCTGGTCCTCCACTGTATGAAACATAAAGATATCAGTGAAAGAGTGAGTTCTGATCAGTGTACAGATAAAACTTTTTCTTTTATTTATATAGATCTAACCCTTTGCACATGGTTAAATGATAAGTATTTTTTGGCAAATGGAAATCTAATCCAAGATTAATCAAACAATTAGACTGTTCATTTAATCTATATTATCTATTATTATATCTATGTAATCTATTCATTCATGATATTCGTTAATACATCCAGTATATCCACATGGGGAAAAAAAAAAACGACGATATATCACCGACGATCCCTAAATGCCGTCACTTTTGGGCCACATCACTTTACCCGGCTGTGTTCCAACTCAAGGCTGAGCTCTGATGTGAAAAGTGAAGGCCAGCAGTTCCCAACAATTTACGAATAACTGAACAAGGGCACGGAAAAATCGATGACGCCCAGCCCATCCACATCACCGGTGGATTTGGAGCTTTATTGCAGCTCACATAGATCATCCTCAGGGTCTTTCTTCTTCTTCTCCTTCTTCCTCTCTTTTCCTTCGCTCCCCCCCCCCCCCCCCTCCCCTGCTCTCTTTTACCTCTCCGGACACTTCGCACCTGTGGTCATTTTTCTCCTCCTTGCACACAATCGTTAACATTGTGTTAGAAATCAGCAGGACGTCTACTTTAAATCTCACTCCATGCAAATATCTTATGATTTACATTGGAAAATGGGCGAAGATGAGAAAAAAAAGTGTTGAAATGACTGAATGAGGGGGAACATTGTGATCTAGATCATCATCATCATCATCATCATCATCATCAGGACTCGGTGGCTTGGAGTTGTGCTACAGTATTCTGAGTATAGTATAGCAGTTTTATTTTAAGCCACATGGGCACTGGGAGACCTGGGCAGTGACAGCAGCGCCATCATGTGGACAGAATATAGACCCAGTAGCATGGATGAAAAAGTCATTATGGCTACTTGATGTGATTAGAAGGTGTCCATTAGTAAGAGTCTAATCAAATAAGAGAGAATGAGTGGAAAATGGAAAGAAATTTCCAGAATGAGTGATCATGACTTCAAAGAGAGAGGAATTTGATTTAAAATGATAAATTAAATTCCACATTATATTTAAAGAGGACGCTCCAGCTGAGAGAAAGAGAGAGAGAGAGAGAGAGAGAGAGAGAGAGAGAGTTTTTAAAGGTTTCCTTAAGAATAACTGAAAGTACTAACGTCCATAGTAGGATAACAAAACGTTAAACTTATTCAAATGTTCTGTATATGTAGGTTTCAGTTCTGTATCAATTGCTTTCTCTATTTTTCAGTAGACTTATTATTTAACCTTTGTGGAAGGAGTCTCCAGTGTTCGGTAACAATAAGCTTTCATTAATGTTTTTTGATACAGTATCTTCAGGATGGACGAGGTGATACTGCAGTGTCTCAGTAACTGGACAAGCTGCGGGTTTGTCTTTCTGCTTCAAGAGAAGGAGGTGAAGAATGTTTATAGCTGCTATAACATCAGTGAAAAGAGGAAATTACATCTTGGGTGGAAGTCAAAGTTACTTTGAATAGATATTTTAAAAATATATATGTAAATAATGTATATAAATATATATAAATATATAAATACATATAATGTTGTTATGTAACTAATATGTTATAAGTGCTGTAGTAGCTTTATGAGGAATATACACTCACCGGCCACTTTATAACATTAGGTAAACCTTGGACTGCCTTTTTTTGCCTTCAGAACGGCTTTCATTCTTCAAGCCACAGATTCTACCAGGTGCTGGAAACATCCCAAAATTTTGGTCCATGATACTGTAGCATCAGGCAGTTTCTGCAGATTTGTCAGGTGCACATCCATCATGCGAGTCTCCCGTCCCAGCTTATATCAGCCTGATACGAGGCCAGACGGATCCATGCTTTCGTGTTGTTTACGTCGAATTCTGACCCAACCCTCTGCACGGCAATGTTTTGCCCTTTTTGTATTGTCCAGTTTTGGTGAGCCCATGTGAAGTGTACCAGAACAGCACCTGGTGTGGTCTTCTACTGCTGTAGCCCATCTGTTTCAAGGTTTGACGTGTCATGAATTCTCTTCAACACACCTCTTCTGATTACTTTCTCTCAGCTCGTACCTGTCTGGCCAAACTTCTGGCATCAACAAGACATTTTCACCCAATGCACTTCCCCTCACAGGATATTTTCCCGTACATTCCTTGTAAATCCTAGACATGACTGTTGGGGAAAATTTCAGTAGTTCAGCAGTTTGAGAAATACTCAGACCAGCCCATCTGGCACCAACAACCATACAACCTTTCTTCCCCATTCTGATGCTCAGGTTGAATTTCAACAGATCGTCTTGACTATGTTGTTGGTTTTTTTGGCTGCTTCCGTCGAGGGAACGTCATACGCTTTACGCCAGATGCCCTTTCTTGCACAACCCTCTCATTTTATTTGGGCTTGGGACCAGAAAGGCATCCAGTGGCTGGGGTTTGGACACTGACTGAGAATCAAACCTGGGCCTTTTGCATGGCAGGCAAGAGACCAAACACTAAATGGGATAATTACATCTTATTTCTGTGTTTAAACAGTTAAACATTTCTGTGTTTAAATCACATCACGTGTCATATTCTTTACATCTTACATCATAATGTATTTATATTATAATATTTATACAAAGACGTTTGCACAAAAGGTCTAGAAGTGAGAAATCCATCCATCCATCCATCCATCCATCCATCCATCCATCCAGGAACCTCTGTAGTCCAACTAGAGACTATAGAGGCCATTGTATTTATTCTCATTTGTACAACCATGGTAGGACCTCCGGTAAACATTCACATGCTCATTCACACACTATGTGCAATTTGGAAAAGTTAATTAGCAATCTGCATGTTTGTGAACTGTGGAAGGAAACCAGAGAACCCGAAGGAATTCCACCAAGAACTGGGAGAACATGCAAACTTCATGCACACAGGCCCGACGCGGGAACCGAATCCAGGACCTGCAGGTGCAAGGCGACAATGAGAAATATATTTATATAATAAGTGCCTCAAACTCACAACCTTCAGCTTACAAAACTTGTTTTGGTTTGTGCATGAATTGTGAAGTGCACTGATTTTTCACAACTCTCTCTCTCTCGCTCTCTCTCTCTCTCTCTGTGGATTTGCATGTACCGCCACAGGCTTACACTAACGAAATTATTATTCAAATCTACCACAATAATCCTGACAGACACAGAAAGGGAAAGAGAGAGCCAGACAGAGAAAAAAATAGAGAGATTATTTTCACCGTCCATCAGGACAGTTGCTAGGTGCTGTTTAATTCTCTTTCTGAGTGACAGAAGAGTAAGAACAGGAGCTGATACGCAGATCGATACAGAAACCACGAAGATGCCGAATGAATATACAGCTGTTCTTCTTTCTGTCCTAAAAACAGAACCAGAAAAAGGAGGTGTCTGAAACTTGAAGAGAGTCTCGAGTCATAGAATCATTTTGGCAGGTTGTTGTTTGTCACTTGGTTCTCTTATCACAATCACACACCACATTCTGAATCGCTACAAGAGCACATCGTTAAGAGCTCTGCTTAATGACACAACAATCTATCAGTGATTGCAATTTTTATTTATTAAAGCAATACTTTTTTATACATTTACATAATTACATAGATACCTAACTGCATCAAAGCTGCTAGAAAAAGTAAAATTTTCACTTTCACTTGCAGTTAAGTAGAGCGAAGTCATCTCTTATGTTGTGTTCCCAAGAAAGTGTAAACTCCTCTGTCCTAAAGTTACATGGCTTTGCAAAAGTATTCATACCCCTTGAACTTTTTCTACATTTTGTCATGTTGCACCCACAAACATAAATGTATTCTTGCAACAAGCCATGTGGAACTGAAAATGAGACTTCTTATGGCTTTTATTCAACAGTGGCTTTCTTCTTGCCACTCTTCCATAAAGGCCAGATTTGTGGAATGCATGACTAATAGATTCTCCCACCACAGCTGTGGATCTCTGCAGCTCCACCAGAGGTTACATGGGCCTCTTGGGTGCTTCTCTGATTAATGCTCTCCTTGCCCAGGCTGTCAGTTTAGGTGGACAGCCATGTCTTGGTAGGTTTGCAGTTGTGCCGTACGCATTCCATTTCTAGATGATGGATTGAACAGTGATCCATGAGCTGTTGGAAGCTTGGCATATTTTTTTTTAATAAACTAACCCTGCTTTAAACTTCTCCACAACTTTAACTTTACATTTAAGCATTTGGCAGACGCCCTTATCCAGAGCAACTTACATTTTTTTTTTTTTAAATCTCATTACACATCTGAGCAGTTTTAGGGTTAAGGGCCTTACTCAAGGGCCCAACAGTGGCAACTTGGTTGTGAGGTTTGAACCTAGGACCTTCTGAACCATAGTCCAATGCCACTAAGCTGTTTACTAGCTATTTACTAGAAATGCACTCCACACTGTTTTAGGTTATTATTTGTATCAAATCACTGACAATATAATGATAAATGAGCCGAAACCTTTTATGTTTTAAGACCAAGTGCCTGTTACAATAATTCAGCACAGATCTCCTGTCAACACTTTCCAACCATACCTGCAAACTTTCCAATACCTACTGTATTCACTTGTTTCATACAGATCCTGAAAAACATGCCCCCCCCCCACGCCCCCACCAAATAACTTTTTTTTTTTTTAAACTGAGTTTAATCCAGGATGAGCAAATGGTTTTAGTATTTGCTGTGCCTTAGATGACAGAATTAGTAGAGAGAGAGAGAGAGAGAGAGAGCGAGAGAGAGAGAGAGAGAGAGAGATTACAGGAAGAGCGGTGCCTTGTCGTACGTCACCCATGTTGCCCTGAAGCCATCGAAAATATAGGTCAAGAGGCCTGAGATCAGTCTTAAAGCTCAAACTTAGTAGTATTACCCTCCTATACACTGTTGAAATGATCAATGAAAAGAGAGCACAGGTGTACAGTACAAGTCAAAACTGAGTCTCTCATGAAGACCGTCCCAGGAAGGCAAGACCAAAACTTACGTCTGCTGCAGAGGAGACGTTCATTTAGAGTCACCAGCCTCTGAAATAACCTCAAAAAGCACCTCAGATTAGAGCCGTTATAAAGACACATCCCAATATCAACTGTTCAAAGGAGATTATTGCATATTTTGGATGCCTTTAACATTGTTTTATTTTTCAAATAAATAAAAATCAGGAAAGAACATGGAGTTAGAATTAGAAGGTGTCCAAACTTTTACCTGGAACTGTAGTTAACATTGTTTGGGATATTCAGTAGTTGATTCTTAGTAGAGTATAGTACAGTACTGACTCTTTCCATTTTCGGATGATCGATTGAACAGTACTATTAATGTTCTCGCTGATTTGAAAGTAGAGCGAAGTCTGTGTGTAGAGCCGATGTGAGCGTCTCAGGTTGGGCATTCTATCAGGGTTTTTGTCACTTTATAACACACACTTAACCGAGATGATCACATTGTGTACAGTTTGTCGTTGCACAGACAAGCGATTCAGCAAAGTTAAGGTTAGGATTCAATTATTTGTCACATGTAACTTTTTTTTCCGCATAGCTGGGGTCAGATCGCAGGGGAAAGCCATGATACAGCGCCCCCTGGAGGGGATGGGGTTAAGGGCCCTGCTCAAGAGCTGAACAGTGACAGCGTGGCAGTGCTGGGGGCTTGAACCCATGACCTTCTGATCAGAAAAGTGAAGCTAGGATACATTTAAAGATGATTGGACAGTTTAGAGTATTATTAGTAATATTTTAAAAGTTGAAAAAAGCTGAACCACTTTGAATAGTCATGTGTCTAGCTATGAAAGAATCACTAATGGGTCCTAAGGAAAAGGAACTCCGTTCTGCCATGTTTATCACTTATCCAGAACTTAACTTAACGTAACTATATTTTAATTTTTAATAATCATTTGCCGGGAGATTACCCTCAATAATTAAAAATGTAAATATCTCTAGTAGAGGGTGCCATTATTGTGAATCTTTCTCCCTTCAGCACAAAAGGTTGCTACGTCATATATTGGATTATAGAAGGGATTTTCAGCTTCCTTTTAAGCCGCAGAGCCTCGGACAGCCTCTCTCCGAGAGCTCGTGTGTACGCCGCTCTTCTCTCCTGGATCGAGGTAGAAAAGAAGCGACGACCTGCTTCGAAATGAACCTGTTCTGCTTCAGTCTGGTAAGAACTTTTAACTTAACTGAAATGTCTCTTCTCATGCAGCTTGAGGGAAATGTCGTGTCTTGTTCTGGTTCTACACAGTAATGTATGTATGCAGGTTCTATACAGCTAATCTCCACACCACGTGTTTAGAACCGAGCAGGATGCCACAAAATTTGATAACGTGCACGATAACTTTCTCACCCGCAGACATGTGAAACACACTGCACAGAGGTGTGAAAAACTGAAGAAGAAGAAGAAGAAGAAAAAAACGGAAACTGGGCACAGTAAACAGTGCCTGAGAGATGACGGATACTGACAATACTTAGGAGGATTAGGAGGCGGCTGGAGCTTCACTGCCTTCACCGGTCTCTCGAGCCGAAATGCTGATACGGTTCCTGACGCAGTGTGACATGTCGTTATTTAGCAAAAAAGACGAAAAGATGTCACAGAGGAAAGCTGAAAGCTGAATCACTTTCTTCCTGAGAACATAGTTTGGCGTTACATCAGAAGATCAGAAGCAGATGTAAGAGGCACTAAATGTCATTCTGCTTTTTGAAGCGATCAAAAAAACAACAACAACAAAAAAAAGTCTTTAGACATGCAGTTTGAAAAAAATGCTGGAACCAGTGAAAGGATGTTATTGTAGGCTAGCACCAAACCTCTAAAGAAACTTGCAGCTAAATATCTCGTTCATTATCTAGCAAACTTTATAAACACTATGTAAGAGCTGGATACAGAAAAAAAATGTATAATACTAAAAACGCCTTAGATGATTAAGGTTAAAACAAAATGACATTAGAGTAAGTAAACGCATATATCATTTATACACATGCATCGTCTATACCGCTTTATCCTGTATACAGAGTCGCGGGTTCACACACTATGGCTAGTTTAGCATAATCTATGTCTTTGGAATGTAGGAGGAACCTGGAGGAAACCCACAAATCATGGAGAGAACATGCAAACTCCATGCACACAGACCCGAGGTGGGAATCGAACCTGCACCATGGAAGTGCAGGGCGACAGTGATTAACCACTACTAACCCACCATATGCCACCATATAGTTTAGACAAATGTCCAATTTTTATGCCATCTTTTAATGAACCGTCCCTTTTCTTCTTTTTTGTTAAGGAGGGATCTACAGACAGCCTGTACGAGGCTCCTCAGACGAGCCCTGCTCCAGCACTCCATCGCAGTTCCAAGTGGAGTGACTCAGAGTCCCGCATCTCTCCAGTGAGCTCTTCTCATCTTTAAAAACAAAAAAACTAAACACAAACACAAAATAGATTAATCATCTCAGTCCACATGTGCATTCTTGAGCATGGTTTTGTGTGCGTGACTGAGTCACGTTCGAGCGGTCCTTGTTTGGATGAGAGGACATTAATCAGAATAAGTGTCCGCCATCTGGACAACGCATCATTAATCTGTCACACATTCATCAGGAAAATGACCAAATCCTGGAATAATTCGCTCGGTGAATCACCTCAACAATTTGTGAATTAGGAACAAAATGTAAAATGGAACTAGGACGGAGTAGACGTGCATCCTGTGTTCTGTCAGAACTGTTTTAAACTCATAAATATTTGCATGAACATATTCGCTTTTTGACTTGTACGTGTAACACTATTGGTTCTCACTACGGTAACTGTGTAACATTTACTACATTTTACAATTTTTACAGATAAGTTATTTACAAGTAAGCTAACCAACAATTTACTAATTTAATAATGACTTGATGGGGATCAGAAAATTCTAATTTAAATTTAAGCCTGAATCTTAAAAAAAACTTTAATAAAAATTTATTACAGAATTTTAAAAACTGAATTTTGTCAACATTAAATTATTTATTGAAAATGTATACAATGTAATCTTGGATTGCGAGCAACTCGGTCTGAGAGTGTTTTGTAAAACGAGCAATACTTTGTAAGAAATTTTAAATTGATAAACGAGCGAGGTCTTGAAATACGAGTACTATACGTACACGCTTTGTCTGCAGAGCGTCACGTGATCACAACTGAGCCGATGGTTCTTCTGTCTTGCACTGCAGGATTGTGGGTAATTGTCTCCCATGCTCAGTCTCAATACACATGCGTAACTCGTATAGGCAACATTTGTGTGCGCGTGTTCTGTTTATTAGAACATTGTGACCACATGTGTGTGCGTGCGTAAAGCATTTTTAAATTTCATTGTCCTACATAGTAGCCCCCCTCCTTCTCTCTTGTCTCACACCAGCCACAAATCTTTTCAAAGCTAAAGTACAGATTAATTTGTCTTATTTTTACTGTCTATTCTATTCATTATTTTTATATGAATATTTTTGGGTTGTGTAATGAATCCATTATTTCTTATGGGGGGAAATTCGCTTTGATATACGAGTGTTTTGGATTACAAGCATGCTCCCGGAACAAATTATGTTCGCAGTCCAAGGTTTAACTGGATAATAATGAATAAGTTTGTCTTGACTATTGATTACTTCTCCAGGAGCTTCTCCAGACTCCCACCACACAGCGAAAGACGGATTTGAAAAAAGCAAAGAGAAAGTAAGTGATTGTGTCTTTTCCTGTGACAGAGAGCGAGACCAATTTAAGATAATTGTTTACGTAGAGGCTTTCAACCTTTGTGTGTGTGTGTGTGTGTGTGTGTGTGTGTGTGTGTGTGTGTGTAACCTAAGTAAGATTACTGTACATCATTATTTCCCAGTATTCACCTTTCCTGGAGTCATAATAGAGCCTGATTTTTTTTTCCACATTCATTATTTTGCAAAGGAGAGAATGAAAGCACTGGATTAACGGTTGAGATTAAATCTCGTAATCTGCCAGAACAAGGTCAAAGTCAACTGTTTGAGACACTGACAGAACTGCAGAGATATTCTGGGGCTTTTTCAGCACAAACGGCCTTGCCAGGAGAATCACTTTGAACTCTCTCTCTCTCTCTCTCTCTCTCTCTCTGCATTACAATACGGTTTTTACCAGGACCTCGTTAAGTTCGACATAAGAATCTATATTTCTGATTTATATTTTGAAACCTGTGACTGTATTATAAAAATATAGCACATTTTTTCATATAATATCTATGTTCCATGTTGACACATTATACAATTTCAAAGTTACCTTAAAAACTGCTATGCAATGGATGTCAATAGCTTCTTCATGTCCAGCTGCATCCTTTCCTGAAAAAGCAATAAATACAATACATGCTCTAATGATTTAGCAAGCTCCACCCACAAGCTAGCTCTCTTTTATCTATCTCTATCTCTCTATCTCTATTTCTCTCCACATGCATGAGCGCCTGTGATTGGCTAGATTCGCTGTGATTGACATGGGAACATGCCCCTCCCACCCAGAAAGCACAGCCAGTTTTGCTCTCTCGGACTCCCAGGATTCAAACTTCACAGGAATAAGAATAGTACTTCCCTGCTGCGTCATTTTTTTTTTATCCCATTCCACTTGGCTGCTTGTAATGATAATATAATTAACTTTCTTGTGCTCTTTTGTTATTTCAAATAAGCTGTAACAATAGTCCTTTATTGTGTCTAACACATCTTTTGTGTTTTATGTGACAGATCGCGCACATCAGAGTTAACAGGCATGACTGGTATGTCAGATTCGCCTTTTAATCACTCTGCACTCTGCCATTTTTAATTAAAAGTTGAAAGCGCATTCTCTGAAGCCTTGACTTTAGTTACATGAGTTTCCCCCCGATCCATCGGTCCTTTATCACTCTAATTTTGGCCTTCCAAATTAAGCCCACTCTCCCAAATGGCACAAATGGCTGTCCTCGTCGTACCCCACTTGGCTGCCTCAGTTCCTGGCGCTTGATTTATTTCACACATTATGGCTTTTACCAACATAATGACTATTTTGGTCTCTGTTCTTATTTACAGACAGAACAGCATCCGGTAATGTCTACTGTCCATGCCCTGGGAAGAGAGAAGATCTAATTCACCACCAAGCTCATGGTAAGTGATACAGCAGGATGTTAGTGGGTACGTGTATAAGCCATGAACCTTAATTTCTCATTATGATAACGCAGAACTGATGACACTAATGCCATGCCGTTCAAATGAAAAAGTACAAAATGGCTGCCGGGTTCAATATGGAGCCAAGAGTCTCATCTGATACCACTATTCTTGCAATTATAAGACCATGCTGTAATGTTTGCACATTTATTTTGCATGCATGGTAGCTTGTGATCTTTCTCCAACCGATTATATATGATCTCTTCATTCCGAGCAGATACAAGTGAAGATCCTTACATGATGAACCCGTTGGCTCGAGGAGAAAGAACTGACAGGGATTATGATGTTCAGGTATATCAGCAAATCTCAGTGTCAGCTGAATCATCTCTGTGCCTTATCTGCCTGATTGGTGTACGTTAAAAAAAAAAAGGTTTTAAATAGAAACGAAACGCTTGTTTTCAGAGATACATTGACTTTCATAAGAAAACCACAAGCCCACCCCTTCCCGCACATGGTCTACGTCAATCGTAAAAAGACCTCCATGCAAATCACTGCATCGAATTGTGGACACGCTTTATGAGTCATGTTAACAATAGCACTCTGTCAAAAATGAGACAAATGAGAGGGTTAATTAGCAGACGTGTCATACAGTGGTGATTAAAATTTTAAAATGCTTAATGTCTCTGATTGTCTCGAGTGTGATTCCTCTGTCCAGGTGATTCTTCAGTGTCAGACAAGTCACCGCTGCTTTGCAGAGCCATAAAGCAAACCTGTTCCGCAAAACTAAATCCATTCACTAAATTCATAGAGATTAATTGACAAGAAATTTAAATACATGTATTCATTTCACAGCATTACAAATTGACTTTTTTTCTTTTTCTCATTCATTTTACATATGGGATGGAATCGTAATTGTTTCATTGACCTTTGGACAATTGCTGAAAAAAACAAAACATTATTTAAAATTCATACGATCGTTGTGTGTCTTATACTGGTCATCCATTAATAAGCATTTTGAAAAGCATTTTAGGGAGGTTCAAACCTGAAATCCCTGCCTAGCTGTATGTCTCTGGTGTGCCCTGATGCAGTACAATTCTCTTAGCACAACTGATTATTATTAGTAATGCAGAACAGATTGCCGTGAATGGCCTGTTTAATCTTTTCGACACGTGCCAGGCATGGTCATGAAGCCAGGAGCTGGAAGGCAGCCCACTACCCACTCAAACATGCCCACTGAAGTCCATTACAAATACTGTAGGTTGTTATGTGGCACAAGGGGCCAATCAGTTCGCATTTGCATTTGCAGATTGCCGCAAATGGGCAGGGATTTGGGTGCCAAGATTTTTACTGCTTCTTTAAAATGTAGAGTAAAATCAGAAACAAAAACAAAGCATCCAAACCGGCTATCCCTGTCTACAGAAATTAAGCCAAAAACTACAAACACACAGCCAATATGACAGCAAAAGTATTTACATATTTCCTGTCGGTTAATTTTAAGCCGTTAATGATGACAGTATCTGAGGACTTTTTGATGAGTAACTTAGACATTCAAGTTTAAGCGTAAATATAAACCAATTCATCTAATAAGTTCTATTTTGAACAAGCACCGAAAATCAAAATCAGAAGCCTCAAAACCACACGGTAAGCAGCAATTTCAAAATAGTTATTGACGTTCTGTTTCATCTTTCTCTGTTTAGGAAACAGCCGAAACACCACAGCACAAGCGTTACCAAAACTTTCTTTAGGGGAAAGCACATAATCAAAAAGTTACCAGTTATCAGTTATCAGTCAAAACTAATTTGAATATTTGAGGGGCAGTGGCGATTAGTTGTGGGGTACACTGGTGACCGGTCATTGGTTGTAGTTAACAGTGGTGATTTGTCATTGTTTTTTGGGAATTAGCTTTTAGGAACAATGGTGATTAGTGATTGGCTATGGGGATCAATGGTGATCAGTAATTGGTGGTGGGAAACAATGGTGATTAGTGATTGGTTTTTGGAAACAATAGTGGTCAGTTATTGGTGGCAGCGAACAATGGTGATTAGTGATTGGTTTTGGGGAGCAATGGTGAGTAGTGATTGGTGGTGGGGGACAGTGGCCATTAGTAAATTATTGGTGAGAAACAATGTTGATTAATAAATGGTGGTAAGGAACAATGATGATCAGTAATTTGGGTGTGGGGAACAACAGTGATTAGTGATTGGTTGTGGGAAACAACAGTGATTAGTGATTGGTTGTATGGAACAATGGTGATCAGTGATTGGTTGTACAGAACTCCAATGATTAGTGGTTGATTGTCAGGAACACCGGTGATCAATGATTAATGGTGGGAAAGAATGATAGTCAGTCATCACCAGTGGTCCTTGAGAACATTAGCTCATGCAAAAGCAACTCAGTTATACAGTACTTTACACACTGATGGTGAGTAAACTGGACCTGCTAGTTCCACCTGTATGAGCCAGAAATTAATGAATTGGCAGCATTGCTACAATATCTTCAATACATCCGTGATGCCTTAATTTAATTTGTTCAATAAAAATTATGCTTTGTCTAACAATCCTTCATCCAACACCAGCTTAATTTGATGGACAACTAAGCACATTCTACTCTTCTTAAACACCTTTCCTTTACATTTTCAGTCATTTAGTTTATGCACAACTGATTATCAAGTAATGAGTTTCCTGGATCTCATCAATCTGTTAAAGTGGCAACCAAGAATTAAACAAGCCTTTCATGTCTACATAAACTAATAAAAATTTGTCTTAGTGAACTGAGTTAAATACTTACTGATAGTGCTGCAGTACTGACCTTCCTTCTGGGCTGCAGGTTGGTGAGGACAAGGCACATGGAAGTCTTCAGAAGCTCCACCAGCTGGTGAAGAGCAGTGTTGAGGAGAGCAGAAATCACCCAGATATCAGTGGTAAGGCCTATTATTATGTCAAAAGTCTAGTATAGTATATGGCATGAAATCAGACCTTTGTTGAAAATCTGGCATACAAAATTCCATCTGTCTCTGTGTAAAGAAGATGTCACAGTCATAACCTGCATAGGACTCTCTAAGAAGTCTGAGAAGAAGCTCAAGAAAGAGTCTAACCAGCAGTCTGAACCAGGTAATGAGAAGAATATAACAGAAGTGGAAAGACTGTGGTGCCCTGGACATTTCCACCACCACCACTGGGGCTCCATGGACACCTGTTCAGTCTGGGAATCCTCCTATCACACCTGCCACAGACCCACAGCCGATGCATGGCTATACAGCGTTAACTTCACTCTGCCCCGAGGAAGCTATCGGCACCACTACGAGGAACTGTTCCATGATTCGGACTGCCTCACGACGGAGTACCCACCCCTGAGGGTCATCCGCTCATTCACTGACCTGGACATGACCAACACCATAGTGAGTCATCTAGCCATGCTAACATGACCAATTCTAAAATTTCATGACCACGATCATATGGAATGGTTCCTAATTAGTTCCCAAAACTCTTTTTTAAAATTTTTTTTTATTTTCATTAATGCTAATCAGACCTGACCAGTTTTCACTTGCTAACAGCTGTACTTTAATCGTGCCCTCTGTGCAAAACCATGAGAGATATCAAGATATGAACCTGGTTGTAAAACAGCATCAAAACAGTGATTCCCCAGAAGATAAGGTCGCTAGTGCAGTGAATGTGTTTAGATTAAATGTAGGCCCAATGATTAAATGTAGACTAAAGACAGACTTTGATGCTATCGGTTAGAATGATGCAACAAAACAGATGTACTTTTAGTCAACCTTTTTCCTGTGCATGACCTGTGTGAAAAAATGGTTCCTGAAACACACTTGCAGTAACCATCATATTTACATAGCGATCATCTTGCAAGTCTCTTACTCTCTATACTGCGGCTTTTCTCCTGAAGCTGAGCTCTATGACCAGATGTAAGTGCCACACAACAACACATCCTGTGTACAGACAAGGAAGTGCGGGCTCGGCCCCGTGTATGTGTTTGTGTGTGTGTGTGTGTGTACAGAGAGAGCTAGAGAAGTGTAAGTGTGTGTGGTGTGGTGTGCGTTTGGTCATGCATAGGAAATTTTGTTTCTAAAGACAAATAACACATCTTTGAAAGTCATGCTTCAGAGGAGACCTTCAAGTGCCTCAGAGAAACCAAGGAGTAAGCCAAAGGTAAAAACAAAGATTCATCGTATACAGTAAATAATAGAGTGTCAGAGGTAATAAAATGTAGACGTTATAATGTTGTAAGACCATTGCGAATGGAATTGGGCAAAAGTTCTGTTGCAATATTGTTCCAAATGTGAAGCGGATGGTTAATGATTTGAAATGGTTGAGATGTTTAAAAAATCTACCACATAAATTGCAAATAATGAAAACTGTTTTTTTTTTTTTTTTTTTTGTCATTTATTAATTTACTTTTTCCCAAAACAGAACAGGTTAGGAAAAAAAGTAAAAAAAAAATCTAAAAGTATATATCTACTCTCTCTCTCTCTCTCTCTCTCTCTCTGTTATTTTTAACAAGACTCCCCTCCACCAAAAAAATATGAAAAAAATAAAAAAAAATAAAAAAATAAAAAATCAGGCTTGAAAAAATAAAGACAGAAAATTTAACCATCATTAATTTTCATTAGTCCTAATCTAATTAAAATAATAAAAAAACAAATAAAAGAAGGACATAATACACTTTGTTACCTTCGCTGTTCATGCTTTCTGGATTAGCACAGAATAATTACGACACAATTTTATTTCACAAATTCTGCTGCAGTCATGCAATCGTCTTACGTTTCCCTTCTGTCTTTATCAGCGCTCTTACAGCTTTGGCAGGTTCGACACGTCCAAAAACCAGCCCAAGCCGGAGGAACATGAAACCACTTTGGTAAATATTTCTATCTCCATTGCTGCTTACAGACATGAAGATGTAAAGAAATAATAATAATAATAATAATAATAATAATAATAATAAAACTCATCATCATATACAACATACAACACTTTTACTCTTTTTTTTTTTAATAACAGGGACATCAGGGTGCTGATGGTGAATCAGCTGAAGGAGACCAAAACAAAGGGGGGTTAGGGAAGAAGATGAAAGCCATCTCGATGACCATGCGCAAGAAGATGGGGAAGAAATACGCTAAAGTTCTGTCAGAGGAAACGGTGAGCACTGAAGATGAAAGCAAATGGGTGTTTTTTTTTCTTTTCTGCAGAGTCTGCGTTTTTGGCACGTTTTGTGTAAACCTATTACTGGAAAGCATTGCAACTTTCTAACCACTGTTAGAAAAGTGAGAAAACGTGTAAATGTGACCCATTAGGGTGTGCATTCTAGACTTTCTATTTTATTAATTAAAAAAATAAAACATTAATTCAGAAATATAAAAAGTGTGGTTTTTAAATAGACTGAACAATGATGTACTATAAAAAGCAACTCTGGGGCAAAGAATAAAACACTTGGGAGTGCGTTGTTATAGAAGGAGAAAAAAAATCAATAACAGGCTGATTTGCCATAGTTTTGTTGATTATAAACTCAGAAGTGTTTATTTCCCCTTATACCACAGGATTTAGCTATCAATTAGTTTTACTTATTAATGAATGACACATATGTTTATCTATTTATCTAAGCATGAAATTTTCCGTTCACCATCTTGTCTTTAACCTGAAGGCGTTCTGGTGTATTTCTGACTGTTATCTCCTCACCTTGGAATATTTCACTATAGAAAACATCGTAAACAGAGTATTAGAACAAGTGCATTCATACAGCTCATACAAAATTTTTTATATTTACTAAACCATTAGAAAATTAGGCCGACCAATCAGATTTGGGAACACAACAGCACTGACAACAACATCAGTGTACGTCCATGATCTGATTTACAAATGGTGAGGCAGCATCACTTCCTCATTCTGACCAAATTGGACACTGTGGTCTAGAATTAGTGTAAATAGAGTACAGTAAAAAGGCACCAAAAATAGTGTGTCTCTTGTAAGAGCAGTTTGAAAAGTGTGTGGTGTGTTTTGGACAGGGAGATTGTGGAGATGGAGAGCAGGAAGCTGCAGAAGTGCCTAATGTCAGTGAAGCTCCAGCTAAAGCCTGCGTAAAGTCCAGCAACAACTCAGTGGAAAGTCTCTTCAGTCTCACCAGCGGCCAAAGCTCCTCCAGCAGTAAGCTTTACACACCAACAGTCAGACCCATATACACAGATATCCACCTCATTCGTCCTAAATAGTGCTATTTTCTCAATAATGTGGGATTTGTTTGCCTTATTTATCACACTGCGGTACAGAGAATGTCACAGAACTAGGCTGTTTTAACAGAAAGGCCAGTTTTACTTAATAACCTTAAATACAGAACATGAGCGTAAAAACATACAGTACAGGAGTACAGTTCCATTTGAACACTCAACTATTTTTAGATTTTAAAGTCTGACAAGTACTGAGAATCTACAAACTCCTGATATACAAAGTGCAAATGTTTACAGGACAAAATCAGATAGATACTAATTTCCCATCACAAAATAGTTCACAAATACAGCTAACTAATGATGGCTAAAGCATTATTAGTGAAAAAAAAAAACACCAAAATGCAAAGTAAAAACATAAATGATGGCATTTTTATTTCAGAATATGATATTAATAATCTCTAAAAGTTTGTACTTCCACATTTAGTCTTCAAAACGCCCTCCAGCTGCTTTCATATCCTCTGAATATCTATTAGATTCTCATAGTCAAACCATCTGATATTAGATGTCCTTACACCATTTTGCTTGCTATAGAATGCACCTAAATGTCTGTCTGTCTTTTTTTTTTTTTTTTGTACAGAATCTGTTAATTTTAATCTATGGGGAAACGTTTGCTCCCAATTATAAATAATAGCTCTTGTAAGGTTACCCAATGGGCCTAGTACGTTGAAACGCTAAAGTCAAAGTCTTTAGGTCTCGAATGCTCAGTCTTAGTTGAGAACATTTTTATGGAATGTGTGCTGGTTCTTAGGTGGTATCACCAGTGGCTCTGAGGGTTCGTGTAACAGAGACAGTGTGAGGCTGGAGGAGGAAGTTCATGATAACATCCAGTTCTGTGGCAAAGCGAAAGTTCACACTGATTTTCTCCCGAGCCCGTACGACACGGAGTCTCTAAAACTCAAGGTAAGCATCTCATTAATTTATTCTAATGGCCCTGAAGTGGATTTCCATCTCATTAGTGATTCTAGCAATAGCAATATCAATGCTAACATTTATTTTAAAATTTCATCTATATGATGGAAATGCTGTATATCTGCATAATACCTTGGGATTTGATAGCGGTATAAAATCCATCTAGACCAGAACATAACCCTTAACCAGAAGGTTCAGGATCATGTCTTTATAACTTCAGGATCATGTCACAGTCTTAATAACTTCTACTGTAAATATTTCCTTGTCTCAGGTTGGGGACATGATCGACATCATCAGTAAGCCCCCCATGGGCATATGGACAGGCATGCTGAACGGTAAAATAGGCAGCTTTAAGTTCATCTACGTTGACGTCCTGGCTGAAGAGCGTGCTCCACTGCACAGGATGGGAAACCACAGGAGAAGCAGACGACCTCGACCCAAAACGCTCCAAGAGTTCCTTGAGAGACTGAACCTAGAGGTGCTGCTTTTTTTTTTTTTTCAACTGCATGCCACATGCAAATGTTTGATCCAAGGAATTTAGGAGAGCACATCAACACCTTATTAGAAAATAAGCGTGAAATATTTAGAGAAACCTGGATATTGGTTTAGGATCCATAATGATCAGGAGAGAAATCCAGACTCAAATGGGAACCTAAAGGGAACTTCACAGAGGCTAGTGGGATTAGAAATTACAACAGTTACTAATCAGTATATAGATGTAGAAGACTGAAGACAAACAGTAGTCTCTGTATTAAAAGTACAGATTATTAATGTGAATTATGGGTTTAGCGACAGTGTTTACGATTACAGCAGCAGTTTGTATGTGCAAACATCTTGTATTAAAATAAGTCTAAGCATTCCTTAATTTGGAAGGTAACAGCTCCAGTCCTGGCAGGTAAAGACTCTTGTGCTCTTCCAATTCAACCAGAGTTAAATGGTGCCATTATTTACCAACACATTGTTACAGCAAGGCGCTGCTCAATGCTAAGCGAAATGTCGCTCAACATCAAACGACAAAACCAAATATTTTCTCGAGAAATTTACACTTGATTTATTTACATAATTCTTTGGAAAGTTTTGAAGCCTTCTTTTTAATCATCAGTTACTGCATTTCTCAGTCTTAAAACTAAAACACAGTTGAATGCAAAAGGTTGCATCTCCAATAGAAACAGAAAGGAGTAATGAAAAATCTGAAAGTTTTATGTATCTGGCAACAAGGCAACAATTCAAAATACAGAGCAAAAATTATTTGCCTTGACTTTTTTATTTTTACTATTAATATTGTAACATAGGCTTTTAATATATGACTTTTGTACTCGCATCAGGATGTCACACACCTACTACAGTACTACACACCTCATTACTAAAATGAATTGCTCCGTCTACTGTACTTTACATTTAGTTCAAAGGGTAGGCAAACTTTTCCGCTTGACTGGTTTTTAGTGATTAAAAATGTTTCTGTGTGAATTTTTTTTTTAATTGGTTCATCTGTGGTTTTAAAACCAACAACCAATAAAAAAAAAACATTCTCAGGTTCACCAGTTGATGTGAAATCTTAACCAAAAATGTTTCATTTTTAATAAACATGTCTGAGCTTTGACTCAGTTTATCAGTAATAATCAAGATAAAAGCAAAAAAAAAAAAAAAACCCTCATCATTAATTAGGGAAGTTATGCTTCACTGGGGTTTCACCTTTAGATCGTAAAATGTGATAACGGCTGTCAAAAGACATAAAACATGTCTGATGGGATGTAAAAAAAAATTCTGCTCATCTTTTCTGTGCAGGAGTTTATGTCGTCCCTGTTGCTAAACGGTTATCAGACGGTAGAAGATCTGAAGGATTTGAAAGAGCAGCACCTGATCGAGCTAAACGTGAACGACCCTGAGCACAGACACAAGCTGCTGGCAGCTACTGAGTGGTTACACGACGTGGAGTGTGAGTGTCCCACCCTTACAGTTAGTTTCTTCAACAGTATACACTGAAAGCCTGTCGTAAAAAAAAAAAAAAAAAAAAAAAAAAAATATATATATATATATATATATATATATATATA
>JAQQZS010000009.1:3811786-3822155 GCA_030068045.1 Platyallabes tihoni | reverse complement strand
TGTTTGAATTTTTATTTATGCATTTTCAGATACAAATTGCTATATTGTGATATATATCGTTATCGAGGTAGAAAATTACTTCTACCATGATAGAAGATTTTGGTTATATCGCCCACCGCTAGCTCCACCCATTTGCCCATTTATGGATAAAACCAGGGTTTAGGCGGAGTCAGCTCCTGCCAAGATGGTGAGGACCAGAGCGCTCAAAACTGCACTTCAGATAACATGGGGGTGACGTCACAGACGGGTTTGTCTACAATCTATTGCTAGAATTTAAATATACAGCACTGTATATACAGTAGTTTGCCATCAGATATGGTTGTGGTCGGAGGTGTGGCCTGTTACCCTGGAGACCATATTGATAG
Source organism: Platyallabes tihoni (assembly GCA_030068045.1). Taxonomy (NCBI): domain Eukaryota; kingdom Metazoa; phylum Chordata; class Actinopteri; order Siluriformes; family Clariidae; genus Platyallabes; species Platyallabes tihoni. The sequence goes on along the minus strand of JAQQZS010000009.1, from coordinate 3,821,790 downwards.
ATCTGTACAATAGATGATCTGATGATTTTTTTTACTTTTGATTTCGTCTCTAATAAACAAGAAAAACGTCATCTTAAATTGTGTGAAACATCAAGGAACCTGTGATAAGTGAGACAAAAATCAGGAACTCTCCCAAAAAAAGATGGAAAGAGACAGGTGGAAAATAAGGACGTGTAACCCAGGATCTTAAAGACGTCCTCAAAGTGGAGAGAAAATAAGAAACGACAGGCCGACGTTTAATTAAATTCCTTCTCCGTGGAAACCTCAGCGGCCGGCGAGAGAGAGCAAACGACTTGTGAAATACCGAGCAGCAGGTGGTAACCTTCAAGTGATTGAGGACAGAGTCACGCTAGATCGCCGTGGGAGATGGATGGGGCGGGGCTTCGGTGTGTCGGCCGACCTGGCGGCGAAACCGCGGCTACGGATCAGCAGATGTAATATAACCGACACACAGGAGATAAATTTATCTGCGCGACACCGTGTCTGGTCACCTGGCTCGCTGTGGAGAACCTGCAAGGACTGTTAAGACCTAATGACGATGTCCAGAACTCTGTAATCATAAGCAAACACTTAATATCTCTTTAATACAGAGAGTCTATGGCTCAGTTGTATGCAGGTTACTCAGAGTCGCTATACAACTTTAAACACGGCAGAAAATCTTGTTGAGGAAGGAACGATGTTTGCATGTTTTTTTGTGTTGCTTTGTGATCGATATGGTGGGAAACCACCCCCCCCCCCACCCCCGCAAAAAAAAAAAAAACTAGACGTCATGTAGCTCAACCGATCTGTGAAAAATTCCAGACGTTTTCATGGATTTTTCCATTGGACGGAGGCCTGCTGTGTGAGGTTCATTAAACGCATCATAAAATACAAAAATCTGATGTGCATTAGTGAGACTGTGTTTGTGCCGAGAACAAGGGAATGTTTAAACGATATCATATACAGTATGAAATGTCTCTCGGGTCCTCTGTATAAACATTTACACTGGAAATAAGCGCCTTACTTCATCCTCTTTACTTTTCTCTATATGGAAAACACTGTATGTGAAATAGATCAAAATAAATAAATTCATGAAATCATGCTGGAACGTTTTAATGCGATTTACATGAAAATAGTCGTCAATCGATTCAAAATTTAATCTAGTTAATCAGCAGTGTTGGGTGTAACGCGTTACAAAGTAACTTTTTTGATGTAACGAGTAATCTAACGCATTAGGTCCGTCATTTAAGTGCTCAGTTATTTAGTTGTATTTTCAAAAATGTAGTCCGTTATTCAGACAATTTATGTAATCCGTAAGCCAGACAGCAGTCATTCACAATCCATTAGTGCGTGTGTGAAAGTCGTCCTACAAGCCCCGCCCCCGATAACCCGTCCCCCTCTGTTACTCCTGCTGTTTTACCCCTATCTCACCTATGCGGTTTGACTATGAGAGGACCGACGCGCGGAAAGATGGAAACTTAATCACAGCGCCAAAACTAGTGGTGAATCATGATGAACCGTACTTACGGCCACCGCGCGACACCGCATAGGTGAGATAGGGGTATTAGTAGTTAACAGATTATGGGCCAAACTTGGCTGAGTGATGATGGTAGAATAATTATAAAGGTCTTGACTAAAACAACATGCATGAGGAATCACAAAGGAGTTTTCATTTTCTGCCATGGAAAAGTACTCGAACTAGTTACTTTTATCAGAAAGTAACACTGTAATGGAACTGATTACTTTTTGAAGACAGTAATTTTGTAATGTAATTACAAAAAAAAGTATTATAAATGTGCGAATGTTGGAATAAAAAAAAATGCATGACAAAATGAAACAGATCATGCCATTTTATAATATCTCAAACATTAACATTTAACAAATGCCCCATTTCTCGATTGGGACAGACACTGCATGTGGTGACTGTAGTATAAGGGGTGTGGCAAATCACAGTTAGGCCGGGCTCGAACCCGGATCCTCAGATCCAAAAATCAACAGCCTAAATTTAAATGTAAAATAAAATAATTCCCCTTGAAGGTAGCTTGAGCGTATGACTTTGCTTTTATCCAAACTTCCATCTAGAGGCTTTTTATAATAAAACTGCGATTATGGGATGCCAATGGGTGGTCATATGATTCACGTTATAAAAACAGTAAAAAAAAATTAATTTCTAGATTAATCACATGCATTAACGTCTTAATATTGACAGCCCTACTTAATCATAATCTTTTGATCTCCTTCTAATGATTAGACACAACCATCACTGCTACAACGAGGCCTTAATAACTTATAATTAAAGTCTTATAATCTGTCTGGAATTAGAAAAATTTGCTTTATATAGTGCACGATGCAAGGACAGCAATCTCGTATATGAAAAAAATTTAATAAAAAAAAAGCAAGAGACACATCACAACGCTAAATAATAATCGGTTCTCATATCGACCTGAATATACAGTATAAGGAGATTAATGATAATCCGCTTGGGTAGTAAAGTGAGATGAGCTGAATCGTTACGGACACTCTCCTAATCCACGTCCGGATGAACGACCCAGGACGAGTTCCAGACGTCTCATAAAACAAAGGACGAATCTCCACGAAGACCATGTGGTTTGAGGTTTAAATAAGGTCATCGCCCTAACGACGCAAAACAAACTCGGCCCGGCGGAGGCGCGGCATGACGTTTACAACTCACTCGCTTTTGTGTGGGACGTTACGGGTTGTCGAGACTGAGACGCATCCCAGACCTCGCTGCCTGAGCTCACTCGGGCTAATCTGGGAATCCGATCAGCTTCTTAAGAGCCTCACGTCAACCCAGGTTTAACCGGGACGATAAGGACCACCGAATAATCACCGAGCAGCACGAGCGCATGGGACAACACACTGGAGAGTCTTCCAAATAAACCTCCAAATCATTAGAGAATCCTTTCTAAAATTATATTTCCATAGAGTTTCTTCTCTCCGCAACCTATTTGCACCTGCACATGAATCTATAAACCTGTTACAGAAAGAAGAATCAACATCTACAGATCAACCAGCATTGAGATTTCTGTGCGCTGTTGCATAAACACTGATATTTATACCACAGCTGATAAGGACGAGACCTGAGCGCCGCTATCGCCCGGCTGTACGGACGAGTGTTTCTCTACACCGTCATCCCTGTGTAACATCCCTATGTCTGTTCACTTTTCCCCTGTGATCAGCAGGTTCAGTATTTTGTCCACTGAACACATTCCATAAACAGTCTCATTTGCATTCGACTGCGTGAGCTTTTGTGTTGAGACGGCCACCGCGGCAGGGATCAGGGATTTTAAAAAAAAGAAAAAAAACACGAAAGAAAGAAAGAAAGAAAGACAAAGAAAGGCATACGGTGAAACTCTCATTTCAAACTGCTGCGCTGCCGCTCGGCTCAAAAACACAGCATCAGTCCTTTCCTTTCGTTTTTTTCTTTTTCAAAACAAGCGAGGTTTATAAACTTTTATTAAACCCTCAACCAGGATCCCTGGAGTCGTGATCGCACCCTTAAACCTCATACACATCCTTGCGCTGTAACATCTCTCGCTTGCGCATCGCTTCGCATAATAAAACAAATAAAACGGCATCTCGAGCAGCTTCAGTGAAAACCGTTTAAGCTTCCTGATCACACGAAGCCTGAGTGATTATGGTGATGAAGCACTTGCTTTCCAACCAGATGTCATGAATATTAAAGGCAGCAATTAGCACTGATTCCACATCTGGTGCTGTATCCATGCAACAGAGAGACGGTAAACAGTTGCTTGAGGGTAGGTTGCTCTTTCTTTTTTTGATGATCTTCCATCATTTTTTTTTTTTTAAAGCTGTTCTTCATGTGGTATTTAGAAAACGCCTGCACCCATGCTGAAGTGGTCAGAAATACAATGAGGAACGTGTAAAGCTTTCCCAGGAATGGAGAACACGGAGCCATGACCGGATAACTGATTCACTCGTTTAAAACATTCTGCGGTTCGCATCCACATCTTTTATTTCCTTCATTTCTAAGTTCGTCTTAATACGCCTTTTCTCTGCGGCACTACAGCTCAGACTGGATTTGGGTCAATTTAAAAGCTCACGTTTACAAGAAACAAAAGCAAAAGATGTGGGACTCTGAGTCGATTTACTTCCTCAATCGAGTGCATTTTTAACCAGACCGAGACCACATGATGTTCTGGTTCACGGTGTGTTTGCTGCGCTGTGACCTGATTAAAGAACCGAACAGGAGAGAACACATCAGGATACCTAATAAATTAATAAACAAACAAACAAACACTCACTCATCGTCCATTCTGTATACAGGGTTGCGGGGGGCCTGGAGCCTATCCCAGGAGACTTAGGGCATGCGGCGGGGTACACCCTGTCCATCGCAGGGCATATACTCACTACAGGCAAATTGAGACCGCCAATTAGTTTAATTGCCAAGTCTTTGGACTGTGGGAGGTAACCGGAGAACCCGGAGGAAACCTACGAAGCACGGGGAGAACATGCACACAGACCCGAGGTGGGAATCGACCCCGGAACCTAGAGGTGCAAGGCGACAGTGATGACCACTAAGCCACGGTGCTGCCCAAACAAACACTTTTTATTATATAAAAAGAATCGGAGATTATTAGTGTTTCAACTTTCTAGACTGACGCATTTTTAAAGACAAGGTAGAAAAAGTGTACTAGTGTACTAAGTGTACTACTACTAATTTTTTTGTTTGTAAACAAATGCACATGATCACACACCCACTGGACGTATGGCCTCCTAAAACCCCCAAAACCATCTACTGCTGATTTAACATAAGTATTGGCACCTGCCCTCATATTATCAAGCCAGAAGGAAGAGGGTGGAAAATCTAACAGACAGGAACGACCTACAGCGTGTCCTTCGGGACAACCTGAAACCTTCGGCTTGGGTTTCTTTCCAGCGTCACGCGCAGATGAGAAAGTGCTCGGAATTTTCTTGGTTCCAAAAAAAAAAAAAAGGATTTAAAATTCCAGCATACGATCCAAACTCAAATGTATTGGTACTATTATAATATTTCCCTAGCGATATTTTATTTGCAGCCTTAAAAGGTTTTGTTCTATTTTATTCCATCAAAGCCACTCCAGGTGTGTTCTGTTGTCCGATGCAGATCAGAGAAGCCGGGGTTATTGTCTGGGCTTCAGACGAGCTTATCTGCGCGTAACAGAACGACTGATGATAGCCGAGAGGATAAAAGCGATAAAGGCGGTTCGTACCTTGGAGCTGTCATCGTGGGAGCGCTGGTAGCGTTTCCAGCGGCACCCGTAGATCCCGGTCAGGCAGGACAAACACAGCTGTCTCTCGTAGACCTGCAAAGGTTGGTGTTTTACCATGCTCCTTCACACTCGGCCCGCCACCGATATGCTCGCATCCCACTGGGTGTCGGGAAACCTGCGGATAGACGCACAGTCTTACAGCTCGTAGTAGTGTCTCTCCTGCTGGGCTTGATGTCCTTCATGTCAATTCTGAATATTAAATTCAATTAAACATATCGAATAATATCAATAATTAGTTATTTATAAGGAGACCAGGATGGAGAACAGATGGGACGAAATATTGATGATACTTTTTTAAAACCTTTTGATTCACACCCTGAACACCACATTTGTTGTAGGCAGTTGAGAGCAAAAGTTTGTATACCCCAAGAAACATCAAGAAAGACAGCATAAATACATTTAGTGTTATAAGTTAGATTTAGTTTGTCAAGTTAGATTTCTGTCCTACATTCGGAATATATTGTATTAAAAAAATCATAATAAAAAAAAATGATAATAACAAAATAAATAACAATAATATTTTTACCAAAATAAAAATGACCAAGGACGGAGCAGTGGTGGGACTGGGTTGTGAACCAGATGGTCAGAGTTTGCGTCCCCATTATAAGGTTGGAACTGTCAGGTAATCTGCATCTTGTTGCTGAGTACCTGTACTATGCAATGACAACAAAGTTCTATCCATCCCTTCATGCATCCAACCATCCATCCATTTAGTCATCCATCGACCCATCCATTATCCATCCACCCAACCACTCCATCCATCCATCCATCCATCCATCTAGCCATCCATCCATCCACCCAACCACTCATCCATCCATCCATCCATCTAGCCATCCATCCACCCAACCACCCATCCATCCATCCATCCATCTAGCCAGCCATCCATCCATCTATCCATCTAGCCATCCACCCACCCATCCATCCATCCATCCATCCATCTAGCCATCCACCCACCCAACCACCCATCCATCCATTTAGCCATCCATCCATCCATTTAGCCATCCATTCATCCATCCATCCATCCATCCATCCATCCATCCATCAGTGTAGCCATCCATCCATCCATCCATCTAGCCATTCATCCACCCATCCATCCAGCCATCCCTCCACCCGACCACCCACCCATCCATCCATCCATCCATCCCTTTAGCCCCATGTGCTCAACAGCATGGAAGGAACCAATAAAAATAAACATCCAATAGAAAGTCCTAAGTTCTTTCCGAAGTCATTTAAAAACACTGTAAACCCACAAAGTGTGATAAGTCAGCCGTTCGCACTCTCCCAAACATAAAACTTTACAGCTGTAGATGATTTAAATTAGATGACATTGATGACAAAGACAGCATGAATGTTTAATGCCGACTGATGGAGGTCAGCTCATCACCGCGCGTTACTGTATAAATAGCAGCAGCTGCGTCGCTCTGATGCCGAGATCGCGAGGTGACGCCTACGAGTGAGATCTGAGAGTAGAGAGCGGCAGCTTATCTGGAGAAATCTGTCCTGTCAATCTATTCGCCAGTTCACTTTCCCTTCACCGGTTCACTCAAAACCTCAAGGTGGACGAGCTTCCTGAAAATGTGGCGAGTTTCTTAAGGAGACACACACTTGTGAAACACACTTCCCACGGAAAACGCTTCGTATTGAAAAATTTCAATGTTTCAAATGTTAACAGAAAGCAAGATACAGTATACAGTATATGGTTTTAAATCAGTTACAGCTGATTATTACAGCAGATCAGCTCATATCACATGGCAGTTCAAAGGTTAAAAGTCGCCTGATTTATTTTTTTGTGAAACTCATACACATGGAAACGCTGCTACCTAAACAACCAATGACTCAAGTATTTTCACACCCGTTTACATTCATAAACCATCGCCCATATCTGCAATCTATCCTTCTGTGTAAAGTCCACGTTTGAGGTTGATGATGATAACCTTAAGCATCTAACGACTCGTCTAGTCGCCGTCTAGTCGCCGTCTAGTCGCGAGACGATAACAGAGATGAGGAATTCCCTGAGAGGGGAAGGTTGAAAACAGAGCCTCGACTTTTCAGCCACACTGAAACAAATCAAGCCCAAAAGCTGAAACCCTGAGGTCTACACTTTATTTAATTTTTTTTTTTTACAAAAGCAGTTTAACTTCTTCAAATCCCGCCAGAGCAAGAATGTCATAAAATGACATGATGACCTCATTCTAAAGGACCTTTTTAGTAAAGAGTTCGCTTCATCTCTGAACAGGTGGCAAACGACAAAGCGCTCTCTGACCATCATTACCGCCGGAGCGCTCGATATTAGCGCTGTCCTTCCGAAAATGTCACCAGATGCATCCCTGTTTGTGATGTAAGCAGCAGATGTTGCACTCATTTCTGAGGTGGTTCTGGGTAGAAAAGGCTAAATTGCAGTAATTAAGCAGCCGTCGTTGGCTGCGTCCCTTATTGATGACCTCATCATGCATTGCTGCCTTCTTATGCCGACGGGAGGTCGCAGCAGGCGCTCATTAACATGGTAAATACGCTTTCTCTCTCTCGCTCATATATATGCACCCACGCACCCACACACACGCACACGCACGCACGCGCGCGCACACGCGCGCGCAGCCAGTGTGAAGGTCTCACTTAATCACTTCCTGTCATTAGGCCAGATTAAAAGGCTGTGAGATCCAGCGCTGTCACGAGTCTCACAGTGTCTCGATCAGCAGTGCACTGAGATCACGGCGCTGTAGTGGGAACGCGCTCGACCTTATTTGGTTCTTCAGTCGTGTTTCTTGATGAACCCTAAAGATTCAAACCCTATAATAAAGTAATAATAAATGTTTCCTGTTGAAACGTTTCTGATTATTGGGTGCTATATATGTACATTGATTATTAATCATACACAATGCCATTTAGAACATGCAAACTCTATGCACACAGACCTCAAAGTGGGACTCGAACCCGGACCCTGGAGGTGCAAGTCGACAGTGCTAACCACTGTCCTGTCTCATGTCATAACTCTGGTGTAACGAGTTAGAAGTTGGATCTGTTTGCGAGTTGCTTCCTCTGTGATGACCTCTGACCTTTCACCACATGGTCTCAGCATCCAGTCAGTAAGAACTCTGGACATGATGCGCATTTTCCTACACAGAATCTCTGAACAAGTCCCCGCCTGAACAGTGTTTTTTTTTTTTCCCCTCGACATCCTAATACCCCAGCGCAGGCAGTCCGATGACTTAACCGCGGCTTGGCATCTTGTGACAGCTGAAATCTCGGTCGTCTTGGGAACTTCAAACCGGCTGGAAGAACTTTCTCCGCTGGGCGCTTCGGCTCTCTCGACGCTTCCCGTCGCTTAAATATGCATTAGCAATGCATTTGATGTCTCTTAACGAGAAACGATTTTTATTATACCTATTTATTTTAATTCCTTCCTCTATATGTACTATGTTCCAGATTATACTAATTACTGTGCATTCTTTCTTTTAGTCTTTTCCACAGACTGTAATTCCCAGCCTCCGTCTGGACCTTAAGAGATAAACAAACCCATTTTTTGGACGTCTCAAAACCTTTCACGTACGATCGAAACAAAAACAGCCGCGCGACTCGCTTCGAGCGCGATTCTAACACTCGTTAATAATAGAATAATGAGTTGGCCCGTGCAGCGGACGGAAGGAGAATATTAATGAGTCATTAGAGCGCCCGAGGTGCTGAATAGCTCGGGAACGGCTTCGCTTTTTCGGATCTCTTCAGGTGTGACTCAGCTCCCTCCCTCCTGCACGCCACACAATATCCATCCATCACCATCTGCTTCAGAACTGCGTTAATAATTAGTCTTTAGGGAGAACAAAATTAGTCACACGACCCGAAGGATTATAACGATGTTATAATACGCCGGAAAATCTGAAATTAGTGCAAGTGGTGTGCGATCCCACGCTGTACGAGTTACAAAAGAATAAAACGACCGGACGCTTTCAAACGATGCTCACGAAATTACATTCATCACGAGTCAACAGGATGAAAGCGAACACACAGGAAGCGCTTGGATATCTGCAAACTAAATTTGGAGTGATACTCTATGGAAGGTGAAAGTTTCCCAAAGAGAAATCATTACTGGTGACGAGACACCGGCAGAGAAAAAGTTTCTCGACGCTTGCAGTTTCCTGGGATTCTCGAGGGCCAGAAGTATTGGAACATTATCAGGATAAAGATTCAATAATCAACAGCGCTCGTCACAGCGAGACGCTTATTGAAGACCCGAAGAATAAACTTCGGATTAAACACAGAGGACTAATATCCGAGGGCGCCGTGATCCAACATGACGATGAACGTCCACACGCTTCTGCCCACGCTGTCGACAGACTTTCACCTGTTTGGTTCCCTGAAAGCAGCCCTACAAGAACGAAGACTCACTTCTGATGAAGAACTGAAGACAGAGGTGCATCCGTGGCTTTTCAGATTTTGTTACAATTCTAAGCAAATGATTCGCTCCTACAGTACCACACTGGATGCCGTTATGTGAATAATTTAGAGCACGCCCCCTATAGGATTATGAAGGAACAGCAACATTTTAGCGCCTCAAATGCAAACATCAAATTAGACATGTATTTTGAACATTTGATTTTTTGGAGTTAATGTGGCGGTACATGAATTGCCTCGCAAAAGAATAATATTATTTAATGTGCACGCACGCACATTACACACACACACACACACACACACACACACACACACACACAGCGCCTGCGTGCACAAACGGAAACA
>JAQQZS010000009.1:3786211-3797600 GCA_030068045.1 Platyallabes tihoni | reverse complement strand
CCAGCGTTTTGAGAAAACTTTCCACCTTGATGGTGTCCAAGCACTAGTGAAACACTGGGATAAGTGCATTATTGTAGCAGGGGGATTATATAGATAAATAAAAGGAGTTTTTACTCTTGTAACTGTGTTCTATTATTCTGGACAATAAACAGTCCTGTCCTGTTTGACTCAAATGTCCCTTGTGTTAAACCAAAATTTGACATTTCTCTGGGGAGGAGTCTCCAGTGTCAATGCTTTGTAATATCCCTTTATGATTTCAAGAAAAAAATATATTCATGAGAGTGAAAATAGAGTCTGGTGAGCAAACAGCTGTTTATAGCTGCTATAACATAATGATAACAGGGACATGCTTGTCTCACAACATGATAAAAGTAAATTAATGGGACTGTGTAATAAAATGAGCAAACAATTATGCTGGTGTTGTAAAATAATCAGCTTTGGGGTGGTAACAGGGACACTTTACCACATCTTGTACAACATCATGTGACATCGTTAATGATTTCTCCTTCACTGCACACCTTTAAAATGTTTCATATCTAACTTAACTGATAATATATCCAAAAAGTGTATTGTATTAATCTTGAAAAGTAATAATGTACAGTATTAAAATCTCAGAAGGCTGATTTCTTCATCTCGGTTGTGTAAAGAGATTAACCCCTGACCTGGAAGACCATTAGACTTACGTCATTTCGTCCTTCTAATCTGTCATGAAACTAAAAGCGCAGCAACACATTCTGTCCATTTACAGACATGGCAGCAGAGAGGCTGAGACAAGGTCTGAGTGTAAGTGTGTAGAGCGGTTACCAGCGGGCCATTTGCAAGTAATGGTTCACGTCCTTGACGTGAACGATGGGAGCTGATTCACCTCATTACATTAAGAGTTCACTTTTGCTAAAGTGGGTAGGTAATGCTTCATACCAAAAATAGGAACTCTTAGGTGTGTGATTCAAAGAGCAAAATTATGGCACAGAGGTAACTACAGGGCTTAAATGTACCACAACTTAGAGAACATTAACAGATGGGGAACCAACTCTAATTTAAATAAATTGAAGCAAAGCTTGGGAAATAAACATCCCTATAGAGTCACGGTTGTGATGTATATAAAGCGAGTTCCTGATTGTACTGTGGTTGTGTAGAGAACCATAACTAATGTCAAGGTTATAATCATTCTTATATAGTATAATTGAATATTCTCTTGAATTTAAAGAGGTTATTATATTAAAAAAAACAGACATAAATGCTGTTGATTTGTTTAAAAATCAGCAAATTCTGTCAATATGATGCAAAGAGTTTGATATTTAATTCTGAATGTATGGAAGAGTCAGGAAATAATACATTTAATTAGTTATTAAAAAGGGGAATATGTGCCCTGTTGCTCTTAAAATACAAAGTGTGCTGTGATTAAAAGCTCAGAAGGTGTCAATAATTCAGTATATACTAAAAGGTATTTTCTGCAATTTATTATCCTGATTGTACTTATTTTTGCTCAACTTATTTACATTATATAGTAGGTTCCAAAATTCATAAAAATTAACCACACATGCGCAAAAAAACAGCAGTCTTTAGTCCTTTTTGTGGACATATCAACTTAAGGTGGTTTGTTGTGTAACAGTAATAATTAAAAATTCAGCCAGTGTAAAAATAGTTCACCTAAGGATGAGAATTGAGTGCAGTTTGCTGTTAACTATCACCATCTGGTGGCCAGTCCTGGAACAGCAAGTCAACAACTCAAGACATGCTACAGTATAAACTCACAAAACAAGCTAGAACTAGTTTATTCCACTTTCCACAAATGTTTATCACAGTTCATTTATAGATAATGTCTTATGTCAGTTATGTCATAAATGATATGGTGGCGAGGTGGCTTGTGGTTAGCGCTGTTGTCTTGCACCTCCAGGGTCCGGGTTCTATTCGTTTCCCCTGGGTTCTCCGGTTTCCTCCAACAGTCCAAAGACATGCAGATTAGATTGATTAGCATTGCCAAATTGTCCGCAGTGTGTGAATGTTGGTCTTAAAATGGGAATAAATAGAACGGTAATCATCATTGGCCTCATCATCAACGGTCCCCAGTTGGACTGCAGAAGTTTTTAGATGGATGGAGGAAATAAATGATATATTGTGTCCACTAGAGGTTATATACACTGTTATTCTTTAGTCAGCGAGTTTTTGATAAGATTTTGATCATCTAAATTAGAAAAAAAAAAAAAAAACGTACTGTACTGAACTGTAAATTTATGTTAGTTTTGAATAAGTGGAACTGAGACGGGTAAATGTTTATAATATAAATTTATATATAAATTGATATAATTCTGTTAATAAGAGCTTTGTGACTGTAGTGTGATATATGATAAAGTTATATCTGTAAGTGGGTTTAAATTTTAAATAATCTGCTAAATGATTAAATGTGATACAAAATGAAATCATGCTACTTAAATAAGGTAAGAACTGGACCAATGCTAAAGATTTAAGATAATATTGTTCTTTTTGGAGGAGGCCACCAGGGCCAAGGTGTTTACACAGTTGCCTCAGACCACCAGGGCTGGAGGGTTCGAATCGCTCCTCAGGTTTGAGACCATGGAGTTTGGACATTCTTCGAATAATTTGTGAGATTCCTCCAGGTACACTGGTTTCCTCCCACATTCCAAAGCTGACTTTTTTTCAGAGTAGAATCCTGAAGCCAATATACAGTAACATGAAGATCTTCACAGGAAAGCAAGACCAAAACTTTGGTCTTGGTCTGCTGCAGAGGAGAAGTTCATTTAGAGTTATCAATTGATAAACAGCACCTCAGATTAGAACCGTTATGAAGCTTTACAGAGCAGAAGTAGCAGATCTACATCTCAATATCAACTGTTCAAAGGAGATTATTGTGTATTTTAGACGCCTTCAGATTTACAGTGTAGAAAGAAATAAAAATCAGGAACGACCATGGGGTTAGAAAGTGATCACAAACCTTTGAGCGGTAGTGTATATGATCAGAACCCGTTGTCACATAATCAGTTTAAGAGCATAAAACGTCATGTTCATTAGTAGACTCACTCACTCATCGTCTATACCACCTATAGGCTAACTCCATGCGCACAGACACCAAAGTGGGAATCAAATCCAGAACCTGAAGGTGCTAACCACAAAACCGCCGTGCCACCTTTCATATAGCGTAAAAGGCACACCACGGGCCAATAAAAGGGAAATCAGACACCCACTTATAAAAGTACTTATACATTGTGGAAGAAGGTTAGAAGAAAGATTGAAGTGACATGAGGTGATCTGATGGAATGTCACAGAGAATCTGGTCAAAAAGAGGAACATATCAAATCACCCATCGAAAACAAGAAATTAAGTAGGCCTTAGCAAAAGACATGGCCTAGCTCAAGAAGACAGGCCACATGTGAATAACTATGAGATTGAAAGAAGGGTGGGAATAAAGTGGGCTTGTATATAATATAAAAATTAAGGAGCTGAATAAATTATATAACAACTAATGAACAGTTGATAAAACGTAGATCAGACAAAAAAAATGAGCAACACAGTGGTTTGGGGGTATAGACCCCCCCTTCTGGAAAAGTGATCTAGCTTTTGGACTTCTTAGGGCATCAACACGTGACTGCTTCCTAACCAGATCAGATATTTGGGGTTGCAATTGTAATCCTGCCTGGTGCAGTTCAATACATTTTCTCTATTCAACATGTGCCTTGGGATTTTATTAAAAAAAATGTTGGAGTCCTTGAAATGTGCCACGACAATGTGTGTGTGTGTGTGTGTGTGTGGGCGGTGTTGGTGGTGGGGCTGTCCCCCTGTGGAAGATAGTGTTTATTGGACCGCCGGATGTTCGTTCATTTAGCATCAACACTGACAAATATTTATCGCCTCGATCCAGTGACATGGATGACACACAGGACATCTGTCACTTCATGGATCTTTTATTACTTTATTACACACTCCTATCTTTTTTTATTCCACCATTTAGTTGTGTCTCAGTCATCCTCTAATCCTTCGTCTGGCTCTGTGGGACTGTCCATTGTCCATCCTCAGTCTTATTTACGGATATGTAATTCAAGCCTGTTTGGTTAAAAGGATATAGAGGATATGATGCAATCTCAGGGTCCGTCCTTTATCCACAGGCACATTGTTTCTGTTGGCTCAGAAATACTGTAAGTGCACCCAGGGACACATTTGGAATGAAGTGGCACAGTTGTTAGCTTTATGAGGTCGATTGCTTACGAAGGCATTTAACAGAAATGAATGGAGGATAGATGAATAAAGAGACGGGAATTGATTCCGAATGGACGTCTGCTACAACAGTCAGGATTTAATAGACTTGAAAGGGTTTCAAGTTTGTTTGTGTCTGGCTCACATATTGATCATCATACAGTACGTGTTATTACATAACCCTCATCTATGAATATGCAAATTAAATAGTGTCTTGTATTGTATTTAGCTGAATAGCTTAGCCAGTTTTCTTAGCTAACAATACACAAAGGTTCTGTGTATAAAAGTTTTCTCCTGACACTTCACCTACACTTTCGCCTCATGCCACTCCTTTGGGACGACTCTGTACAAAACAACGCTTTGTGAGTGTAATGTGCTGCAGTTTTCACGCAAGATGACACAGATTAGTGTGTGTGTGTGTGTGTGTGTGTGTGTGTGAGCTTTTGTTGCTAGCAAAGTACTTTCATGCATTTTTTCCCCCAGTTCTTATCTGAGCTATAAAACCCTTAAGCTCTGACAAACATGCTTGGTGCTGGCTGACAGTGTAACAAACGTGGATGCGTGCAGCAAAGAATTGTCTGATGTGTGTTATAAGTCAGTAAAACATGGTTGGATTAGGAAGCTGAGAAGCACATCCCCCCGTGATGGAGGACTGGGGCCGGTCTCGGCCTTCTACAAACGTGGCAGTGTGGAGGGAGGAGGAGGAGGAGGATTTGAATGGGAGGAGATAAAGCCCCCAGCTTGGCACGTAACACACACACACACACACACACACACACACACACACACACAAACACACACACACATTCCTTTAACTTTGTCATCCGTTAGAACATGTCCAGCAGTCCTCCATCTACGAGCAATCTGTTTTTTATGATATATATTAGCCTATATTGTTATTATAATTATTATAATTATTATTATTATTATTATTATTATTAATTCTAAGAACAAACCTAATAATAAAATGAGACATGAGCAAAGAATAAAGGCATTGCTGCTGTATGAAACTAGAAGTCTAATCCTGTTAGTGCACAGGACATTTTTTTAAACTAATGATTGACCCATCAATACTTTTATCCATTTATATTTACGGTTAATTTCTGGAACAAACTAGATTCTGAAATCACTTATGAGAGGCATTCGAGTCAAACCGGGACTTTTGTTTCTACAGAACTCAGTTCTGAGAGTCAAAACTCCCTTTAATTTTCTATATAATCTAAACACATTTATAAACTAACACATTTATCCCAGTGTTTCACTAGTGCTTGGACACCATCAAGGTAGAAAGTTTTCTCAGTACGCCAGAGCCATGATCATGTTTCATGTCTGAAGTCCTTTAATGTTCCCTCAAACATGTGGAAATGGCTTGGAGCGAGGTCAGGACAATAACTCCCAGTCGAGTTCCTGTAACGTGCAAGTGGTGTTGGTGAACGATCCCATAGGATCATTACCCATACGCAGATGGGTCTCTTCCACAACAAGATCACGAGGATTACGAGGATCAGGCGCCGAATGTTCACGCGAACGACTGCAGTGGCCTCCGAGACACCTCAACCAGGATCTTTCTTTAACGTTTTAAACGTTTGCGCCGTTCAGATGTTTTACTGCGACTAAGAGTCTCATCACCAAACTGTGCAGGTTTCACTTGAACGCCCCGCATACATTATAATTCTCTATAGATATTAGGGAAAGGTTTATTGATGTCTCTATACTAGCACCTATTTTAATCTGTTTCCTGCTCAAATCTTGATCGACTTTTCTTTAAGGCATGACCTCTGGTAGTAAGGTTTCCCCAGGTCCTGCAACAGTCCTGGTCACGTTCTCACAGCACTAGGACCCGGAGGAGTGAACTCATTTCCCACAGTAACTGGAGATTAGGGGCGGAGGGGTTCCTGCGTCTGTCCTCCTGCTGAACACAAATCACAGCTTCTCATTTCAACTCCCCTTTCCAGAAGTTTCCTCGCAGTGCAGAATAAATTCCACAGTGTGGAACAGCAACACGTCAGAAGAAGCGACAGACTCCTGAGAGGTAAGAAGCTCTCATGAATTGAATGATATCGTACTGTAGAAATCATGCAAGATTGCAACAGTAAGGTATTTCTTCCTTAAACGGTCTGGAAAGAATTGGAGGTTGGGCTTTGAAAATGGAATACATTCTTTACATATGAAAGAAGGGGCTGTTTGAAAGCTTCAAAGCAAACCATGAATGTGGGGATGAATGTGTATTAAGAGTTGAAGCTATTGTAAGTTTGGAGTGCTTTATGCTCACTCGGTCACACCCTGTGCCCGGTCCTGGGGGATTGGATTCGTCTGCTTCACACACTCACAGAAATACAAGGGGTTATCTGAGTGTCAAGTGGTGATACTTTCTGGGAAGATACAGTTCGTACACACCATACCCTAAATATATTTCGCCCAGGACACACTTGAATCCTTAAATCTCACTTGAGAAGCTTGAAAATTTTATGCCTTTGGTTTTAAGAATGTTGAGTTGAAGACGTTTTTGCTTTGTCTTTATTCTCTTATGTAATAGTAGTTGGACTTCAGGTTTAAAGTGTGCTTTAACAGAATATTGACTAAAGCTAAGAGTGGGATGTGTTCCCGTTATCTACAAATCTTCAAATCCAGTCTAACTGTCCTGTTATTGGTGCACATTTTATCCTGCATAAAATCATGATCGATCCTTTTAGATGTGTATATAAATTTGGTGTTATATATTTGATGATATATATAGTCTTACTGTCTCAATTCCCTTTCCTTTAGTTCTTGAATCCCTGTCCTTCAGGGAAAAAGAGATGAAGGTGTAAAAAAAAAAAAAAGGTATGGATAAATAGATTCCTAAGCAGTCACAGCAATCTAGTTAGCCAAGCTATTATCTCTGGTATGTGGGAAAACTGTATGTTAGATTAAAGATAAAGACAAAATTCACTGTGCTGCTCCTGTTTTGTCTGGAGTTATAGGCGCTGACGTGGCAGCTGTGAAAGTATCCTCACTTGCTGTCAGCTCAGGCTCTCTGGATGGAGAGCAGAAAGAAAGCCTGTAATTACACGGCTATTGATATTTCAAGTCGAGGTCTGCTCAGCTCAGGCCTTCCTGGTCAACCATTAAAACTACAACAACCAAGCAAACACTAACCACTTTAAATAAAGGTACCGGAAAGAAAATCAGTATATGTCATATAAATCAGTATACATATATTACACAATAAGCATAAACAGTATTTAATTTCTGACTACTTAAGGTTGCTCTATTCGCCTTTATTAGTCTGTCCTGTTGCTGCACAGCATGGTTTAGGTCTTACAAACATGGTCTTACAAAGCTTAGAAAGTTTTCCTCTTGTTCTTTAAACTGTTTTAAAAAATCTTCCCTAATTTTATCACAAAATTTGTCCAAATCCTAAATGTTTTTCCCACTTCTCCGTGAAAAACTGCCGACCACCTTGCAAAGTAACTGGCATTGTTCGACCTATTCCATTATTGGATAGTGTCACTATGATTGATGTAGGAGTGTGCTGTCTGTTTCCGACCATGGATGGCTGTAGCACCACTGGAGAATCTAACCCGTGAACTCTGGATGATAGGGCGCATCCTTTTTCAACCCTTTATTTAGAGACCTTATTTGTTATGTTCAAAGTCCTCATCAATCCAAGTTTGATTGGAATGCTAATACTCTCAGTCATGCAAAACCTCAACGAGTTCTTGCACCAAGGACATTCTAGAAGTAGTGGATACAATATTGTAAATTTTTAGCTGATATCTCAGTATATCTGGGTTTGTCTGATGTGTATTCCTCCAGGGAAAAAAAGTCACATCTCAAGAACGATGTGGGTGAAAATCCTGGTGGGCCTGTGCCTGTTGGCCAGCGTCCAAGCGGACAAGAAGCTTAGCAGCCACGCAACCACCCTGGCAGACAACAGCGCCAACTTGGCCTTCGACCTCTACCACAACATTGCCAAGGATAAAGACATGGAGAATATCCTGATTTCCCCTGTGGTAGTGGCTTCTTCTTTGGGCCTGGTGGCTCTTGGAGGAAAAGCCTCCACGGCCTCGCAGGTAGAAACAGTCCTCAGCGCAAATAAAGTCAAAGATGAGAATCTCCACTCGGGCCTGGCTGAACTTCTAAATGATGTTAGCGACCCCAAGGTGCGTAACGTCACCTGGAAGATTAAGAACCGATTCTATGGCCCCAGCTCGGTTAGCTTTTCTGACGATTTTGTGAAAAGCAGCAAGAAGCACTACAACTACGAGCATGCCAAGATCAACTTCCGTGACAAGAAAAGCGCCATCAAGGCCATCAACGAATGGGCTTCCAAGTCTACTGATGGCAAGCTGCCGGAGATCACCAAAGATGTCGAGAAGACCGATGGCGCCATGATCATCAATGCAATGTTCTACAAACGTAAGTATTTGTTCACATTCACTGTAACAAAAACAATACAAAATATAATTATTATCTTATACGATCCCAACAGCTCATTGGGATGAACAATTCCATCAGCAGATGGTTGACAACCGTGGCTTCCTCGTTCATCGGTCATACACGGTGTCGGTTCCCATGATGCACCGCACAGGTAAACATACCACCCACCAAGATATACCTATTAATGTACTGTACATGCACAATGGAACAACTCATTTACCTTGTCTTTCCTCTTTAAGGTCTATACCCCTTTTATGACGACACTGCCAACAGCTACTTTGTCCTGGAGATGCCTCTGGCTCATAAGAAATCCTCTGTTATCTTCATCATGCCCTACCATGTGGAGTCTTTGGAGAGGCTGGAGAAAATGCTGACACGGAAACAGCTGGACATCTGGCAGTCTAAACTGGAGCAGAAAGCTGTGGCTGTCTCTTTACCAAAGATCAGCATGGAGGTCAGCCACAATCTGCAGGTAAGAAAATTATCAATAGCTTCAACCATCAGTACACCTGCTCAAGCGGGGAAGCTTCTTTGGCTGCTCTTCTTGGGAGACCATTGTGGAAGTGGTTTAATCCTAAGAGAAAGGATTCCCCTTTTATCAGAAGAGCTTCCTGTCTTTAAGGGTTCTTTGGTTGATAAGGTAATCTTTGATAAACCATGTTGTCTATATTGAATCTTTTGCAGAAATATCTGGGAGAACTTGGTGTAACCGAGGCTGTGGATAAAACCAAAGCTGATCTATCCAACATCTCAGGAAAGAAAGACCTTTACCTGGCCAACGTCTTCCACGCCTCCGCCTTTGAGTGGGACACCGCTGGCAACCCTCCAGACACCAGCATCTTCGGCACGGACAAGGTGAAGAACCCCAAACTGTTCTACGCGGACCATCCATTCATCTTCCTGGTGAAAGACAAGAACACCAACTCCATCCTCTTCATCGGCAGGCTGGTCCGGCCCAAAGGCGACAAGATGAGAGACGAATTATAACCGACTTCAGAGCAAGTTTGAATCGAATCACGTAGAAAGCAT
The DNA here is from genome assembly GCA_030068045.1 of Platyallabes tihoni. Taxonomy (NCBI): domain Eukaryota; kingdom Metazoa; phylum Chordata; class Actinopteri; order Siluriformes; family Clariidae; genus Platyallabes; species Platyallabes tihoni. The sequence goes on along the minus strand of JAQQZS010000009.1, from coordinate 3,787,940 downwards.
GTGTTCGCATATATATATGTGTGTGTGTGTTGGTGTGTATGAGACTGACGAACAAAGTGTGTATGTGTGTGTGAGTGTGGCATTTGACTATTGACTGAACCAGCAGAGGACTGTTACCTCAAGAGGACATTCCAGAAGATCTGTGGACCACCACCCATGTGTTTCAGGCATGTTCGATCCCAAACACGTACACCGTGTTAGACACAAAGCAGTGTGTACTCGGCTAAAGCAATCCAACTCAACAAAGAAGTGTGCGTTAACATGATAAATGTTTAAACAGTTCATTTCAAGGTTGAACAAATGTAAGGAAATGCAAAATGAAATACTTTTGCGAATATTTTTTTACCAGTAAGTGTGACCAGATAACGTCATCAAAACAGTTCTGAAGCCTTTCCAAAACCGCCCTTGTTGTCTTCCCCTTAAGTCTTTACCACAGGTGTTTTACGAAAACACAAACTCGGTAGCAAAGACTATAATTTCTTTGGCAATTTTTTTTCTCTACATTATGTGCAAACTGAACTTCTACTTAGCTAGCTAGCATATCATCGACTCCTTTTTTTTTAGAGTTAGCACGCTCAAGTTATGACTAGCCTGCTACATAACTAGCAGACTATGTCTATTATTGTTCTGGTTTACATTCATAAACAACTTCATCCACTATATTTGCACCTTAGTGACGGAAATTGCATCAGACTGTAATGCCTTCTGGGAAAGTTTTGCTTGCATGTTGGTCTCTCATGCGTCGTAAAGGGCTAGCTCTGAAAACAGATAAGGGGATTCCCTCAAGGGGGAAGTCGATAAGGGTGTGCTAAAAATATTATAGCAGACACTTACTATGTCAACGTGTTTAATTGCCTTTTCCAGCATCTACTCTTTATTTATACATCTCTTAGATGTCTATCAATTAAGGAAGGCTTACTTTTCTTCAGGATAAAGATCAAAAGCAGCCAGCATGGTCACACACTAATACCACTCCGAGATTCATCCTTCAACAGCATTCTCTCAGGGTTTTAGCTTTTCTTGTACATACGTCTGAATGGCCTTGCTTAGTTACGCTGTACGAAAGACGATCTGGGTTCGTGAAACATCTCTCAGTATCTGAAGGATTTTATAAAAGTTTCACAAAATGCACACAGAGTACATTCCTGTTGAGCCTCAGATACAACCACGTGTCTGACCTGGCTGCAGTCCGCACTGAAAATGCTCCTCTGCACTAGAAAACCTGTGACTGTTTAAATTTGTTGATCGGCCTGGCGATGAAATTGTTTTCTGACAAATTGTATGTTGGGTTTTTTTTTTTTCCAATAAAATCAGCTCCACTGAAATAATGTACTGTAATGTACTTATAGCTGCATCTTTCCTGCACATAAAACAAGAGCTGGTGTGATTCCACAAACATGAACGTCTGAACTTGTGTAAGAAAAAAAAAAGTATTACATTTTGATCACAAAAATTACGAAAGTCTGGAGAGATTCAGAGAAATCACTGGAAGAAAAGCAGATTTTAAAAAAAATATAAATCAGTTTATATAAAAAATTAAATGTAAAACATACTGTACATGCAATACAACTATCCACATTTATATTGCATTAAAGCAATCTTGTTATACACATTATATCGCTATATGTAACTATTATATTAGTATAGCAATCTTTCATTCATTCATTCATTCATTTTCTATACCGCTTTATCCTATGATCAGGGTCGCGGGGGACCTGGAGCCTATCCC